>JAYESA010000007.1:81971604-82571604 GCA_036927795.1 Iris macrosiphon | reverse complement strand
ATTGTGGATTGAGACATAGAGCTTTACATTTATGGAATATCTAGATAGTGCCCTTTATATTACAGCTTATACGTATTCGAGTCAGACCAGAGTCTGGTTGAATGCGTAGCTGGCGTGTCACGTATTCCTGGTCCTACGTATTTTGGGACTGGGGCATGACATGTTTTTGTGGTGGCCCATGCAGGTCCGATTTAAATTGTCTTGGTCACCTGACTGTGCCAAGCGAGCCTGCAAATTAGGAATAGATGTTATGATTGTTGAATAGGATCTCAATCCATAATCGATTTTAAAACTCTTTGTATGTGATTATCGCCCTTGGACTTCCACTTTGCATTCGTTAAATCTTCGTCAATATCGCTATCCTTGTTCCTCGTCCCCTATTGTTCGGGAAGACGAATGCTTGTGACTGATGACTTCCCTCCAGAAGAAGATCGAAGACCAGACGACAGGAGACATAATTCATATACCTTTCTCGGATAAGATTGTTACCTTATCAGGATAGATTGATGGGTTCTTTGGATTCTAGAACTAGTATGGAAGGTTGGCAAGAGAGTTGGACCCAGTAGTACCCTACCCGTGCTTGAGGTAGCAGTGATCTTGGAAGTACTAAGAGCTGGAAGGATTGTTGATCATGACCTAGAATAATTTAGGGAAATGCATAGCCTGATGATTGAAACTAGTGGTTGTATATGATAGCAATACCAGGAATGACATTATGGACTAGAGAAGATAAAATTTTAAGCTCTCACTTGGAAGATGATGATCTAATACCAGAAATTTTAGTATGTGCTTGGGTGACATCATTATTATAATTGTAATTGTGACTTGGAGAAATGAATAACGAAAAGAAAAAATTCGAGGAATAAAATGTTAAGAAAAACCTTGAGGAGAAGAGAAACTTTACATTAGGTAAGGAAACATTTTCTTTTGGGGATTGATGTTGAAAATAGAACAAGAGAATTTATTTTTGAGGTTTAGTCTACACTATGACCTTATCCTAGACATGAATTTGTTGAGCCAATACCTCACGACGCGAGATTGTCGACGTGATTACATTATTTATGACCACCAGATTACCCTGAGTTTGAGTTGCTTCAGGGAGCCCGGGAACATGGTGCCCATCTACCTTAGAGACACTCATTGCAGAAGGTGAACCAGTGTACCCCCGTATTATATCAGGGTTTGAGGATGTGTTTCTAGAGAATCTTTCGGGCCTGCCACCTGACAGAAAGAGTTGTTACAGAGTTGACTCCAAGAGCCGAGCCAGTTATTTTCCCGTCTTCAGAGTAGCACCGATAGAGTTGGTTTAGTTGAAGGTCCATCGTGGAGGATCTCTTAGACAAGAGTTTCGGTCAGGCTAGTATTTTTCCATGAGAAGCAACCATCTTATTGTACCAAAGAAGGACGGGACGGTACGTTGCATAACGATTACAGGGCATTAAATGCCGTAGCGATAAAAAGCAAGTACCCTTGACGCGCATCGAAGATTAATTTGAATCAGCTAAGTGGCGCATATGTATTTTGAAGATCGATCTCAGATCCAGTTATCATCAGATCAAGGTACGGAGAGAGGACATTCCAAAGACGGCCTTTCGGACGAAGTATAGCCACTATGAATTTTTAGTCGTGCCGTTTGGTTTAACCAACGCACCAGCAGTAAGTATGAGCCTATTGAACAATATTTTCTACCAGTACTTAGATAAGTTCGTGGTGATAATTATCGATGGCATATTGGTATGTTTCAAGAGTCAGGAGGAGCATGAGAGACATCTCAGGATCGTATTGGAGATGTTGAGATAGAAAGGCAGTACGCCAAGCTCCGCAAATATGAGATATCTTTAGATGGAATAGATAGTCTACGCATCAGGACAGCTGAGAGTTCATGAGAAGGACTATCCGAAGCATAGTCTAGAGCTAGCTGCAGTGATATTGCACTAAAGCTATGGCGACACTACCCTTATAGAGAGCGTGTTGAGATTTATACAGAACACAAAGGTCTAAAGTATGCCTACACAAAGAAGGAGCTCAATATGAGGCAGAGACGTTGGCTAGAGTTGATGACTGATTATGACATTGAGTTGCAGTACCACCCTGGCAAGACGAATGTCGTAGCAGATGCCTTAAGCAGGAAGCCCATTGCTTACTTTTTGACGACGCAGCGACAATTGCTCGAGGATCTCCAGGAGCTTGGGATAGAGATTGTAATACCAGCCATGGATGGACAGATGGCCAGTCTTGAGGTTCAGTCTACTTTGATCAAGAGGATCAAGGCAGCTTTGCCTACAGATGCAAGATTTCGACGTCTACGAGAGAGGACAGAAGCCGGCATGCAGACGGGACTCAGGATTCATGAAGACGGAACGTTGAGGTGCGGAGATCGCCTATATGTCCCGAGTGACGAGCTACGCCAAGAGTTAATGACCGAGGCTCATAGCTCGATTTATTCCATTCATCCCGGGGGTACGAAGATTTACCGAGACTTGAGGCAGCATTTCTGGTGGCATGGGATGAAGAGAGAGATTACAAGATTTGTGGCAAAGTATTTGGTTTGTCAGCAAGTCAAGGCTGAACATCAAAGGACTGCAGGATTATTGCAGTCACTTTCCATTCCCGAGTGGAAGTGGGAACACATTACCATGGACTTCGTCACAGGATTCCCGCGGAGCCCTAGCGGGAAGGATGCAGTTTGGGTTGTCGTAGACAGACTAACTAAGTCTACACATTTCTTGCCCTTCAGAGTTGGGCAATCTACAGAGATACTAGCTGACATGTATATGAGACAGATAGTACGATTACATGGAGTGCCTGTCAGCATCGTATCGGATCGTGATTCCAGATTCACGTCATATTTTTGGTGGAGTATGCAGGAGAGCCTAGGAACTCGTCTCAAGTTCAGCACTGCATATCATCCACAGACTGATGGTCAGTCAGAGCGCACAATACAAATATTAGAGGATATGTTGAGAGCGTGCATGATTGATTTTGGAGGATCTTGGGAGGACCACCTATACTTGGTGGAATTTTCCCGCAATAACAGTTACCAGGCCAGCATACAGATGGCACCTTATGAGGCACTGTACGGCAGAAAATATAGGTCGCCAGTTTGTTGGAGTGATGTGGGAGAGCGTCAGATACTTGGTCCAGAGTTGGTGACACAGACAATAGAGAAGGTCAAGCAGATTCAGAGCCACCTGCGTGCAGCACAGGACAGACAGAAATACTGGGCAGATGCGCACCACCGCAGACCATTGGAGTTCAAGGAGGGTGACCATATATTTTTGAGGATATCGCCTACTTATGGTACCATCAGATTCGGAGGCAAAGGCAAGCTGAGTCCGAGGTACATCGGGCCTTTTGATATCTTGGAACGAGTTGGCAAAGTGGCTTACCGTCTTGTATTACCTCCATCATTAGAGGGAGTACATGACTTATTTCACGTATCACAGCTGAGGAGATATGTCGCAGACCCTAGCCACGTACTTGATCATTTAGAGATTACAGTCGGGCCCAGTCTGTCTTACGTAGAGCAGCCAGTTGAGATCCTCGATCGCAGCGAGAATACTTTGAGAGGGCAGACGATTTGACTGGTCAGAGTGGCATGGAAGCACCATTCACCAGGCGAGTCTACTTGGAAGCGCGAGGATTCTATTCGGTAGCGATTCTCGTACTTATTTGAGGAGCAATGTACGAATTTACGTACGACTTTTGATTACTAGTTGTTTTAAAATTCTTTTAGATATTATCGTGCTTTACTTTTAATTTCGGAGACAAAATTTTTCTAAGTTGGGAAGAATGTAAACCCCCTTGATTTATTCTGTAGATAGTCAGGTTGGATTTGGAAGAATTTGGTTTTAGCAACAGATGTTGAGGTTTAGAGCGGAGTTAAGTTGTCTGGTATTTAATTCATTTAATTAAAATTCTTGGTGCGTCCTATCATTGCTAAATTAATCGGAGCCCAATATCAGCCCATAAATTTCATCGGGCTATTGTACTTCTGACTTGACTCGCCAAATTAGGCACTGGACTTTTTCGTCACTTAAAATCAGTTTTCGTTGTGCTCTAAATTAATTGCACAATTCTCGAAAATCGTAACCCATATTTAATTCCGTGTCGGACACCTGTGTCGTTACCCTCAATTTTGAGATACCAACTTAACCCGTTGAGCCGGACCAACTAAAGGGTCCAAGACTGACTCCAAGCCCCCACCATTTTTGACCTTTGCGTCATTTCCGGATTTTGATCCCAAGTGCCCCCATTTAATTTAAAAGCGTGGGACACTTTAATTCTATTTAAATCGGGGATACCAATTTTGTCAAATCCTATTTTAATCCTTAATTAATCCCGATGGCCATAAAATTAAACCCGTGCCAAACTCCCAACACCCCCTCGCCATGCAAACCATCACCCGCAATTTTCTCCACAATTTTTGCGTTATTTTATGTGTTCGTGCAATTTCCCGAATTTAGGGGGCTAAGTTGCAATTTAGTAATTTTAGGTGCCCTCACCCCATTGGCCAAAACCAAATGGAGAGGTCACAAAATTGGGTCCAATTTACACTCATCCCTTCACCACTCCTCATGAAGAAATTATTTTTCTTCATGACATATCTAGGCCCTCCATTTGGAATAGGAGCATCTCTACCCTCCATCCATTCACCACTCCCTATAAAACATCACATCATCCCACCCTCACAAACTCCAACCGGCCCTAATCCCCATGTCTTGGAAAACTCCCCCCTTTCTCTCTCTCCTACCTCCTCTATTTTTCTCGATGCAAACTTCTTCCTCTTCCTCCATTATTATTATTATTATTCTTCTTCTTCTTCTTCTTCTTCTTCTTCTTCCTTTATTTCTTCTCCCTCCTTCTCACTGAGGAATCTCGACCGACCAACCCCGGTCTGGCCAGGCAGCGCCGCCCGACTCCGGCCCACAACAGCCTCACCTCCGGCGGCCAACGTCACCACCACCAGGCTGCTCCTCCTCCACCCGAGCCGGCTGCTTCCACAGCCATCACCTCCAAGCGACTGTTCGGATATGGCCAGCCGCTGTTACTGTCGAGCAGCCGAGCCTCCCCCATGCCGTCTCTTTTCGCTGTCGACTCTGATGAGTTTTTGTTAGTCCTCAACCTCCACACATCCCTGCAACACCGGACGACCACCCCCTCGACATCATAACTCCGGCCCTCCCCTCCGTCCTCGAGGAAGCACCACCGGAGGCCATCAACGACCGACTGCCCCCCACGCACGATCAGCAGCTCTGGCCGTTGTTCCTCACCTCCCCGTTCGTCCACCACTCCTCCGTCGAGCCCCGACCCGAGCTCCACCCTAAGACCACCACCACTGTCCGTCCGTGCAGCCATCTACTCCGACGGACCGCTGAACACTCCGACCATCCTCCATTACTAACACCACCTAGACAACCTCCATACCGGTGGGTCGCCACTCCTTAACCGCAGCGGTCACCTTTTTGTGCTGTTTCTCTTCCTCTTATGTCGATGAACTGAGCAATGGCAATGACTAGGCGACGGTTCCGACGACTTCCTCGTCCTCATCGTCGAGTCCTTCTTCTCTGTCTTCTGGCTACATTGAGCACCGAATCTCAAAGATGGACACGCTCGCCGGAGTCGCCATCAAGTATGGGGTGAAGGTAGCTGATATCCGGCGAATAAATGGACTGGACAATGGAGAAGAGACATCTTCACGAAGGCCTCGTGACGACGTACGAGACTCGCCACCCGCCGTCGACCACCGCGATCGGCCAGCACCACCGCCACTTCACCGAGGTGAATACTCCCCTCTCCTTGTATGTAATCTTTTGGGTATCACTTTATAGCTGAGTTAGCTTTAAGGTGGTGTTGATTAGGCATGTGATTTTAAGGTTTATTTCATAGTCTAATATGCATGAATGGTTGAAAACAATATGGATTTAATTAAGGATATGCAAGGAAATTTTAGGGTTATGAATGCTTTAAACATTCAATAATTTAGGTTATAAATTATATACATTGATGTTGGAAATATGATATATAATGAGGAAGAGGCCAAAATGCCATAGGAGAATTTTAAGGCCTTATACATAATGTCATATGAAGTGTGCTCGATTGATTGAGTATATGACGTGATACCTGAAGGTTGGTAAGTTATTAAGAGTAAAGTTAATCGAGGATAAGTTTTTATGAAATAATAAGTGATTGTATATATTCGAGGGTTTAGATAATTAATAATAATTCATTCGAGGATGATGTTTAAAATACGAGGAATAACGTCTGTGAAGACCAGGAAAAATCGGAGGATTAAACATACTTGAACTACTAAACATTTTGATGAATATAGTAAGAATGAGGATTTTGTTTGATGATTTTATACTGGTAATTAATCAGTTTAGATGTAACATACCGATAGTCGACTGTGGTAAACCCCCTATTGTCTTGTCCTTGTGAGTCATAACAGGGACTGAGTGAGTGTAGTTGTGTGTCGCTTCCCTGCTTAACGTAGAATAGATTATTGATTTTGGGTTGTATCTATCTCTAGGTACCGCGGGACCTGAGGACTTGGACGCGGTACCAGATTCCCGTCATCAGCAGTCGCACACAGGCAAGTGTACCTTGCCACCATGTATTTCAGATTTTAGATATTTGTTGCTCCTTATGTACATTGTGCACGTATTTATGTTGACGTTCGATACTTCACGTCCGGATCACAACCGGGTGTTGACGTTCGGCATAACATCTTAGAATAATTGTAGATGCTTTGTAGTACCTCGATGCACGTACCTGAGCACATCGATACCCCAGGACACACTCATACACTGTGATCGTGCCAGATTCCTGTATCCTGATACTGACATCATGACCAGAGACTGGGACGACCTTAGGGTCACGTCCGTTGAGTTACTTCTGTGTGTCGAGACTGTTAGATAGAGGTTCAGGTTCAGCGCACCATCGTTGACCGCTTGGGAAGGGGAATATAGTTACTAGACGTTTGGGCTCCTTTCCACGCGCTTATATATGTATATGTAGTGATCCTGTATTCTAGAGTAGTGTATCACCCGTGTGTCTCTGTGCTCGGAGCTACGGTACATCCCGTGTGTCTCTGTGTTCGGAGCTACGGTTTTATTTTAGAAAGCCCACGCGTCGAACGTTGTCTTTAAACTGTGTCACACTTGTTTGGTTATGATAGAGTACCCTGTTGTTGCACTTATACTTTCTGTTTACTTGGTATATTGTATTTCTGTACCTTGTTATGTCCCTCTGAGGACCTGGTTCCCTGCCAGTTTTGCAGCATAGATGATTACGGAGCATTTGGAGTTGCTGTTGGAGTTGCAGGTCTTGCGGGCATGGTACCAGGTACTCACATTATATCTACCGGCATTATGGTTATTTTACATTGTTTATTTTATCTGCTGTTGTAGCCTAGTTTTTATAGACTCATACTTCTTCTCGAGTCTATTCTAGTTAGTATGTTTTTGGGCGGCCGACTCTAGCACATATAGCTCTTTCTTATATACTGTTGTACATTGTGGGTTGAGACATAGAGGTATATATTTATGGAATATCTAGATAGTGCCCTTTATATTACAGCTTATACGTATTCGAGTCAGACCAGAGTCTGGTCGAATGCGTAGCTGGCATGTCACGTATTCCTGGTCCTACATATTTTGGGACTGGGGCGTGACAGATAGGATGCATGCAGGATGAGACTAGGCCAATGCTTATTCTGCGGATCAAGATATCATCAATTAAGGGCTTGTCCTAAAGTCCTAACTCGTCCAGCTCAGGGTGGAGGACAGGTACAGAGAGCACCCGCTAGACCACCAGCAGGACAACAGAGAGGACCTTTACCACCACAGCAACAGCAATTTGCTCAGCATCAGCAGCAGAGAGGTGCCCAGCAATAGGGGCGAGCTTTTGCCTTGACTGTCGAGGAGGAGGAGGAGCCGGTTGGCGATGTCATCTCAGGTTTAGTTTATCTTGATTCTTTTCCAGCTCATGCTTTATTTGATTTACGTGCTTCTCATAGTTTTGTATCTGTATCTTTTGCTCTGAGACATCGTCTTGAGTCTGAACCGTTGGTGAGGACTTGAAAGATCACGACCGGGGGTGGCATTATCCTGGTTAGTGATGTTTGCAAGAACTAGAGAGTTTATTTGGGAGGCCGAGAGTTGAGCATATATTTATTTGTAATGCCACTTCCGAGTTTCGATATAATACTCAGGATAGATTGGTTGAGTAGGCATCATGCTAGTATCGATTATCGTGGAGGTAGAGTTTTATTTCAGACGCCAGTAGAGCAAGAGTTTGAGTTCGTCAGGGGAGCAGCTGGGCAGAGCAAAGGCGATTTCTGTGGAGCTTTGGTAGAAGAGCAGGAGCCACAACATCCATTGATTGTAGAGTTCATGGATGTCTTTCTAGAGGAGTTGCCGGGGTTGCCACCGGACAGAGATATATAATTCTCTATAGATTTGGTGTCAGGCGCTGAGCCAATATCTCAGCACATCTATAGAGTAAACAACAGCGAACTGGCGGAGTTAAAGAAGCAGGTGGATGAGTTGCAAGACAAGGGCTTTATCCATTCTAGTTCATCACCATGGGGTGCTCTGGTACTTTTTGTACCAAAGAATGATGGGTCGGTACATATGTGTATCGATTATAGGGCATTTAACAACCACACTATCAAGAACAAATATCCGTTACCGTAGATTATGATTTGTTTGACCTGTTGAGTGGAGCGAAGGTATTCTCAAAGATAGACTTGAGGTTGGGGTACCACCAAGTTAAAGTAAAGAAGGAAGCCATCCTGAAGACAACTTTCAGGACTCGTTATGGGCAGTTCGAGTTCTTGGTGATGCCGTTTGGGTTGACCAATGCCCCAGCTGTATTCATGAACCTGATGAACAAGGTATTTTATCAGTACCTAGATCAGTTTATTGTAGTCTTCATAGATGATATTCTGATATATTCGAAGACCCTAGAGGAGCATGAGCAACACTTAAGGATAGTTCTGGAGACCCTCAAGAAAGAGAAGCTGTATGGCAAGATATCAAAGTGTGAGTTCTTCCTTGATAAGGTTGAATTCCTCGGACATGTTATACAGGACATGGGATCTCAGTAGACCCGAAGAAGATTTTAGTAGTTGAATCGTGGTCTACCCCGAGTTCAGTAGCAGAGATTAGGAGTTTTCTTGGATTTGTGGGCTACTATCGGAGGTTTGTTCAGGATTTTTCCTGACTTGCAGAGTCGATGACTAGACTAACCAGGAAGGACGTGGAGTTCGTCTGGACTGAGGATTGTCAGTCAGTATTTGAGGAACTGAAAAAGAGGTTGACTACAGCTCCAATCTTGACATTGCCATCAGGAGCAGGAGAATTTTCCATATACAATAATACATCAGGTAAGGGTTTGGGTTGTGTGCTGCAGTAGAACGGGAAGGTGATTGCCTATGCTACCAGGCAATTACGCCCGCATAAAATAAATTACCCTACCCATGACTTTGAGTTGGCAGCAGTTATCTTTGCTCTTAAATTATGGAAACACTACTTGTATGGAGAGAGAGTAGAGATCTTCACAGACCACAAGAGCTTGAAGTATGTATTTACACAAAAAGAGCTCAACATGAGGCAGCGACGATGGTTGGAGTTAATGAAAGACTTCAATATTTCTTTGCAGTACCATCCAGGGAATGCCAATATAGTCGTGGATGCCTTGATCAAGTGTCCCGTAGCTATGTACTTGATAAGAGTAAGACATTTATTGGCCGATTTTGGCAGTTTGGGCATTGAGTTAGAGCTGATAGACCGGATCAGAGCCGGACAGTACGGATGTGGGGACTTCAGGTACAGTTAGAGCTGATAGACCGGATCAGAGCCGGACAGTACGACGATGAGTCTCTGAGGAGCATCAAAGTACAGGTCCAGATAAGGTTGGTAGAAGACTTCAGCATCGCAGATGATGGATCATTGCGACACGGTACCAGATTGTTTATACCGAGTAGAGCATTGCGTGAGAAGATTCTTCAGGAGGTGCATCGATCTCAGTACTTTATGCATGCATGTGCCAACAAGATGTATAGAGACATGAGAGAGCATGCTTGGTGGTATGGTATGAAGCGGGAGGTAGCTAGCTTAGTATTCAGATGCTTGGTTTGCCAGCAGGTAAAGGTGGAGAGACAGAGGCCAGGTCGATTGCTTTAGCCTTTACCCATTTCAGAGTAGAAAATGGAGCATGTGACCATAGATTTTGTTGCAGGACTTCTGCGTTCTCCAGGAGGTAAAGTGCGATTTAGGTCATCATGGACAGGTTGACCAAATCAGTCCACTTTCTGCCATTCAAAGTGGGTACATCTACGGAGAAGCTTGCGTAGATATATGTGCACCAGATAGTCAGATTGTACGGTGTCCCAGTGAGCATAGTCTATGATCGGGATAGTTGCTTCATGTCCCACTTCTAGAGGAGTTTGCAGGCTAGCTTGGGCACTCAGCTCAAGTTCAGTACCGCGTATCACCCTCAGACTGACGGACAGTCGGATAGGACTATTCAGACTCTCGAGGACATGCTACGCACCTGTGTTTTAGATCTTGGAGGTTCTTGGGAGTATCATCTTCACTTGGTAGAGTTTTCATACAACAACAACAACTACAAACTTAGTATCAAGATGTCACTATTTGAGGCATTGTATGGACAGAGATGCCGTACTCCATTATCATGGAATAATGTTGGTGAGTGAGCTTTATTAGGATTAGAGATGGTAGTGGATACAGCTGAGAAGGTGAAGCTCATCAGGGATAGACTTCGAGTGGCGCAGGACAGGCAGCGACATTGGGCTGATAGCTACCGGAGACCTTTAGAGTTTGAGGTATAGATTTTTGTTTTGCATTGCTTGTGATTGATTTTTTTAGAGTGCTAAGGTTGTGTTTCGTGCTGGGTTGGCGGTCTGCTTTTCTTGAGGATTTGTCCGACACGTGGCATGATTCATTTTGGTGGCAGAAAGCTTAGTCCACGATTCATCGGACCTTTCAATATTCTTGAGAGGGTCGGTGCAGTTGCATACATACTAAACTTACCACCTACATTGAAGGGAGTGCACAATGTGTTTCATATGTCACAGCTGAGACGGTATGTGGCAGATCATAGTCATATATTGGATCACTCGAAGATAGAGGTGGGCCCTACTCTTAGCTATCCAGAGCCGCCAGTTGAGATTCTGGATCGGAGAGAAGATGCTGAGAAACCAGATAATTCCTTTGGTGCACGTCGCGTGGAGGCATCACTCTCTAGGAGAGAGTACCTGGGAGTAAGAGGCCGAGATACGCGAGCGATATCCATATCTGTTTGAGCCATGAGGTATAATTCTTTATTGCATTGTATTGTTTGCTTTTGGTAGTTAGTTCTTCCTTAATTTCGTGGATAATTTTTTTTAAGGTGGGTAGGATTGTCACCCTCACATTTTCAATCAAGGGTAGTTTGGTAATTGACGGGTATTTTTATTTTAGGATTGATTATATTTTAATATTGTACATATGATTATTTATTTATTGTATTAATTATTTATTGTTAGATGCTAGATTATTTTAGACTTATGTAGTAGATCTAACCAATTAATTAGATACATGAACCTATTATTTTAGTTTAGTTTAGATTGAGCCCATAAATTAGGCCCATGTATTAGGAGGATGAATAAATTAGTGAAACCGTTAGACTAGAACCTTCCCCCTTAATTAATTTCTTCATGAGAGACCCCAAGGGGTGTTTTGGGCATTTCATAATTGCTTGGGGAACGGGTATATAGTCGGCCACATGAAGAGGAGAGAGAGTGTCTCTCATTTTATTTGGTTCATTCCAATTAGATCTACATTTTCTCTATTTCCAAATTTCTTCATTCCTTCACCATTCCTTCCCCAATTTTTTCACAAATTTCTTCACAAATTCCTTCCATATTCTTCAATTAAGGATACTACAACAATAATCTACAAGAAGGAAGCAAAGAGCAACAAGGAGGAGGCCAAGATCTACAAGGAGGAGCTATATTTCAATTTTGGAATTTTTCATTGGGAATCCATCTTCCAATAGGTACATTTTAATTTTTTCTCTTGTAATTGGTTCTAAATATGATATTTAACCATGAAAAATTACCCTACATGCATAAGCTACCCATAGAATTTGGTTTTAGGTTCATAGGGGACATATGGTGAAAGTTATGTGTATTTTTGTGTCATTTTGGAGGAATTCCGAGATTAGCACATGTGGTATTTGTCAATTGGTCAAATAGATCAATATGACATGTGATTGCTTTTTTATGACTATTGTAGTATCCAAAATTGGGTACGTGTAGGCCGTATCTGGTCAATTTGGCGATACGAGTAGTTTTTAGGGGGTTTCCTCCGACACGGGGATTTGTGCATATTAATTCTTGACACGGACACGTAGTTGTTATTATTATTGTTCGTATTAGTCATAATTATTATTCTAGACTTGCTCGTATTCTTCGAAATACGTTTGGTTGTGTGGTAGAGCCGTTTCGTAAGTGTATCATAGAATTAGTGTGATACGGGTGCGGTGCACTCCACGTGTTTGGTTTATTGTCCTTAATTCTATGTATATATATATATATATATATATATATATATTTATATATTATATAATATATATGTGTTTGAGTATGTAATTGTATTGTATCATATAGATGTGTATAGGTGGTGTTATAAATATGTGTTTATTCATATGCATAGATGAGTAGAGGTTCATATATATATATATATATATATATATATATATATATATATATAGAGAGAGAGAGAGAGAGAGAGTGATATACATAGAGGTGTGTGAGCTATGTATATAGTTATATATGTGTGCTATGTGTTATATGTGTGCATGTCTATATCTATGAGTGATTATATATATATATATATATATATATATATATATGTGTGTGTGTGTGTGTGTGTGTGTGTGTGTGTGTGTGTGTTTATATAGATAGATGAGTATATGTATTGATATATATAAGTTAGTGTATATAGCTATACCAATATATATGTGTGTATGCATATATGTATGAGTGTTTATATTCTATGTGTGTATGCATATATGTATGAGTGTTTATATATCTATGTGTGAGTGTATATATATGTACATATGTAGATAGATATATATAGTTGAATATGTGAGTGTTTATATATGTATAGAGTGATACATATAGCAATCATAGGGGTACATATATGTATGCATTTGTGTTTGAGTATATGTGTGTTGTGTGTGAGTTTGTGTGTGTGTGAGAGATAGTTCAGCACAATAGCAAGAGGGGGCTGCTCAAGCATAGGGGACAGCAACTTGGGTACCCTGCAGCAACTGTAGTGGAGGCTCGTGCGTAGCACAGCAGCTCGGCAAGGCATGCAGCATCAATAGGTAGCAGCATCAGCAACAAGGAAGCATGGAGCAGTGCTCGTGCATAGTTGTGCTCAGCATTTTAGAGGCTAGAGCAGCAGTTCCACGAAAGGCAGTGAGCCATGCCTCGTGAGCAGTTAGTAACAGTAAGGGGGAGGAGCTGCTCGAGCTGCAGTGTGTAGAGATGCACATCGTGTATAACAAAGAGAGGATCAGTAGACTTTGCAGTAGAGCTGGAGCCACAACAGGGAGTTCCTGTACCAAGTAGCAGCACTGTGTCCAGTCCAGCAACTATGCAGTATCTGCACAATACAGTTCAACATTCAGTCAGTATCAGTCCCGTTAGTTATTAGTTTCAGTATTTGTTAGTTATCAAGGTGTAGGTATAGATGGGTAGTTAGTTACTTATTGGTTCGTAGTAGACCCCAAGTGAGCAAAAGGGTAATAGGTCCACCAAAAATCCCCCAACGGGATGTCCTTACTATCCACAAAATCTACCACGTCCATATTACCTCTAATAGGGTTGGTTTCAAATCTATTACTCGCACCCCAAGCGTGTAAATGGGTAATAGGTCCACTAAAATCTCCCAATGGGATGTCCACTAAAAATAAAATTATGTGCTATGACAATCTCACATCTAGTACTAGCATCCCAGATGTCACAACAGCGATGAAACTAATTTCTCCTTTCATTAAAAAAATAGGAGAATACAAACGTCAAGCAGAAGAGGAATCAAAGTCCTCCAAATTATTGATGTGCATTGCCAGAAAATGAAAGAAGCAAGCGTCTGAGGATGCAAACAATTGACGAGAAGCATCTACAAAAGCTCACTCCTCCGAATTGGCAAGGGACTCAAGAAGTTCTTGAAAGATATCCGTCTTTTGCACTCGTGTGACAGACGTTTCCTCGACATGTAGCGGCTCATGCTCGCCGGAGTAAGAATCAGAGGCAACCAGGGCTGCAAAAAGAGACGTGTTGGTTTTCTTTGGAGTATTTCCAGAATCTATCACGCCAAAAACACGTATTAATGTAAGCAGTCTGCAGATCGTTCGCTATTTATAGGCGAAGAATCGACGGCTTATCTGGTGAATCATAGTGATCCCCTACGTGAGACGCGACGATTCATCTCTACACAACCTTAGCTGCGATTGTCAAGATTTGGTAGGATCCTCTCAGAGACTCGGACTGACACAGTAGTGTGAACACGTTAGGCGCACAACAGTACGTGAAGCGCAAGAAGTGGTCATTTATTTTTTCAGGGTACAAATCAAGTCAGCCAGACAATCGCGCCCGAAAAGAAAACTTTTATTTTATAGAAATAAAAGGAACAAACTACATTTGGGGACCACGTCCCGACCTCAAAAACAAACTAACTTCAAAACAAGAATAAAAAGCAATCTCAGAAAAGGAAACACAAACTACTGCTACTCATCGTAGGAGCACAACTCCACTATCTGTCTATGAAGACGGGCAATATGGCCATCAAGGCGCGCTGTAACCTGGCGCTCGACCTCTTTCTTCAGGACCTCGGGATCCTCGAAGCAGATGTAGGCCTCATATCGATCATCCAGCTTCTGTACAATAACTTCAACGGCAGATGTATTCTTTGGTGCCCGACTCGCTTTGGTTCGGATAGCCTTCGCTTCCTGTTGGGCCTCTCGAAGGTGATTCCCCAGCATATTTAGCGTAGCCTGGAACTGTTTGATCTCCTCGGTTAAGTTATATGCCGGGAGAGGCAATCCTCCCTAAGATTACCCAGCCGATAACGCTCATGTCGCAGCTTCTTGAGGTCATTCAACAAGCCTTCCCTAGACGAAGTAACGAGGTCCTTCTCTGCACCCAGCCCAGCCGAGAATTCCTCGTATTCATGGGCTATAAGTACCCCCAGATCGGCTTGCTGATGCTGCCATAGTTCCATCAGGTATCGCTCCACCTCCGCAAGCTTTAGGTCAAGAAGGGCCGCTATCTCTTCCAAACCGGAAATGCCCTTTAAGGAGTTGACCTAGCCTTTGGCAAAACATCTTGCCCAGTTAAAGGATCTATTTCGCTCCAATACACCCTGGACGTCTTGCTTTAAAAATATGTAGAAACTCCGAATGGAGATCTGAACATGTTCATTAATCTCATCCGATGTTGCCGGAGTCCAAGGCGGTTGGTAGGAGAAATAAGCTATGGGCGCAGCAGGTTGCGCAGTGACAACGCCCAATAACCTTGAGGGTGAAACGGTAGCGGAGGAGGGACCAGTTGTGTGACTCACGTTCCAGTCCTTCATAGCCTTCTCAAATTCTCGGATGCCTGACAGCTGAGCAAGCGAGAGTGGGCTGAAGGGGCGACCGAGGACATGAGTACCAGAGCACCCTAATACAGTACCTGCCTGCCCAGACTATGATGCACCAGTCCCAAATGACACTCCAGCCACCACTATACTGGGAACGTCGGGAGCAGCTTCCCCAGAACCGCTTATCAACTAGCTAGCCAGAAAGGCCACAGATACAGAATCTCCAGCGTCAATAGTTGGGTGAACAGTCGCCACGCTGGAAGAACCCATAACAACCATAGGAGAAGGGGCTATCACCCGAGTGGGGTCAGCAGTAGGATCCATAAATAGGTAATTTCCCCCGGATGTGCTAGAAAAAAGACTAGGCATCCTCGTGACAAGTCCTCCGACTTCTTCTTCCACGTCCTCCTCAGCCGCCACGTTCACCCTAACCAGAGGAGAGGCTGACCCTGTAGACCCAAAAAAAACCAGTGATCAGCTTTTCCAGAAGAATATAAAGTTGAAGCCAGAATACCCCTTCATGGGTAAACAGACGAAAGAACGTACCGGAAGGAGGTGGAGGGGGTTGCAGCCCACCCGGTGTGTTCATAGCTCTTCTAACGGCCCCCATATCATCCACATATCATCCACAGAGACATGCTCATATGGCGTAAAGGGCTCTTCCATGCCTGCACCCATCTTTTGGGTCCCCGATGTTTCAAAGGAAGATTCTGACATGGCTACATTCACCTCTTGGAACTCTGAAGTCTCAAGTGCAGGCTCCGAGGCATCCGCGTCATACCCAGGGGAAGTCTCTTCCCCGGCTCCTGGTAAGAGACTGTCAGGACAGCCGCCGGTTGTAGACGATCCCTCTCCTCCTATGTCTTCAAATTGTTAAACAGATCAGTTCAGAGATAGTTGCATAAGGGAGCAGGAAGAATTAAACAGAGAGGGTCTATAAATACTGCCTCACCGTTCAAAGTGGGGACTGCTTCAGAATCCACCATGGAGGGTATTACCTCATCCTCTTCTTCAGCTCCTTCTTCTTCTTCTTCTTCTTCTTCTTCTTCTTCTTCTTTCCCAGCCTACTTTGGGGACTTCCTAACAACCTGCTTCGTATATCCTTATTGTCTCCTCTTAGGAGGAGGACTCCATATTGGTGTCATTCCCCAGTCCTAAAATACGCAGGACCAGGAATACGTAAGCATACCAACCGTATGTATATGGCAACTCCAATATATGGATACCATAATACACACGTACGCTGTAATATGAATGTTAACTCATATGTGGTATATATATTATCATAAGTCACAGGGCATAACTAGATCTCATCCACATAATCAAATAACCAATCAACTATATAACTGAATCAAGTATAAAATGCTTGATAAGAATAAGTAGTTGGGTGGAGACAAATCCACTACCAAACTAGAATATAAGAGAAACTAAAATAAGTATATCTAATGAACAATGAGACTCGAATAGAGACCTCCTCGAAAGAGAATGGAGTAGCAAGTTCTGATCCGTGCTCCTGTAAATAGTCATGATCGTCTACACCTGGAAAGGGACCGGTCCTCAGAGGGACGTAACAAGATACATAGAAGCATACCAAATTGAATACAGTAAACATGAATAATAGGTAGAAAATATATAAGTAAGCGGTACAAGATAATCCATAGAATGCATAATGAGGACAACTTTTTGACATATGGGCATGGGTAGGCTACTCTATCTAATCTCACAACTCACACACACGTCAGGGACATCATCAGCCATCATACCGCGAGGGTAGCGACCATCGTGACACCATCAACTGACATACCGCGAGGATAGCGACCATCGGACACGACTACCATAGTGCGTGCTAGTTATTACAATTTATCAGAGTGGTTATAGCCCATACGCCTACTGATTGTCCTTCCTATGTGTCAAGTGTGTGTCAACATAGATATAGTATATAATTATGACGGAAAGAAAATACACATGTAATGAATATATAAAAATATAATAAGCATGCAAAGTACTATAAGTAATTTGGCAAGGTATCTTGCCTGGTCTGAAAAAGAATGAAGTCCCAACTCAAGGCGTCGTCGGATCTACCCGTCACATAAATTAAACAAGTTAGGTTACAAAAGTGGGTGAATAGGTTCCTCCATTTTAATATATTTTAATTCTAAATAAAATAACTTAAAATAGTATTTTAATATTATTATAATCTAATTTTATTGTTAAATTCTAATTTTGGTCCAAAGAAAGTCAACTTTACGAATTTGTGATCCGTGGCATACAAATCGAGGCAATCCGTTGACCAAAAAGTCAACCGACTCAAATCTTTGTTTTGTGTGTAGAATTCTATAGATTTCAGTGCTACATGAACACCGAAATCGACGGTTTCATATAATCACAAGTCGGTAAAGTGTTATGTCCATAAGAGCGTACATGTGACAATTTTTGGTGGTTTCCTATTTATGTCTACGTTGCACGAATTTTATAGTAGACTAAACTTGCATGTTAAATTATAAAAAAATAATTTTATATAATTTCATTATGTCAACTTTCCAAAACTTAAAACGGATCATAATTCCGAGTTCGGGATCTCCCGAAATCTCAAAAATACCAAAATACGTCTGATTTAGGACAACTGACACTTTTAGAATTTTTTGGAAAAATAGGTTCATAAATTATTAAAATAATTTATATATCAGAAAACTAACCTTGATATAGTTCTAACAAAAAAAATTGGAGCACGTTTGGAGTCCGGAGCTAGGAGATATCATCTTTTTAAGTCGTCATAACTTCTAGAAAATGAGACTGAATTTATGACGAATTTTGACTGTTTTTTGGACGAAAAAGAGGAGAATTTGGGGAAAAAAATGAAGGATGAGGTATTTATAATGGTGGACACTACTTAATTGAATACGACTAGGATTTGCTAATTTGGATATGATTAGGATCAGTTTAAATAAGGATAGGATATGCAAGAAGTCGCTTTTCTAGTAGGCTCAGGATTTGAATTAATTTAAAATAGAGTTTAAGTTTATCTCAATAATTTATAATCTTAAATAGAATTAAAGATAATACAAATAATTTATATATAATCTTATTAAAATATATTAACACTAAATTAGCATCTATATAATATTAAGACTATATATAACCAAATAAATCCTAAATAATTTCAAAAATCCAAATAAATTTCTTAAAATTCTAAATAAATTATATAAAATATAATTAAATATTTTAACCTAAAATAAATATTTGGTAGGAACAATATACAAATATGGTCTCATATTAAATCATGGAAGTCCTAGAAATTTACGTTTCCTAGGTTTTAATTACCAAAAAATTCTAGAAAAATCTCCAAAAATCTAAAATAGCCTAAAATAATTCTAAATAAATATTTATATAAGTAGATATATCAAGAAATTTATTTTCTAATTAACTAAGAGAATACTCTAAAGAAATTCAACATCTATAATAAATATAATAATATAAAATATCTATTTTGTGTGAGGGGGTTTACAATCTACCAAAGTTACAAAAATTTTGTCCTCGAAATTAAAAATAAGGAATAATTTGTTAAATATTTCACATTCGTATCTAAGGCAAGTCAACCACAATTTTCTCAAAAATTTAAATGATAAAATCTATTCAAATCCGTCATAATCTCTTCAAAATTAAAACAACAATTGTTTAAATCAAAATTTAACTATCATAATTTTTTCTAGATTTTTAAATAATCAACATCCAAATTTAATTCAAATCTATATGACATCTTGAAGATTTAAATAACCTACATCAAATTTTAAATCATGATTTTCAACTATCATAATCTTCTATAGATTTTAAACAATTTTAATCAAATATTATTCCTATATTTCAACTTAAGAATTTTGTATTCTTCAAATTTTAAATTTAATTTTTATTATCAATATTTCAAATAGGTGATCCAACAATCAAAATTTGAGTTTTAATTCAAATAATCAAATTATAAAATTTTGAATTCAATCCACCAATGTTCAAGTTTAGACTTTTATATATATATATATATATATATATATATATATATATATATATATATATATATATATATATATTTATCCTGAAAATTTAAATTGTTAATTTAATCTCCAATATTCAAAATTTAAATCATGTGCTCAAATTATAAATATTTGGTCCACAATATCAAAATTTTAAAATTTATTCTATAAGGCATTCTTATCTTTGAAGTTAAATCATCATAATCTAAATCATTCTTCTAAAAATTCTTAAAATTAAAATGATTTAAATCTCTCAATCTAATCTTGATTACAATCTAAATTTTTTTACCTTAAGTTGACAATACAACTCCTACCCAACTTAAAATTTATCCATCTATCACATAAGGCTATACATTTAAGAAAGGCTTCCTCAAATCATTTAATCGTGTTATTTAATCCTCAAAAGTTTTTAACACACAAAATATATCACATATGATATGTCCTTAATTACGAAAAATGGTCACCAAATAATATGATTGGCCTATGGGTATATCTAGTACTATCCGTATATCAAACTTATACCAAGCACGAGCGTTCTTCTTTCCGAATTAAGAAAAGACGGAAAAAACAATAATAAAGAATTTAAGGAGGAGGTGATAGAATACAAGTACGGGGTTCAAGGAGATTAAAGAATTCAAAAAAGAAATGTCAAGACAGTTGTGGATTGAAATCTTATTTTGGTAAATTCCTATTCACATGCTCATATCAGTACAGTTATGTAACCGATAAGATATGCTCGGACATGTCTAAAGGCAAGTATATTCGTCTAACATGCTGAGTCAACTATATCTTAATCCACGTAAAGTAGTCATGCGAAGAGCGAACCAAGTGCATTAAGGTTGATCAGACCATAATACACTGATTCTGATTTAGACAATATATTAGTAGGCGTCCCCAATAACACATATGTCATGAACAAGCTCGATAAAAGAATAAGCTTGCAAAACTAGGCTATAAAATAGCAGCATAAGCGGAGGTAGTCCAGAAAATATAAGTACGCTGGATTATGATAAAGGAAGGTACAGAATAATTTAAGTTCATCAAGAAGACCGGTGTTGTTCCTCTATAGTTGCCATACTAACTTCATGTCTAAGTCTAAAGTCAACCAAATGGGGGTATGGGCCTCTAAGTTCTACAGTCTGGATAAACACTATCTTCTTATGCAAGCCTATAATTAGTGTCATTCAATTACACTTCATTAATGGGTCAAAAGGACTATGTGATACTAGGTTTTGAGGCATACTACCAAACTTACAAGAATTTAACTAATAGTGTTATTGAATAATATAGCATATATACCTAGTACCAGTCATCTTCCTAACCCCTATCAAGCACGAAAGAAAAAAATAAGATTGACGGTGGGAAAGGATCAAGCAAGATGTAATGTAAGCAATCAAATAAAAATGCAAAATGAAATCAAGGAAGGTAATTAAATAAGTGGATGAGATCCTATATTCTAATCCTATGCGCAGGCTTGCTCGATAGAGTAACGTAACTGAAACAATATGCTCTCGACCTGCATGGGCCACCACAAAAATAAGTCATGCCCCAGTTCCAAAATATGTAGGACCAGGAATACGTAAGCATGCCAGCCGTATGTATATGGCAACTCCAATATATGGATATCATAATACACACGTACACTGTAATATGAATGTTAACTCACATGTGGTATATATATTGTCATAAGTTAAAGGGCATAACTAGATCTCATCCACAGAATCAAATAACCAATCAACTATATAACTGAATCAAGTATAAAATGCTTGATAAGAACAAGTAGTTGGGTGGAGACAAATCCACTACCAAACTAGAATATAAGAGGAACAAAAATAAGTACAACTAATGAACAATGAACTCGAATAGAGACCTCCTCGAAAGAGAATGGAGTAGCAAGTCCTAATCCGTGCTCCTACAAATAGTCATGATCGTCTACACCTGGAAAGGGACCAGGTTCTCAGAGGGACGTAACAAGATACATAGAAGCATGCCAAATTGAATAAAGTAAACATGCAAAATAGGTAGAAAATATATAAGTAGGCAGTACAAGGCAATCTATATGAATGCATAATGAGGACAACTTTTTTACGTATGGGCATGGGTAGGCTACTCTATCTAATCTCATAACTCACACACACGTCAGGAACATCATCATCCGTCATATCGCGAGGGTAGCGACCATCGTAACACCATCAACCGATATATCGCGAGGGTAGCGACCATCGAACATGACTACCATAGTGCATGCTAGTTACTACGGTTTACCAGAGTGGTTATAGCCCATACGCCTACTGATTGTCCTCCCCTCCCATGATACTATGTGTCAAGTATGTGTCAACATAGATATAGTATATAATTATGACGGAAAGAAAACGCACATGCGATAAATATATAAAAATATAATAAGCATGCAAAGTAGTATAAGCAATTTGGTAAGGTATCTTGCCTGGTCTGAAAAAGAATGAAGTCACATAAATTAAACAAGTTAGGTTACAAAAGTGGGTGAATAGGTTCCTCCATTTTAATCTATTTTAATTCTGAATAAAATAACTTAAAATAGTATTTTAATCTTATTATAATCTGATTTTATTGTTAAACCCTAATTTTGGTCCAAAGAAAGTCAACTTTACGAATTTGTGATCCGTGGCACAAAAATCGAGGCAATCCGTTGACCAAAAAGTCAACCGACTCAAATCCTTGATTTGTGTGTAGAATTCTATTAATTTCAGTGCTACATGAACACCGGAATCAATGGTTTCATATAATCACAAGTTGGTAAAGAGTTATGTCCACAAGGGCGCAAAAATGATAATTTTTGATGGTTTCCTATTTACGTCTACGTTGCACGAATTTTACAGTAGATTAAACTTGCATGTTAAATTATAAAAAAATAATTTTATATAAGTTCATCATGTTAACTTTCCGAAACTTTAGACGGATCGTAATTACGAGTTCGGGATCTCCCGAAATCTCAAAAACACCAAAATACGTCTAATTTTGGACAGCTGACACTTTTAGAATTTTCTGGAAAAATAGGTTCATAAATTATTAAAATAATTTATATATCAGAAAACTAACCTTGATATAGTTCTAACAAAAAAAAATCTAGAGCACGTTTGGAGTCCGGAGCTATGATATATCATCTTTTTAAGTCGTCATAACTACTAGAAAATGATGCTAAATTTATGACGAATTTTGGACGAAAAAGAGGGGAATTTGGGGAAGAAAAATATGAAGGATGAGGTATTTATAATGGTGGACACTACTTAATTGAATACGACTAGGATTTTCTAATTTGGATATGATTAGGATTAGTTTAAATAAGGATATGATATGCATGAAGTCGCTTTCCTAGTAGGCTCAGGATTTGAATTAATTTAAAATAGAGTTTGAGTTTATATCAATAATTTATAATCTTAAATAGAATTAAAGATAATACAAATAATTTATATATAATCTTATTAATATCTATTAACACTAAATTAGCATCTATCTAATATTAAGACTATATATAACCAAATAAATCCTAAATAATTTCAAAAATCCAAATAAATTTCTTAAAATTCTAAATAAATTACAGAAAATATAATTAAATATTTTAACCTAAAATAAATATTTGGTAGAAAAAATATGCAAATATGGTCTCATATTAAATCATGGAAGTCTTAGAAATTTACGTTTCCTAGGTCTTAATTACCCAAAAATTCAAGAAAAATCTCCACAAATCTAAAATAGCCTAAAATAATTCTAAATAAATATTTATATAAGTAAATATATCAAGAAATTTATTTTTTAATTAACTAAAAGAATACTCTAAAGAAATTCAACATCTATAATAAATATAATAATATAAAATACACACAAAATATCTATTTTGGGTGAGGGGGTTTACAATTGGAGAAGCCCCGCACTTCGCTAGATAGTTCACGGAAGGCGAAGAGTTGTCAGAAGCATCATCTTCCCCCGTAACAGAGTCAGGGTCGGCAACAACGATCTTTTCTTTGCCTTTTCCTTGACTTTTCTGCGGTTCCCTCCTTTGGGTACCTAGTTTAGTACCAACAATAAAGCTGGTATCCCGGTCGAAGCCAGGGGGAGCTATATTCATGGCTACATAGAAAATAGCCACGATATGGCTGATACGACCCAAAACTTTGCTATCCGACAGAGTAAACTAGACCTGGGTGCTGGTCACAAAGAAATAGTCCCAGGCTCGAGCTCCATCGAGAATTGCTACCCTCAAAACCAAGACATAAGATTGGGTTGCCCAAAAAGTGCTGCCTGTATCCAAATTGCTGGGTTAACCTACTCGGTAGGTTGTGTTCCAGGAAGATGAGGTTCTGATTTCGATACACCAAGTGGAAAAGCCAAATAGAAAGCAACCAATGAAAGAGCTTCAGGGATAAAACTTAATTATCTACACCACCATCACGATGAACCCGATTCAACTCATCTTCCATGAACTTCGGAACTAAAATGAAGAAGGAATAGTCAACCACACGGGCGAGTGTTTGCCGACAAGCAGAAACCTCAGTATGAGCCCAGGGCATCCTACCATATCGGTAAATAAAAGCGTCAGCCCCAGTCGCAGTCCACTCAACACCAGGATGCATCAAAGATGGGTAATGCATCAACAGCCAACCAATTAGATAGTGATAAGGTATCTCGACCCGGTTGAAATCCTCTTCGGGGTCAAGGGCCATCACCTTGCTTGTGAAAGCACGAAGCCCAAGATGGATGCTGTAGATAACCGCTGGGAGTAAGGCAAGCTTATGTCCGAAGACCAGCTTCACAGCAAGGAAAATAAGGTTGCGGCTAACCCTCTCAATCGACCCAGAGCCTCCAGAGACTACACAGGTCCGCAACCATATCTTCAAAAATCTAACCAAGGTGGCTTTGTCAGACAATGGTTGGGTATCCTGGTAAAAATAACTAAAACTGTCACTAGAACTACCAAATCCTTCTCTAGTGGCAGCAGACCTCTTGGTGACACGGACTTGGTCATTAACACCTCTTTGAGTATAAGGGCTCTGTATGGTGACTTGACCCGAAGCATCAATGGAGAAGAGGTGATTGGTCCAAGCCTTAATGTGGGGCAGATTCCCCCTCCGAGCTTTTGTCTTTCTTCTTCAAAACTTGTTGTCAAGTACTATGGTGGCATAACACCTCTCGGTATACAGCAAGAAATCCTAGATGTTGTTGTTCCAACTCCTTAAATTTTTCATTAGTTGGGGTGTACTCCTTATATGGTTTACCACCCCAGGGCAACCGTGAGACATCATATATCTCATGGATAGTGAGCCACATCTCTCCACCAGGAGCAAAGAAGGTCCCGGTGCAGCGGTTATACATCTCAGCTAAAGCCACAAACAACGGCGGGTTCTTATCCAAACCATAACAAGAACCTCGCATGGCATAGTAAAGGTCGACCATCTTCGGGGTCTGCTCATACTTCTTTAATACCCACTGCGTCAAGCCAACCCAAGAGGGCCTGTGATACATCCAGTTGAGCAGATATACTGTCACGTCCCAGTCCCAAAATATATAAAACCAGGCCACGTGGCATTGGCCAGCTGACACGTCACTAAGGGATTATCCAATTTAATGGACCCAAAGAGACGTGCTACGTTGTCCTAAAATACTAACAAGTCTAATACAGGTAAAGTCTAATCTCATCCACAAAAATATCAAGTCAAGGCTGAAATGAGTGCTGAATATATATAATTACTGATGTCTGAAATATCATAGTACAAATCAGATAAGTCTGGTGGAAAAAAATCCACTACAAAAGATAATAGTGCAGAAAATAATAAGATTGTCTAGCTAGGTAATGAGACTCCAGCTTCAGATGAACCCACTACTAAAGATCAGGGAGACTCTGATGGCGTCACCTCTAACTCCTCCTCAGTCGCGTACCTCGTCTCCTGTCCGGGTTCATATACTGTGGGGTAGTACGCCTCATCTAAATCTATAAGGGAACCAGGTCCTCAGTGGGACATAACAAGATACATAAAAATATGCCATGTATAAATATTAAATAAAGCAAATAAGGGTGTGCTAACCATCTAAGTGAATGCAATGAGAAGACCTCATAGTACGTATAGGAAAGTGTAGGCTAGACATATGCTGACTTAATTTACCAATCGTCGTGACTGGCTAGTATATGCCACATATTCCCCCAGACACATGGTCACTCTATAATCGGCCATCTCCGAGGAGCATGGTATCCGAAGGTATAACGACAAGGAGGTGGGTGTCCAATACGCCTACTAGTTATCTTCCCCGCCCAATGCGGTTATACAAGTCGAATACTCAACGTGCAAACTACGTAACTAAATACCAAGTAGTAGCTTACCTGAATATTCCTGATTTCGTGCTAAGCCGTGATGCACGTCACATGCACCGATAGCTATTCGAGTACGCAGACTCGCATCCCAAAATAAATTTGCAACCGTGTTGCATGTACAATTATTGGGGTCTAGGAGGATATTAAGATACCCTCGCAGTTGTTAGGTAGGGCTACTAAAGTCTAAGTCAGCTATATTACATGTCAACGTATTCGTTGACGGTACCCGAGGCAATCTCGGACACACACAGTTATATGTAAGTTTACTGAAAATAATATACAACAGTTTAAGAGATTAAACAGTAAAACTTGGCAAGGTATACTTGCCTATGTCCTCAAGCTGGGCGTGCCAGAACCCTGTTCCTGCAGTCATGTCTGAGGGGTCCTGTGACCCGGGGTCACTGACTGCGTTGTAGGTGCACTCTGTTCAAGACATACAGGGTTCGTGAATTAATCATTTAAATAGTTATGTAGTAAGCATACGTACATATAGTATAACAACATATATACACATATAATATATAATATACATACTTAAGTGTATATCATAATATGAATATATACACATAAATATAGTATACATATAATTAATAATAATTAAATATATATGATACATATTTATATAAATATAAATATATACATATAGATATATATTTATATACATAATATAAATATATATAGGTATTTATATAACACATAATAATAAATACATAAATAAAACATATGTATTTATATATTTAAATATATATATATAGGGTACATATATATATATATAGGGTATATATACATAATATAATTATATATAGTAATAGTATATATATTTATATAGTATATATTCAAAAAAATAGTATATACATATATAATACATATATTTTATATATATACATAGTATATATATATATATATATATATATATATATATATATATATATATATATATATATATATATATATATTAATAACATATGTATATGATAATAACAGTATGTATATATATATGATTATATATATACTACATATATCATAATATTTAATAGTATATAAATAATATATACTAATAATATGTATCATACATAATATAAATATATATATATTCATATAAACTATATATGCATAAAATATAAATATTAAATATATAATATATTTAATATTATGTGTATATATAATATAATTATATATAGTTAATATACATAATTATATATAATATATTATATATAATATATATATATATATATATATATATATATATATATAGATATTCATATATATATATATATAAAATAAAAAAATACATATAATATATTTATATAGTATATATAGTTATATATTTAACTATATACATATACATATATATATATATATATATATATATATATATATATATATATATATATATATATATATATATATATATATATATATATATATATATATATATATATATATATATATATATATATATATATATTATGTATACATATATATAAAATAAAAATACATATATATATACATATTATATAATAGTGTAGTATATACTGTATATATATTATTTATATATAATTATATATATTATAATATGTATATATATTAATATATATATATAAATATACATATATATATATATATATATATATATAAATAAAAAAATACATATATATAATAGTATAGTATATACTATATTTATAATATAATTATATATAATAATTAATATATATAATTATATATATATATATATATTATAATATATATATTAATATACATATATAAATATACATATATACACATATATATATACATATATAAATATATACGTATATACGTATAATAGGAGGGTATTATACCTGCCACGTGGAGGGGGGGCCCCGCCTCGTCGCCGGCGGGAGGAGGGCGGTGGTCCGGCGGGCGATTGGCCGGAACGGCGGCAGCAGCAGCAGTTGCAGTCAGCAACAACAGCAGCTGCAGCGGCGGAGGTGCAGGGTGGGGGGACGGTAGAGGAGGTCGGGGCGGACGGAACGGTGGTGGTGGCGGTGGTCTGAGGTGGCCGGGGGAGGTAATTAGGGAGGTCGGGGGGCTCGGGTCGTGGTCGGGGGGGGAGAGGGTCGGGGCTCTGTGGCGGAGCTGGCGGTGGCTGTGGTGGTCGTGGGGCGGCGGGGAGGTGATAGTTCGACGGAGGACGTCGAGGCGGAGAGGATGGGGGCGGTGGCGGTGGCGGTGGTTTGAGGCGGCGGGTTGTGGTGGTTAGGGAGGTTGGGAGTGGTGGTGGTATTTTGGTGTGGGTGATGGGTAGGATGCTGCGGGGGCTGCCGACGGCGGCTGCGGCGGCCAGGGAGGTGGTTCGGCGGCAGGGGAGGAGGTCAGGGGGTGGCGAGGCGGTCGGGGAGTGGTCGGAGGGGGCTGAGCTGAGGTGAGGGAGGAATGGGTGTTCGGGAAGGGGGGGCTGAGTTTATATAGAAATTAGGGTTAGGGGTAGTTTAGTAATTAAGGTTAAGGGTTGGGGGTATTTTGGTAAATAGGTGTAATAAATATCTCAGATATTTATTAGATATTTAGGTTTGTAAATACATTGAATCTGGACTCCTTTTGGAATGGACGGTGTAGGATCACCCTCCAATGGGAGATTGACACCTCGCACATACAGTTTTGCACATAAAACCCTGAAGTTTCATAATTTGCATAAAAGTCCTATAAAATTGGGAAATTGCACAATTACGCAATTGTTTGGGAAAAACACCTTATTGCTGAAATGTACATAACTAAGGGGGAAAGCTGTGGAAGGGCCTTGAGAGTGTGGGGGTGAGTCTGGGCAGGGGCTGGGCCTGGTTTTGGGTGATTCAGGTCACCGTATTAATTAATGCGCATGGTGTTTCCTAATTATTTAAGAGTGTGCAGGGCCAGAATTTTAGTGCGGTGTAAATATACTAAACATAGGATACTCAAAGTAGAATAATAACATATTTTTGTTTGGGCAAAACAGGTGCCTGTTGGGCCTTTAATTCTAATTGGAAGGGACAAGGGTACAGGTCTGGAAATTAATTGAAAATAAATACGAACGTTTGTAACGATATTTGTGCGACTAAAACGAAACTAATGCCAGCGTATTTCTGAGCTGCACAAAGTTCAGAATAGTAGACTGGCATGTCTAGGAGAGGTATTTGAACTTTGTTTGGGGATAACAGTTAGTGTAATGCTCTAAATATTGAGGTGATGGACATGTGCACAAATCAATAGGATATGTAAGCAAAATAAATTTAAATAGCTGTAATAAATCCTAATTTGCATTAAATAATTCTAATTTAATTAAAATAATGCTGAAATCTGGTCGAGGGAGTTTACATATACTTTTCCCTTAGGATAAGTTCCCTCGGTTACAAGCTAGTTCAAAAAGGTGTCTGCTTCGTAATATCGGACATTTGGTCCAATCTTGCTAGAGAAAGTGCTAGGTACTAGCCCACAAACATAATAAGAAAATAATTTCTTGCTCACTACTGCTCCCTTCAGTTCAGAGTTAAAACGGAAGAGGTTGACCTGGGTTCCGTTCTGGTCTAAGGTTAGGTTGCCCAACGTCTTCCTTTGAAGGGGTACTATATTAAAATCTGATAAGGGCAAATGGCGCTCCATCACAGAAATATGCACCTTCGTCCCACCAGAGGAGAAAACCTAGGTCTCCTTAATCTTCACTACCTTGGTATCCGAGATGGTGAGGGCATCCCCAAATAGGAAGATTTGCTTCAAATGAGAGTCGTCGATCCTCCCGAAGTTCAGCTGGCTAAGCAAATAGAACCAGGACTGGCTAGCTATCAACTTTATCCTCGCCTCAGGCTGATCCTTGTTGATCTGAGCCTGAATATTGGCCACTATATGATTGAGCCTAATGCCCAAGGCAGCTTGAGCTTGCCCAATCAGTACATCTTCTAACAGAGCCATGGGCAAAGTCACTACAAAATAAAAAGCGAGAGTTAGAGACATCAAGATGGCATGCGGCCAAGTCATTAAAGTTGTATGCAACTAAGTCATGAAAGAACTTTAATGCGGCCAAGTCACGAAAGGAGACATGTGGCCAACTCATGGCAGAACCTCTATGCAGCCAACTCATGACAGGAATTTCATGCGGTCGAGTCAAGACTTGTGCATGAAGCCAAAGGGAGTGTCGCGCATAAAGCATGCGGCATGGTCATATGCGAGGATCTGTGTAATGGACCGGGTACAAAATACCCGCATGTCCAGAGTTCTCCTCCTACAACCCTTACCATGGATGGGCGACTGAACGTTAGGATGAAAGGATGGGGCCTCGTCCTCCGCTTTATATGACGAGACAGGACGTTTCCCTTTGACGATGGCCTTCTTGGTCCTCGAGGAAGAAGGCGAGACCTTAGGGGCCATAGCAAACGCTCTGAGAAGACGACCGAACATGGTGGAAGAAAAGGCAGAGACGATGTGGAAAATAACACTCAACAGAAACAAGAAATTCTCTCTCTTCTTCTCGAACCCTTTTTATAGGCCACTAAAAGACAAAGATAGACCCTTCGAATTTCAGCTTTATCCAATGACAACTACGCTCTGTTGGGCTCTCTCCTATAGCCGTCAGTTATGGGATCCGTGTGAAAGGGTGGCTCAGAATCTGAATATAATCTACTCAAGGGTCAAGGCAAATATAGCAGTTAATGAATAATTGACAGCCTGGCAATATTTGCCTATGTGGCTCAATATCCATGCGGCCTGAATATACCCCATCCATGCTTCTAATTCAAAGTATTTCAAACTTGTCAGTTTGAAAACTTTGAAGGGGGTCTGGTAGAAGCATGGAAAATGTACATCCATGCGCCCGACGACCATGCGCCCCAAAAGAAAACTCAACAGATATTGGAATGCACGGACACCATGTGACCCAGAAAAGGAACACCCATGCGGTTTGAACCAGCATCCTGAAAACTAGCCGAAGCTCGACCTGACATGACGTCCTGACAACAAAGATGGCACCTGGCATAGAATCTTGACAAAAATAATTTTCCTGATAATCTCGAAGGACGAAAACATACTAAGAGACAAAAGTACCAAGGATAGTTCAGAGCCACATTTACAATATGATAAACGATCCCACGTGGCTCTGGCCCATGCATCCCTGACTCGGTGCATCCCATATGGCTTTGGCCCATACGTTCCAGACTCCATGCGATCTATGCATCTCTGGCACATGCGTCCCAGACTCCATGCATCCCATGAGACTCTGGCCCATACGTTCTAGACTCTATACGGTCCATGAGTTTATTGGTATGTTCCAGACTTCATGCTTCCCGTGCATATTTGGCCATATATGTCCCAGTCTACATAGACCAAATCTTGTTGTTACAACTGAGTGATTCTCTCCAACCAAATAGCGACCACGTGTCCATTTGACCAAGTCGCACCTACAACAGATGAGAACCATCCAGATATTTAGCAAACAGGAAAATCTTAACAAATATCCACGTGATAGCTGAAGTCTGGATTCTTGTGCGCAGTTGTAACTCCTTTCTGTTAGGAGAAGACACGAGGCAACTCCCAACATCCATACAGCCCAAAATCTATGTGGTCATTGAACAACTATAAATAACAAGGTATTACCCTCATACAACAAGCCTGGCTATCTGCGACTCTACACTCAAGCAAGAGAGAAAAGCTTCTGCATCGAATCATCCACGTAGTAAAGAGAGTTGCTACACTCCTAAACCTCCACTGTCACCCCCCCAAAAAATAATATTGTACTTATATTCTCTTCTAGGACTTTTTCTTTGTACTTTCTCTAGTTTGTTCAATTGAATCAAGTTCTTTCCAACTTTAGTATTTAATGGAAATAATAGGTAGTAATTTAGATCCATTTTTTGATAATTCTGTAAAGATGAATAGACATCGTTCAAGTATATTGTCCAAATCAAGTATATTGTCCAAATGGATGCAAAAATGAATACATATGTTCATCAAAGTATCAACTTTGATTGTTGTGTGAGTATTCGAGTTGTGATGCGTGAGTATCCATATTATGATTCATGAGTAGACATCAAAGTAATAAATTTGTTCATCAAATAGATATATCATTTATACCTAATTCTATAACTATATATTTCTATACCATAGTACACAATATTGTTTGATAATAAACGAAAGAAATAAAACTAGGTTTATACGAAATCCTTTCTTAGGTTTACAAACAAGAAGTACTATTAATCCTATGCGAGGATGTTAAGTACAAAATTTAATCTGGGTAAATATTGCTATAGGATTCTGATCTGCAGTCGATCACTTTGTCCCTTGGACCACACGATGATGAGAAAGTGCTGTAGAAGAAGGAGATGCTTCAAAGATTGCAAGAGGGAGTGGATACTCGATGCCAAAATTGTCGATCACTGCTCTCTATCTGTGCTTCGACCCACTGACTTCTATTCTCCAAATTCTTCGACCTTGTTCCGACCTTGGAATTTGTGACCCTGGACCTCTGTCAATAGGGGTCTCTATTTATAGGGTTTTAGTGACAATAACCGTCCAGTCGGCGTAGAACCCGGACAGTGGAGAGTATGGCACTTTTTACGCGGCAGTCATAATAACTGCCACCCACGTATAGATGATCTTATGAATCTGCGTGTGACGCGTGTCCCATGATGAGAAAATAGATATAACTGCTGTGAAGATTATGGCATGCAAGCCACGTAGGTAACTGCCCCTTGCGTAGAAAAGGTTGACGTAGAAGCCAATAACTGTCACCATAACGTAGAAGCCAAATAGTTGTCAGGTTGGCGTAGAAGCCAAGTGGTTGTCGAGTCGGCATAGAAGCCAAATAGGCGTAGAAGCCTTGTAGGCATAGAAGCCTTGTAGACGTAGAAGCCTGATGCTGCATGGATAGGTAGCTAGCGTAAAAGATAGCTGATCCTCCTTCCTTGACTGAGGTCTTGATCATATTCTGGACAAAATAGCCTTATCACACACCAATGCAAATATAGTCTGAGTTGGCAAATTTCGAGGAGATAGCGTACGGCGTGCTCCTTATAGCTAAAAATAGTCCTGTGGCGTATTTCAAGGAGATAGCGTACATCGTGCTCCTATAGCTGAAAGTAGCCTGATGGCATAATGTGTAACGGTAATGATGTGGACGTATTAGCCGTAATTATGGCTCACCCAGTCTTTGGAGATATAACCAAATCTCGTGCATTAAATGCATAGATCTACCCCCATTCTGCACATTAAATGCAGAGACGTGCCTCGAGCTCTGTACGAAGAGCAGCTTTTGATGTGACAGTTTATTTTGTCTTCTGCTGAGCGTAAAAGCTCACATCTGCCTGTGTAAAACTAGGCAGCGTATTTCCTTGTATGCATAAAAGTGCTTTATATCATGGAAGTGTCACTAAACGACGGTTTGGGTTTGTGTGCCGTACCTTTATTACAGCCGTCGTCTGGATTGCTGTGCAGTACTCGTTGTCAGGAGTCAGGTTTACTACATGATCTGACAGGTTCATTCGAAGAATACGAAGCGTTCCCCATACGACTTCCCACTGCATTAAAAGCGATTAGGTTCTACGCCAAAGTGGCGATGTAACAACCTTTTTATGCTGAAGCAGCTTGAAAATACTGTATTACGCGAATTATCCTGGGGCTTATATTTTGCGCTGTACTAGCGATGAAGCCTTGTTGTACGCTGATGGTTCTGAAGTCATATTTTCCGCTGCCCAGCACTAAAATACTGTGTATAACTCTACAGCATATATTTCATGCTTCTACAAGACCCCGTTCAAAGTTTTCAAATTCCTCGTAATTTGAAATACTTTGAATAAAGCATGAAACGGTCAAGTCTGACTCGTTCCTCAAGGCTGATTTCTTGGCAGATTTTTGAAGATTTGTTAGGATTCTGAATTTGTCACTTCTTTGATAAGAAGAATTCTTGTTCAGACTATCATCTTCAAGAATGATTTCTCGAAAATCCCTTGAAATAGGGCGAGAAATGGCTGTCAAAACTGAGTCGCCATCTTGAACTGTAGAGAAAATATTTTGACTATATTTTGGATGAACTTCCAATCGACCCAAGAAGAAGAGTCATTTTTCATGCTGAACTCTGTATACTTTAGGTACTTGGGATATTTTGAGGCCAAGAAGGAGTATCTTCTGCGTGAACCCTTGTAGTTTGCCGTTATGAGAATTGTTCAGATATACGCATACTCTGGCCTGCATATTTTAAGATATACAGAAAGTCATAGATCCGTAGTGTAGATGAGCGTAAAAGCGTAAGTTAGTAGCCTCTCGAGCGTAAAAGCTGCTGAGCATAAGAGCATCCGGGCGTAGAACTGTAGATTTATAGCCTCTGAAAAGAAAACTTCCGAGCATGAAGTCGTAGATTTGTAGCCTTTGAGCGTAGAAAGCTTCTGAGCGTGAAATCATAGATTTGTAGCTTCTGGGCGTGAAGTCATAGGTTTATAGCCTCTCAAGCATAAAAGCTACCGAACGTAAAAGCATCCGGGCGTAAAACCGTAGACTTATAGCCTCTGAGCGTAAAATCGTTGATTGTAGCTTCCCGAGCGTAAAAAGCTCCTTGGCGTAAAATCACGAATCTGCACTGCACGAAAACTTTTTGAATTCGTTGACTGTCCGCTTCTCCTGAATAACAGGCTGACGTAGTCCCCAATCATAACAAAATATTAAATATTGGATTTGGTTAGGGATTCGAGGAGTTTATCTGAACTCTATAAATACCCCAAGGCCAATAGAGAAAAACTTTTCATCTGTCCTTTGCAAAAGAAAGCCTTCGTCTCTTTGAGTATTCTCCTTCATTTCTTCTCTGAGCACTATAAGTTTTTAGCAATGGCACCAAAACCAATCTCTTCCTCTAAGGGAAAGAAGGTTGCCTCCTCTTCTAGCTCCTCTGCCCAAGCAAGAGCAACTCCCATCGGGCAGGGCAAACGTCGCTCTGAATGAAGTGTCCCACCATCAAGCTGTGCACCGGGCATTATAGGTAAAGCTTTTGGGACGACAAGAACGGAGAAAACCCTTCGTACAATGTGTACGTGAACGCGCTAGGTCATCTTCTGTGCTGAACACCTCTTCGAGGAAGATGATGCACAGAGATGTTTCATCTTTTATGCCCACATTTCTAATGTGTCAGCGTAAAAACTCCATATTTCCGCAGTCTGGCGTAAAAGCTTTGACTGTCGAATTTTGGCGTATACTACAAACTTTGAGTGTTACGCTCTGGATGAAAATTCTGGCGTAATAACTCAAACTTTGGCAATATGGCGTAAAACACAGACTGTCAGATTTTTGTGTATACTGCCAATCTTGAATTTTATGCCTTGGAATGAGATTCCAGCGTAAAAAGTCAAGTTTTTACAGTCTTGGCGTAAAAGCACAGACTGTTGCTTTTTGGCTTAAGCTGCAAGATTGTGAGATCTAGTATAGAAACTGACATATTTTTCTTGTACTTTGTAGTTAACTTATAGATATCTCCGTTGGCTGAGGTGATGGATTCTGCTGTTGGGATGCTGCACTCCAATTACCTGGAGGATTTGTCCCATGTGATATTTCCTATTTCTGGACCCTAATATCCTGAAGGAAGGGGAATCCTGATATCGTCTCAAGAAGAGCGAATGCTGTTGAGCATGATCAACGGAGAGCCCCTGGCATACATAGACGTGGCAAAATACATAAAACCAGCTTTCCTCTTCGGAGATATGATCGATAAACAATCCCAGACGAAGCCCAAGAAGGAAGACTGGGTTTTTACTGTTGGAGGCATGGTCATGTACCTGCCCAAAATGCTGAGAGATTAACCAATCTCGGCATTCTTTCATGCCACGCATCCCAAGAGGATGTCGTGGACTCTGACCCCTAATCTTCACGGCCAGCCGGGGAAGTTATTTTATCAGAAAGGGTCCGACCAAGGGTTATTTGTAAGTCGCCCTTCCGGCCCGGTCATGCCGTTCAGGAGATTGTATCCGGGCAGTATCCCGAGTGAAGACACTTCACTGCTCCAACCAGTCCAATTACCGACTTTCTGCAATAACTTTATGGGGCATGGAGGAGTATACCCCAAGGTTAATCCTCGGACCAATGGGTGGGTTACCCCTACAAATCTTTGATGGGCTCGTTTAGCTGTCTGGGCCCTGAAGCATTTTCAGACTGAGTTGGAAAGCATTGGTCTGTACGCGGCTGTGAGTGCTACCAGTGTTGGGTTACCTCTCAACCCCAACCTGTTTTTGGCTTTGATGGAGCGATATATCTCGCTCACTGGGACTTTTGCCACTTCACTGGGGAGTTGGGATTGGCCCTTCACGAAATAGCAGAGATTTCAAGACTGCCAATGGGGGATACTCCTTATGAAGAGTATGTTCCCACAAACCGGGAGCTGGGGGACACAAACCCTCGGGTGGTGGCAGTGTACCAGGAGTTGATGAGCCATTACCTTGCGTGCACCGCCTTCTATAATGAGCCCTCTGATCTGGCTCATACCAACAAATGGGCATCCTACCTCTTCTTCTATCAGGTTAGAGATGCTAAGCCCGACAAAGTCGTGGATAGTAGGGATAGGCCTTTGAGCCTTTTGAGCATGCTTAATGCTCAAGTAGTCGATGACCTTATTGAAGATGCTGGTGCTTCGGATCGAGTTCTCGACGAAGGGATAGGAAAATATCCTGCAGGCACTAAAGCCTACAATTATTTGAGGCATTGCCGCAGGCCTCTGTCAAGGGAAGCTCAACTGACTGGCTTCCTCTCTGTATGGCTGCGTCGATTGGTAGTACCAGGCATTACATCTTCGGATCGCATTCACCGTAACACCTTATGGCCTGCTGTGCGTTTGGTGTTTGGGGCAAGACTGGGCTTGCTCCCTGCCATGGTATGTCGCATACAAGCTGGCCTGAGGGCCATTACTGATGGGCTGCTTGCCGATAAAACACGGTGTGACAGCTTTCCCAGGGTAGAATTACCGTTCCTGTATTTGATGGGATGGTTAATTCTTCATAATCCCAGGGTGATGTCTCCCGGCTCTGGCAGTAGTTTGGGGAGTAATTTCTTGTTGAATTATAAGAATTTCATCTGGAATGTGACCACAGTTTTAGACTGTCGGTGAGCGTTAAATTTTTCTCACAACTGGAAGCTCTTCTGCACCGTCCCTTCTGTACATCTCAATCAACAGGGGAGCAGACTTCGGGACTCAGGTGAAGGGAAGACCATTCTTTCTCCTGAAACTTTTAATTGGTTGGTCTGCATTAGACCTTCCCATTTATTGTACAAAAGTTAAGACCAATGCTTCTTGGAGCCCTACCTGCCTAGTCGGTTCGCCAGGCAGTTTGGATATGACCAATTGTACGTGGGCAATGCCGTCACCAGCTTCAAGTCCAGGGGTGGACTTATTGATGGAGCGAGAGGATGACGGTACTTCATAATGGGTTGCACTGGAGCAGCTTTTACTGTGCCCGCGACTTCACTCTCTATGGAGTTGCATATCCTCCACTCGTACGCCCAGTTTTACGTGGCCATCAACACCTTTCATCGCGATTTTGATATGCGTAGAAGTTTTAGGATGCCCTCTTCTAAGTCCGCTGGAAAAGAGGAAGTCCCATCAGTTTTATCTGACGAAGAAGAAGACTCTCTCAATCCAGATGAGCCTTTGCTGGCAGTACCGAGAGGCAAAATACCTCAGCCTGCAGAGCCTCTGGTTATCCCTGGTAAGCGAAGGGCTCCTGTTCTGAAGGAGACTTTTCCTCGCAAGAAAAAGAAAACTGCTAGTGGTCCTGACAGGGCTTCCAGTAATGAGGCTCCTAGAAGTGAGCCTGATGTTTCCCCTGTTGGGGATGCTCCTTTGATTAGAGGTTCCTCGCCTTTTAGAGAGGGAACCTCCACAGTTCCGGCCGGCAGTGCCAGAGAATCTTTGCTCGAGGCTGCTGTCGCTGCTACCGCTTCAGGCAGTGGTACGATATCACCTTCGAGGCCGAGCCAAATAAGGATATCTTTATCCAGATCAGCAACGGGAGAAACCCTTGCTGCATTTGTAAGTATACCCAGCGAGATTCTACCTGATGAACCTCGATTGGATCTGGGTGAAGACTTGGATGACTACCCTCAGTCGTCATTTGGTGCACCCTCCTCTCCAGGTATGACAGCTCGCTTAGCATCATTAAGAAATGATTTAGCTGTACTGGCTGCATACGCGACATATATACCATCAGCCATGGATAAATGTCGTCTTTATGCCTCTTTTTGAAAAATTAACATCATATTGATATTAACTTTCTCTTGTCTTCTTTTCAGGGGAAGACATTTACGGGGAGGGCAGCGTCGACGCAACTTTCGGCTTTGTTTTCGCGCTTGTCTATGACACGGAGGTGCCTGACTTTGAAGAGGAAATGTTTTTGGGTGCCCGCTCACCCGAAATGGTTCCGATATCTCGAGAGGAGGATGAGTCTGTCATTACGACTATGCCTTCTTTGAGTGCGCCAGCCATTTCGACCGTTGTTGGCGCTTCTTCTTTTGTCGCACCATCTGCTGAAGCGACGACTGTGACGACATCCTCTGCTGTCGTTCCTAGAAGGGGATTCGCCGATATTGCAGCCATACCCAGCGTCCATTCGGATCTCGCCATGCTGATTGAGCAGTATACTAGTATTTTCTATACCACTTTGAGAACGCTGATATTGATGGTGCTGGAGAAGAATCTAGGCTTTGAGGCTCTGCGAAGGTCCTCCCAGTTTGCGATAACGCCGATCAGAGACTTCAACGACGCTGGAAGAGCTGATGCGCTAGAGCAGATAGTTAATGGTTTGGAATAACCCATTAACGATTATTTGCAGCTATCTCGAGGCAGCATTGACGGTCTCGTTCAAGCTAGGTATGACTCCTTAACTGCAGAGCTTGCTGGGCAAATGGAATCTCTGAACAAATCCGTCCAAGAACAGCAGCAGGAGATGGATCAAGAGCGTGCCGAATTGGAGTATGTCATTCCCCAGCTGACTCAGTGTGAGGCGATTATGAGGCAAAGGCAGCGAGGATCCGTAAATTGGAAGATAACCTCGCTAAGGCCAAGGAGAAGGCTCTCTCTTTATCAACAGCTCGCGACGTATTGAAGGATCGAATGGAGACGGCTCAGCAGAACCTGACACATGTGGGTGTCATCCACGCAGATTTTGTACATGCTCGGTCTGAGCTATCTGCTTTGAACAATGAGGCAGCAAGGTTGGAGCGGGCTCGCGCCGACATCTTGAACTCTAGGGATGAGAGAAAGGTTACTCTAGCGCAGCAGATTCGTGACTTAACTGCTCCCCCCAAATGATGTACTTTTTTGCTTCTTGTACAATCTCTCGGAGATAATAAAGACACATTTTCTGACTTTGTGGGCCCATCATTTTAGAATGTGATAGGCTAGGGTGAAAGTGATATCAGAGATATCATTAACATGACATTCTTTGGTTAAGGTTTTGCTGAATGTAAAATCTATTCAGAGTTAACATGAACCTGAAAGAATATAATCCAACTAAATTTGTATATTAAACACTATCAGAGGTATCATTAACATGATAGGCTTACAAAATAGTTAAGGATATCTATTCGGAGGTCACATGAACCTGATAGAATATGATCCAGCTAACCTTTGTGCATGGTATCGGCAAAATAAGATCTTTGTCATACTCCGTTAAACGAAGGAGATCAAGTATAGTACTTCTTCGGGAATTTGCAGTTGATAGTAGCCATTGCCAAATTTCTATTAGGCTTGGCTAATCTATAAGCGCCGTTTGCAATCATATAAGGACCCTCCTATTTCTTTATGATTGTTTATAAGAATTTCGGATATTGTACTAGAGGTAATATGGACGTTGTACGATACCGTATTTGTTAAGGACATCCTACTGGAGGATTTTTAGTGGACCCATTACATTTTGTACACAAGAGTGCAAGTAATAGGTTTAAGACAAATCCTGACAGAGGTAATATAGACGTGATAAAATACGACTCTGTAGGGATGAATAAAGACTGACTCTTTTTTTGCTGGAAAAATGAGGATAGTTCAGAGGTAATCTGGACATGAACATTTCATTTTCCATTGCGGGCATTCCACAGGGGAATTTTTTGTGGACCTATTACTTTTTGTGCATGAGAGTGCAAGTAATAAGTTTAGGACAAGCTCTGCTAGAGGTAATATGGACATGGCAGTTTTTGTGGACTCAACACCACTGGTGTACTTAGAGTTTAAGTACGGATGCTAAGTTGATAAGACAACCGATATCAGAGGTAATATGGACATGATAATCAATAGCCAAAAATTTGGAAAGTTTGTTCAGAGGTAATATGAACATGACAAACTTTTGAGTTTTGACTCCATTGGGGATGGAGGTACATATCTGCTCAAAGGTAATATGGACATGACAGTTTTTGTGGACCTAACACCACTGACGTACTTAGGGTTAAGTACGGGTGTTAAGTTAAGATGATAATCGATATCAGAGGTAATATAGACGTGATAATCGATAGCCAAAAACTCGGAAAGTTTGTTCAGAGGTAATACGAACATGACAAACTTTTGAATTGTGACTCCATTGGGGATGGAGGTACATATCTGCTCAGAGGTAATATGGACATGGCAGTTTTTGTGGACCTAACACCACTGGTGTACTTAGAGTTAAGTACGGGTGTTAAGTTGAGATGACAACCGATATTAGAGGTAATATGGACATGATAATCGATAGTCAGACCAGGATGGTTTCTTTAGAGGTAATATGAACATGACAAATTCAGCTGGGGAGATAACGAAATATTTGGGCAATAGTTCAGAGGTAATATGGACATGAACTCATGTCCGAAAAATTCACTGTAGAGTGATTTTCTTGAGTGGGGATAGACCTAAAGAATCCACTGGGGAAACTTTAGGGATTCATCATCTGGTATTTTCTTGAGGGAGTAAATTATCATGTTAAAGTGAAATCAATTTACAGTGATCGTTCCCTCGTTTATAGATGCAAAGTGATGACCTTGGCATCGATCAACTCCTGAATTTTCCTTTTTAGTACATAGCAGGCCCTTGTAGTGTGATGAATGTACCGATGGAAGAGGCAATAATCAGGGTCATCAACTTTGCCAGCCCTCTCAGGGTATCTGATGTTGGGTAGACGAAGTTTGTGTTCCTTCATCAACATATTGAAGATTTCAATGATGTCATCTTCATTGAAGGAGAAAGTCCCTTTCGGCCTTCGGACTCCCGATGCCTGAGTTTTACGATCTTCCGGGAAGATCGTCATCGTTGCATCATCTTCGGACTCAGAAGGAATTCTACCCCCAACTTTGGATGGTGCCCTATTTTGTCGAGGTAGGCTACCTCCAGCCATGTCGTGGCATTTGTCCACTGAAGTTGATTTAGAAGGACCTGCCTCTGGTATTACAGGATTAGCCTTTGGAGGTTTGGAATTTTCAAGAGATGCAGTGTACCCCAACCCAAAACGAGTTTGTTGACAGTAAAGATTACTATGCAACGGTGTTCGTCTGCCTTTTCCATAGTTGAGGCCTTGTTTCAACTTCAAATCATAACCCATGCTTTGTATAATCTTCAAATCTTGTAGGCTATACCTGTGGATTTGTATTTTGCCACCATCAGATTCGCGAGATTCTTCTTGTACAATCGGACTGTTCCGCATGCGACCGAAGACTATTGGATGCTGGTCGTCGCGAGTTGGGGGAACAATAAAGACAGAATTTTCATGTGGCCCATATGTCATGATGACATTAGATGTTGATGCATCTTCCCACATGATCTCCCCATGTTTGACAGTTAGGGGAACTGAAGTCTGTTTATGACTTCTGTCTTTGCGTTTCTGGATCAGAAATTCACTCAAGTCAGGAGTATTAATGGAAGAAGAAGATGAAGAAGGTTTGTTCCTCCCTTTTACATCAGTTGGAATGAGGATATTGGGCACCCCAACCCTTTCCCTGTCGTAGGAATACAGTAGTTCAGCCATATGAGCATCACATGATCCCCGAGGAGCGTATCTATCCGCAAACTGGACCTTCTTTACGCCAAGGGGCTGAACCTGGTGTAGTCTAGAATTTTGTTTAGGCTAGCATAAAAATGAGGAAGTCTTCAATCGGCCATCAGCTTCTTGTGTAATCTGGAGAACGGGCAGCTTTTTCTCTTGTTGGCGTAAAGGCCGAGAATTTGAGAAGTCTGCTACTTGTTTTCCCTTGCGGAGATTATCGGGACTCTCTGCCTCCTTTTGAGTGAGAGTGATATTTTTACCCGCGGATTTGAATTTTCTGACTTGACGCTGAGGCCTCGTCAGAAACTACGTCTGTCCCATCAGCGACAGAAGACGAGTTTTTACGCGCAATGCACGATGTATGCTTCTGGATTGGCGCTGAGGCATTGCCAGAAGTTTTGTTTGCCCCGTCAGCGACGGGTGACTGAGTTTTATGCACAAGGCGTGGAGTAGACTTCTGGATTGGCGCTAAGTCATTGCCAGAAGTTTTGTCTGCCCCGTCAACGACAAGCGACTGAGTTTTACGCGCAAGGCGCAGAGGGAGGGATGCTACAACCTCGTTGGTCGGAGAGATCAGAGAGTCGATAGGAATGGTAGGGGATGTCCGGGGCATCCACACCTTACACAGTTTCCTGTTGTCTTGGACAGAGAGAGAGTGAGAGCTACCCCCTGCTCGAAGCATATCTTCGTAGGCGTATTGGTCGAACTGGATGACCAAGGTCTTCTTCATTAATCCTACTACATCATGTTGAGCAATTGCTTTCTCGTCAGATGAGAAAGAATTTGTCCCCAGCAGAGTCGCCATCTTGTGTTTGATAATAAACGGAAGAAATAAAACTAGGTTTATACGAAACCCTTTCTTAGGTTTACAAACAAGAAGTACTATTAATCCTATGCGAGGATGTTAAGTACAAAATTTAATCTGGATAAATATTGCTATAGAAGTCTGATCTATAGTCGATCACTTTGTCCCTTGGACCACACGATGATGAAGAAGTGTTGTAGAAGAAGGATATGCTTCAAAGATTGCAAGAGGGAGTGGATACTCGATGCCAAAATTGTCGATCACTGCTCTCTGTCTGTGCTTCGACCCTCTGACTTCTATTCTCCAAATTCTTCGACCTTGTTCCGACCTTGGAATTTGCGACCATGGACCTTTGTCAATATGGGTCTCTATTTATAGGGTTTTAGTGACAGTAATCGTCCAGTCGGCGTAGAAGTCGGACAGTGGAGAGTATGGCACTTTTTACGCGGCGGTTATAATAACTGCCACCCACGTATAGATGATCTTCTGGATCTGCATGTGATGCGTGTTCCATGATGAGAAAATGCGTATAACTGCTGTGAAGATCACGGCATGCAAGCCACGTAGGTAACTGTCCCTTGCGTAAAAAAGGTTGGCGTAGAAGCCAATAACTATCACCATAGCGTAGAAGCCAAATAGTTGTCAGGTTGGCGTAGAAGCCAAGTGGTTGTCGAGTTGGCATAGAAGCCAAATAGGCGTAGAAGCCTTGTAGGCATAGAAGCCTTGTAGGAGTAGAATCCTGATGCTGTATGGATAGGTAGCTAGCATAAAAGATAGCCGATCCTCCTTCCTTGACTGAGGTCTTGAGTGTATTCTGGACAAAATAGTCTTATCACACACCAATGCAAATATAGCCTGAGTTGGCGAATTTCGAGGAGATAGCGTACGGCGTGCTCCTTATAGCTGAAAATAGCCCGGAGGCGTATTTCAAGGAGATAGCGTACAACGTGCTCCAATAGCTGAAAGTAGCCTGATGGCATAATGTGTAAAGGTAATGATGTGGACGTATTAGCCGTAATTATGGCTCGTCCAGTCTTTGGAGATATAACCAAATCTCGTGCATTAAATGCAGAGATCTGCCTCCATTCTGCGCATTAAATGCAGAGACGTGCCTCGAGCTCTGTACGAAGAGCAGCTTTTTATGTGACAGTTTGTTTTATCTTATTCTGAGCGTAAAAGCTCACATCTGCCTATGTAAAACTAGGCAGCGTATTCCTTTGTATGCGTAAAAGCGCTTTGTATCAGGGAAGTGTCACTAAATGACGGTTTGGGTTTATGTGCCGCACCTTTATTACAGTCGTCGTCTGGATAGCTGTGCAGTACTCATTGTCAGGAGTCAGGTTCACTGCATGATCTGACAGGTTCATTCGTGGAATACGAAGCGTTCCCCGTACGACTTCCCACTGCATTAAAAGCGATTAGGTTCTACGCCAAAGTGGCGATGTAACAACCTTTTTACGCTGAAGCAGCTTGGAAATACTGTATTACGCGAATTGTCCTGGGGCTTATATTTTACACTGTACTAGCGATGAAGCCTTATTGTACGCTGATGGCTCTGAAGTCATATTTTACGCTGCCCAGCACTAAAATACTGCGTATAACTCTACAGCATATTTTTTATGCTTCTACAAATATCACATTGATACTCTCTTGTATCTTGACACTAGGATACAGTTCAAATACCCATGACCCTAACTATACTTGACACTTAGTATCTTGGTAACAATATACACTCTAAGCCACTTACTCTTGACAATCAACACATATTTATACCTACTTCTATAAATATGTATTTTTATTCCCTTATATATGTGTCTATCTATATAGATTGTTAACCCTCACTAGCTCACTCATCCCTCACTCAAACATATATACAAACACCTCTCACTTGGGCACTCTCATATACTTGACACACATACACATACAGACATGAACACACACACAACACACTTTCTACATAGAAGGGTCTCAATGGCTTTGGGGCCTAACATTGCCTTGGTGTTATTGGTGACGTTGTTACTTATTGAGCTTGCAATTTCTCATTCTCATCAACATACATGAGAACTATCCTTCATACTAGCTTACATTACAAAAATATGCAGAAATTAATCAAATCAAGCTTGGGGGTCACCGAGATACTATCCCTAACCCTAGTTTTGTGTCAGTGTCAGTATTTGTGTGTCTGTATCATGTCTATTTTTGTGTCAATTTTGTGTATGTCAGTGTGTGTCATTACCTATTTTTGTAATGAGCATTACACTTATACTATAAAAGTATCATTGAAATAGGAAGTTAAATCACACTATATTATACTTATATAATTGTATCATACACCTAACAATATTGACTAGAAGTATCATTATCTATTTTCATAATAAGCATTACACTTATACTATAAATTTCTTTTCACATACACACACATATGAATTTCATATCTCTATATTTCTTTTTAAAATGAACATACAAATCTAGGAAGTTAAATAACACTATATTTGAAATTTTTAAAGGAATACAAATATTTGAAATAGGGCTTGCATGTGTGTCAGTATGTGTGTGTGTGTTTGCGTTAGTTTGTGTATGTAAGTGTGTCAGTGTCAATGTTTGTGTCCGTGTCCAACTCAAATATGTCCGTGTTAGAGTGTATGTGGGTGTCTGTCATGTATGTGTCTATGAAAGTGTATTTGTGTGTCATGTCAGGGTCAGTGTCTGTGTGTTTGTGTCTGTGTCATGTCAGTATTTATTGTGATGTGTTAGTGTCTGTGCTGAGAGAGAGAGAGAGAGAGAGAGAGAGAGGGTTAGGGTTTACCGAGATGGAGGAGAGGAGGATCAGTGGTAGTAGCTGGAGCTGTGGAGAGAAGGACGAGCGGGTAGGAGGAGAGTGTCGGTGGGCGACGAGGGGGGCTGGGGCGCTATCAGCGAGGGCAGTGCCGGGGTCGAAGGTGGTCGAGGCGAGGGAGGTCTCGAGGGGGGTAGAGGAAAACCACGAATTTGGGGGGAACAAAATAACGGAGGGAAATAAAAACCCAAATCCTATATTAAAATCTTTAGCGACGTCTTTAAATCAAGTCGCTAAACGTCGCTGAGTTTTAAAATACTGGGACATAAATGACATGACATTGTTAAACGTCGCATTAATTAAATAATTAGCAACGACCTGTGACGCTTGGCGATGTTTGCTTCCATATTACTAATGGTAGTCGCTGGATGTCGCCAAACATCGCTCACAGCGATATATTATGACATTTTATATTAACGTTGCTAAATTCTTATAATCTAGCACATGTTTTGTCGTCGCTAAGAACGTCGTTATTTGACCGAATTCTAGTAGTCTGGATGAAGATGAGCATATTCTGGGATCTGCCATATTGGAGCACTAATCTGATAAGACATAACTTTGATGTCATGCATATCGTGAAGAATGTGTTTTACAACATAATTAACACTGTGATGGACGTTAAGGGGAAAATAAAAGACAATCCCAAGGACGGGTTGGACTTTAAAGAAATATGAGACGTCATGTGCTGCATTTGATAAAGGAAGGGAATGGGAAGTATAAGCAGTCTAAGATAATTTTTTTACTAGACAAGAAGGATAAAGAAAAACTTTGTAGGTGGATTCAGGGCCTAAAATTTCTAGACTGTCACTTATTCATGGAGCGGTTAATTGCAATTATATTTTGAAAATTCTTACCACAGATAGTTTGGGATCCATTGACAGTGCTTAACATATTCTTCGAAGATCTTTGTTTTACCAAGTTGATCGTCGATTGTCATGCCGTAGTCCCAAAACTCACGGGACCAGCACGTGACTTGACCAGCTGGTACGAATCAAAAGATAATCCAACTCATAAAATTCTCACAATTCGTACGTACGTTGTCTATATATGACTCAAGTCCACAAAATCTAACACAAACCACAGGCAAACTAAATCTCATCCACGACAAAAAAATATTAACTAAATCAAATAGATAATGATGAATGTAAATATGAAAGGTTCAAGTTTATCACGAATTTAAAAGACGTCCGGTGGAGACAAATCCACTACTAGTAAACGAAAAAATATAAAAGACAATAAAATAAAACTTAATCCATGCTAAAATAACTAAGCTTTTCCAGGGCCATCAACAGTTGTCGTACCACTATCTGGTGTCGGTCCGTAAGTCTGTGGGTACTCCTTGTCTGCTAAATCTGGAAAAAAAATTCCGGTCCTCAGTGGGACATAACAAGATACAGAAAGAACATGCTAGTAAGTAACAGTAAATAAACATATATGTAGAAGATACGAATCAAAGCAGGATATACAACAAGTATGAAAAAAGAAACGCATCACTCTAAGAATAATGACATGTCATAGAATATAATATGAGTCGTGACTATCAACAAAAAATAAATCATGTAATATGACCGCAGTCCTGGGAGACACTAACAGTCCTAAAACACGTCTCTACCGTAGCCCGGTGAGGCACTAATAGTCGAGAGGTAATAGCCGACACCTAATATGATACTCTTGCCTAAGGGATCTATGAAGTCAACCTATCAGGGTAAGGCAAGCATGGAATACAAATACGCAGGTGACACCTAAGTGGAAGCAACATAAATAAAGGAAACAATGAACTAACACATATACAAGAAATAGAAATCAAGAGAAACATGGCATATAGGAAAATAATAAAGTAGCATAAATAAATGCATGTAAAAATAACTGTACGAAGTGAGCAATGTATCTTGCCTGCGAAGTCGTCCAAATCTGTATTGAAAGAAGGACACGAGTCTCAAGGGCCTAACAACATTTAATGCAATTATTAACATTACTCATATTTTTAGGTTAATTTTTTTTTATGTACTTATACAATGTGGATATTTTAATTTAGGCTAATATTTTTATTCTACTATACATTGCTTACTATTTTGCTAATCTAATTGAAATTAGGTCTTGTTTGCAAATTCGTTATGAATTAATGTGGTTAAAGTAACTTAATTTATACTTCTTTAATTGTATTATTAGATTATATACATGAGTGGCTCATAATCTATACTTTATAACTAAACTAGTTTAGAAATAACATAAATTGGTAGGAATTTTAATGCAAAATATGCTAAGTCCTATAATAAAATTGGAAAGTATAAAGGGAGACACAAGGACCGAGAAGTGCAGGGTCACATGTAATCTTTGGTTAATTTTTTTCTTGGAACAAAAGTTCTCAGGGACACTTTGAAAGAGAGAAAAAATTATATAAAGACATGCAACGAAATAGCATAGCCGGGTTCCCTAATGTCCTACTGTGAACAAAGATATATTTTTGTTAGTTTTTTTTCCAAACATTTGCTGCTTAAATCCTAAACTATTGTTCAGGGAGCGGACAAATGGTAGGAATATTACCGATGGCTCGGCGATGGAGAACATCCCGCTAAGAGAGTTGGCCTGGAGTTGGGTATAGCGTAGGGGAAGATGATGGAGCCGAAAGAGGAGGTTTGCTACGTGCGGCACAATTATACCTCTCTCCAAAGATGAGAGGTATATATATATATATATATATATATATATATATATATATATATATATATATATATATATATATATATATATATATATATATATATATATATATATATATATATATATATATATACTAAAACACAGTTGATGAGATTGAATATGAATTCGATTATTTTGGTAAATTTGAATAGGAATCGGCTAAGGGGGCATGGCTTATCCAATAAGAAATGGTTGTTTCCTTATTCTTATCTACTAATTCCTTCGTCTTCTTTTATATATATATATATATATATATATATATATATATATATATATATATATATATGGGGTTAATTATTTAAGTATATCTATTATTATTTTTATTTGGTACTTTATTTATTCTAGTATCTTATATCATATTAAGACTAATATATTTTTAGGATTTCAAATCTAACAAATTTGGGTTTAGATATTTCAGAAGGGATTATATATTAAATTAAGGTAATCCTAGAATTTGGTACAAGTGTTTACAATCTATCCAACTTAAAAGAATTTCATCCTCGAAATCTAAAGAGAACGAAAACAACAAGTAATGCAATTATCTTTAGGGTTATTCTAAGATAAAGCAATCATATTTAAACAAATAATTCACAAGCAAGCATAAAACTATATCCTACACTTTAAGTCTATCATGCAAACTACGTACTTTTACCATCAGTTGCTCCTTGTGTTTCTGGCGTATCCTCAATAGTCATGGCAAAGGCTTGTCCTTGTCGTGGTGTTCCAGTCAGTTGTCTAGCCTGCGCAAACTGTGTAGCCTGGTCGGGTAACGATCCTTAGGGATATCCTCCTTGTGCTACTAGTTGAGTTGTTGGTGGTGGTCCATCAGTCTTTCAGGACAATTTTGGATCTGATGCTGATCGGAGCCACAACGCAAACAATGTCCTAATCTACGTCAATAATCTCTTTGGACATGCCATCTCTTCTTGCAATAGTGGCAGATAGGAAGCTCTGGGGTTGACTGGTATGGGCCTGCACGTAGTTGTTGATGCGTTGTTGTGGGTTGTCTCTCGGGTCCTCCAGATGTTGATCAAACTGGTGCATCAGCGGGAGCGGGACATTTTTGGACTGGTTGTGCTTCCTTGCAAAGGAGCTCATGACTTCTTGCTTCCTCCAATACGACTGCATGGGATATCCTCGACTGCGCACTAGTGAACCTTCTAATATCTGGTGATAACCCATGATGGAATCTCTTCGCTCTCTCCAACTCCGCGGGAATTAATATCTCACCAAAATGACTCAATTTGCTGAACTCGGCGTCGTACTCATCTACTGTCATATTCCCTTATTTGAGATGAAGGAATTGATCATAGAGGACATCTTGAACATGGGCGGGGAAGAACCTATCATTGAAACGTTTATAGAATTCTTCCCATGTCTGGTTGACGCCAAAAATTCTCTGCTCTCCTTTCCACCAGTGGTGTGCATTATCCTCAAGAAGAACGTCTACTGCAGTCATCCATAGGTTCTTTAGTAACTGCGATGCCTTCAACAACTTCTCAGTGCTAATAAGCCATGCATCAACTTCTATCGGACACTCGGTACCCTTGAAGGTCTTCGGATTCATCTGAGTGAAATCCTTAATGCTGCCCTGATAAGGTTATGGCGCTGATGCTGGTGCTGTGGCTGGTAGTGGAGGCCTGTTTAGTGTAGCTATTAGAGCTTGTCTCATTAAGTCGTTATGTTGTTATTATGCTTGAAGCATGGCATGTAGGTACTGTGTTAACGAAGTCCCATCAGCCGGTGGATAGGGTTGCTGAGGCAGTCCCGGTGGTGGTGCATGCAACGCTTGCGGAGTGAACTGTGGAGGTGGTGGAATATTGTCCCTTTGGAATCTTGAAGGGTATGGATGCGGCTGATCGCTCTATTGAGTGGATGAACCTCCAAGTGGTGGCGGGGTCACATTAATGTAAGTCATGATCGCAGTTGTTGGGGTGTCCAATGGTATCGCATGTTTATTCTGTGAATCCATCTTACTACATACGTAATAAATCATTAGAATTGAACAAAAATTAAGACAAGATGCATGTCAAGAAAATCAATTTGAAGTCAATATAGAGGTCAAGAACATGTCAAGGCATCAGGATAAGATCCTCACTTTAATCCAATTTGCAGACCCGTTCGGTACAATAACGTAAATAAAACGGCTAACTCGACCTGCATGGGCTACCACATCGATCGTCTAGTAAAGCAAGCGAAGAATATTATGGTAATATTGTACAAACTTGAAAGGGTATTCCCTCTTAGATTCTTTGACTCCATGGAGCCTTTGCCAATTTATTTCCCATACGAGGCACGTGTTGGTGGGTCTATTGGTTATCGGTGGATGTACCCGTTCGAACATTATCTGAACCACCTAAAGATAAAGGAGAAAAACAAGGCACGGGTCGAGAGTTCAATTTGTGAAGCCTATATTCTTGAGAAAATTACAAACTTTTGCTCGATGTATTTCAAGACGCATGTTGCTACTAATAGAACAAGAGCTCCGAGATGACGGATATCAGGAATCTAATGATGCAATATTGAAATTATTCAACGCTTTCGATAAGCCTTCGGGCAAATGAAGAAGCGATATCTGAATTACGATGAGCTATGTGTTGGTCAGTTGTATATATTACTCAATTGGGAGAAGGATTAAGTGCAAAAGCTAGAGGGGTAAGTAATTAATACGTCAACATTTACGTCATCTTATTGTAGTAGTATACGCTAATATTATTACACTAATTGGTCAATATTTTATTATTTTTTAACATATTTAATGATGAGGCGAGGACGAGTATAACATACATAATAGATGAAGAAGTAGAACATGAAATAAGATGTTATGTCCATTCTTGGTTCAGTGCATATGTAAGGATCTTTTGTGTATGCACTTGCACAATAATGTAGAAGCATAAAAAATACGCTGTAGAGTTATACGCAGTATTTCAGTGGTGGGTGGCGTAAGACGTAACTTCAGAGCCATTAGCGTACAAACAGAGCTTTATCGCTGGTACAGCGTAAAATATAAGCTCCAGGACAATCCGCGTAATGTAATATTTTCAGGCTGCTTCAGCGTAAAAGGGTTGTTACATCGCCATTTTGGCGTAAAACCCACTCGCTTTTAATGCGGTGGGAAGTTGTACGGGGAACGCTTCGTATTCCTCGAATGAATCTGTCAGATCATATAGTGAACCTGACTCTGTCAACGAGTATTGCACAACTATCCAGATGATGGCTGTAATGATGGTGCGACACAGAGACCCAGACCATCGTTTAGTGACGTTTCCCTGATATAAAGTGCTTTTACGCATATAAGGGAATACGCTGCCTAGTTTTACACAAGCAGATGTGAGCTTTTACGCTCAGCAGAAGACGAAACAAACTGTCACGTCAAAAGCTGCTCTTCATACAGAGCTCGAGGCAAGTCTCTGCATTTAATGCACAGAATAGGGGCAGATCTCTGCATTTAATGCACGAGATTTGGTTATATCTCCAAAGACTGGGCTAGCCATAATTACGGCTAATACGTCCACATCATTACCTTTGCACATTACTCCATCAGGCTATTTTCAGCTATAGGAGCCAGCTATACGCTATCTCTTTGAAATATGCCACCGGGCTATTTTCAGCTATAGGAGCACGCTGTATGCTATCTCCTCGGAATACACCAACTCAGGCTATATTTGCATTGGCGTGTGATAAGGCTATTTTGTCCATAATATGCTCAAGACCTTAGTCAAGAAAGGAGGATCAGCTATCTTTTTACGCTAGCTACCTATCCATGCAGTATAAGGCTTCTACGCCAATTTGGCTTCTACGCCAACTCGACAACTATTTGGCTTCTACGCCATGGTGACAGTTATTGGCTTCTACGCCAACCTTTTCTACGCAAGGGGCAGTTACCTACGTGGCTTGTATATCGTGATCTTCGCAGCAGTTATACGTATTTATTTATCATGGGACACGCGTCACACGCTTATTCAGAAGATTATCTATACGTGGGTGGCAGTTATTATAACCGCCGCGTAAAAACTGCCACACTCTGCACTGTTCGGCTTCTACGCCGACTGGACGATTACTGTCACTAAAATCCTATAAATAGAGACCTCTATTGACAGAGGTCCAGGGTCGCAAATTCCAGAGTTGGAGAACTTAAGGTCAGAAATTAACTTTAAGAGAGAAGAATCCAGAGCACAGACAGAGAGTAGTGATCGACAATTTTGGCATCGAGCATCCAGTCCCTCTTGCAATCTTTGAAGCATCTCCGTCTTCTACGGCCCTTCTTCATCATCGTGTGGTCCAAGGGACAAAGTGTTCGACCGCAGATCAGACTCCTATAGCAATATTTATCCAGATTAAATTCTATACTTAACATCCTCACATAGGATTAATAGTACTTCTTGTTTGTAAACCTAAGAAAGGGTTTTGTATAAACCTAGTTTTATTTCTTTCGTTTATTATCAAACACAAGATGACGACTCTGCTGGGGACCTCTTTCTCATCTGACGAGAAAGCAATTGCTCAACATGATGCAGTATCAGTAGGATCAATGAAGAAGACCTTGGTCGTCCAGTTCGATCAATCTGCCTACGAAGACATACTTCGAGCAGGGGGTAGCTCTCACTCTCTCTCTGTCCAAGACAACAGGAAATTGCATAAGGTTTGGATGCCCCGGATATCCCCTATCGTTCCTGTCGACTCTCTGGTTTCTCCGACCAATAAGGTTGTAATTTCGCAACCTCCGTGCCCCGCGCGTAAAACTCTGTCTCCCGTCTGTGTCGTGGCAGACAAAACTCTTGGTGATGCCTCAGTGCTAATCCAGAAGTCTACTCCGCGCTCTGCGCGTAAAATTCAGTCTCCCGTCTGTGATGAGGCAGACAAGATTTCTGATAATGCCTCAGCGCCAAATTAGAAATTCCAATCGCGCTCTGCGCATAAGAATGCATCTGCCCTCCGCAGAAAAGTAGATGGTCCCTGCAATTTACGCAAGAGAAAATAAGTGGCGGACTACTCAACTTTTCGGCCTTTACGCCAGCAAGAGAAGAATATGACCGCTCTCCAGATTACGCGAGAAGCGGATGGCCGATTGAGGGCTTCCTCAGTTTTACGCCAACCTGAGCAGAGTTCCAATTTACGCTAGGTCCAGCCCCTCGGCGTAAAGAAGGTTCAGTTTGTGGATAGATACGCTCCTCGAGGATCATGTGCTGCTCATATGGCTGAACTACTGTATTCCTACGACAGGGAAAGGGTTGGGGTGCCCAATATCCGCATTCCAAATAATGTAAACAGGAGGAACATGCCTTCCTCCTCTTCTTCTTCTGTTAATAATCCTGACTTGCGTAAATTTCTGATCCAGAAACGCAAAGACATGAGTCATAACCAGGATTCGGTTCCCCTAACTGTCAAACGTGGGGAGATCATGTGGGAAGATGCGTCAACATCTAATGTTGTCATGACATATGGGCTACATGAAGAATCTGTCTTTATTTTCCCCTAACTCGCGACGACCAGCATCCAATAGTCTTCGGTCGCATGCAGAGCAGACCTATTGTACAAGAAGAATCTCGCGAATCTGATGTTGGGAAAATGCAAATCCACAGATATAGCCCACAAGCTTTAAAGATTATACAAAGCATGGGTTATGATTTAAAGTTGAAACAAGGCCTCAACTATGGAAAAGGCAGACGAACACCGTTGCATAGTAATCCTTACTGTCAACAAACTCGTTTTGGGTTGGGGTATATTGCATCTCTTGCAAATTCCAAACCTTCAGAGTCTGATCCTGCACAACCAGAGGCAGGTCCTTCTAAATCAACTTCAGTAGACAAATGCCACGATATGTCTGGGGATAGTCTACCTCGACAAAATAGGACAGCATCCAAAGCTGGGGGTAGAATTCCCTCTGAATCTGAAGATGATGCAACGATGGCTATCTTCCCGGAAGATCGTAAAACTCAGGCATCGAGAGCCCGAAGGTCGAAAGGGACTTTCTCCTTCAATGAAGATGACATTATTAAAATCTTCAATATGTTGATGAAGGAACACAAACTTTGGCTACCCAACATCAGATACCCTGAGAGGGCTGGCAAAGTTGATGACCCAGATTATTGTCTCTTCCATCGGTACATTCATCATCCCACAAGGGCTTGCTATGTACTAAAAAGGAGAATTCAGGAGTTGATCGATGCCAAGGTCATCACTCTGTGTCTATAAACGAGGGGACGATCACTGCAAATTGATTTCACTTTAAAGTGACAATTTGCTCCCTCCAGAAAATATTGGATGATGAATCCCTAAAGTTTCTCCAGTAGATTCTTCAGGTCTATCCCCACTCAAGAAAATCACTTTACAGTAAATTTTTCGGACATGAGTTCATATTACCTCTGAACTATTGCCCAAATATTTCGTTATCTCCCCAACTAAGTTTGTCATGTTCATATTACCTCTGAACAAACTTTCCGAGTTTTCGGCTATCGATTATTATGTCCATATTACCTCTGATATCGTTTGTCATCTCAACTTAACATCCGTACTTAATCTAAGTACACCAGTGGTGTTTGGTCCAAAAAAAACTGCCATCTCTATATTACCTCTGAGCAGATATGTACCTCCATCCCCAATGGAGTCACAATCCAAAAGTTTATCATGTTCATATTGCCTCTGAACAAACTTTCTGAGTTTTTGGCTATCGATTATTATGTCCATATTACCTCTGGTATCGGTTGTCATCTCAACTTAACATCCGTACTTAACTCTAAGTACACAAGTGGTGTTAGGTCCATAAAAAACTGCCATGTCCATATTACCTCTGAGCAGATATGTATCTCCATCTCCAATGGAGTCACAATCCAAAAGTTTGTCATATTCATATTACCTCTGAACAAACTTTCTGAGTTTTCGGCTATCGATTATCACGTCCATAATACCTCTGATATCGGTTGTCATCTCACCTTAACGCCAGTACTTAACTCTAAGTACACCAGTGGTGTTAGGTCCACAAAAACTGCCATGTCCATATTACCTCTGGCAGGGCTTGTCCTAAACTTATTACTTGCATTCTCGTGCGCAAAAAGTAATAGGTCCACAAAATTCCCCTGTGGAATGCCCGCAATAGAAAAACAAAATGTTCATGTCCATATCACCTATGAACTATCCTCATTCATCCCTACAGAGTCGTATTTTATTGCGTCTATATTACCTTTGTCAAGATTTGTCTCAAACCTATTACTTGCACTAATGTACGCAAAAAGTAATGGGTCCACTATAAATCCCCCAGTGGGATGTCCTCAACAAATATGATATCGTACTACGTCCATATTACCTCTAGTACAATATCCGAAATTCGTGCAAACAATCATAAATGAAATGGGAGGGCCCTTATATGATTGCAAATGGCACTTACAGATTAGCCAAGCCTAATAGAAATTTGGCAATGGCTATTATCAACTGCAAAATCCCGAAGAAGTACTATACTTAATCTTCTTCGTTTAACGGAGTATGACGAAGATCTTATTCTGACGATATCATGCACAAAGGTTAGCTGGATCATATTCTATCAGGTTCATAAGACCTCCGAATAGATATCCTTAACTAATTTGTAAGCCTGTCATGTTAAAATAATACCTCTGATAGTGTTTAGTATACAAATTTAGTTGGATTATATTCTTTCAGGTTCATGTTAACTCTAAATAGATTTACATTCAGCAAAACCTTAACAAAAGTATGTCATGTTAATGATACCTCTGATATCACTTTCACCCTAGCCTATCACATTCTAAAATGATGGGCCCACAAAGTCAAAAAATGTGTCTTTATTATCTCCGAGAAATTACAGGAGAAGCAAAAAAGTATGATTTGGGGGGAGCAGTTAAGTCGCGAATCTGCTGTGCCAGAGTAACCATTCTCTCATCCCTGGAGTTCAAGATATCAGCGCGAGCCCGCTTCAACCTTGCCGCCTCATTGTTCAAAGCAGATAGCTCGGACCGAGCATGTACAAAACCTGCGTGGATGACACCCACATGTGTTAGGTTCTGCTGAGCCGTCTCCATTCGAGCCTTCAACACGTCGCGAGCGATTGATAAAGAGAAAGCCTTCTCTTTGGCCTTAGCGAGGTCATCTTCCAATTTACGGATCCTCGCTGCCTCTGCCTCATAATCGGCCTCGTACTGAGTCAGCTGGGGAATAACATACTCCAATTCGGCATGCTCTTGATCCATCTCCTACTGCTGTTCCTGGACGGATTTATTCAGATATTCCATTTGCCCAGCAAGCTCTGCAGTTAAGGAGTCATACCTAGCTTGAACGAGACCGTCAATGCTGCCTCGAGATAGCTGCAAATAATCGTTAATGGGTTGTTCCAAACCATTAACTATTTGGTCAAGTGTATCAGCTCTCCCAGCGTCGTTGAAGTCTCTAATTGGCACTATCGCAAACTGGGAGGACCTCCTCAGAGCCTCGAAACCTAGATTCTTCTCCAGCACCATTGAAATCAGGGTTTTCAAAGTGGTGTAGAAAATACTAGTATACTGCTCAATTAGCATGGCGAGATCCGAATAGAAGCTGGGAGTGGCTGCAATATCGACGAATCCTCCTCCAGGAATGACTGTAGACGATGTTGCCACTGTCGTCGCCTCAACAGATACCGCAACAAAAGAAGAAGTGCCAACAATGGACGAAGTGGCCGGCGTACTCAAAGGAGGCATTGTCGTAATGACAGGCTCATCCTCCTCTCGAGATATCGGAACCATTTCGGGCGAGCCGGCACCCAAAAACATTTTCTCTTCAAAGTCAGGCACCTCCGTGTCATAGACAAGAGCGAAAACAAAACCGAAAGTTGCGTCGACGCTGTCCTCCCCGTAGATGTCTTCCCCTGAAAAGAAGACAAGAGAAAGTTAATATCAACATGATGTTAATTTTTCTAAAAAAAGGCATAAAGACGATATTTACCCATGGCCGATGGTATATATGTCGCGTCTGCAGCCAGTACAGCTAAATTATTTCTTAATGATGCTAAGCGAGCTGTCATACCTAGAGAGGAGGGTGCACCAAATGACGACTGAGGGTAGTCATCCAAGTCTTCACCCAGATCCAATCGAGGTTCATCAGGTGGAATCTCGCTGGGTATACTTACAGACGCGGCAGGGGTTTCTCCCGTTGCTGATCTGGATAAAGATGTCCTTATTTGGCTCGGCCTCGAAGGCGATCTCGTACCACTGCCTGAAGCGGTAGCAGCGATAGCAGCCTCGAGCAAAGTTTCTCCGGTACTGTCGGTCGGAACTGTGGAGGTTCCCTCTCTAAAAGGCGATGAACCTCTAATCAAAGGAGCTTCCCCAACAGGGGAAACATCAGGCTCACTTCTAGGAGCCTCATGACTGGAAGCCCTGTTAGGACCACTAACAGTCTCACTTCCACGCATATCAAAATCACGATAGAAGGTATTGGTTGCCACATAAAACTGGGCATACGAATGGAGGATGCGCAACTCCATGGAGAGTGAAGTCGCGGGCACAGTAAAAGCTGCTTCAGTGCAACCCATTATGAAGTACCGCCATCCTATCGTTCCATCAATGAGTCCACCCCTGGACTTGAAGCTGGTGACGACATTACCCACGTGCAATTGGTCATACCCAAACTACCTGGCGAACCGACTAGGCATATAGGGCTCCAAGAAGCATTAGTCTTCACTTCTATACAATAAATGTGAAGGTCTAATGCAGACCAACTAATTAAAGCTTCAGGAGAAAGAATGGTCTGCCCTTCACTTGAGTCCTGAAGCCTTCTTCCATATTGATTGAGATGTACAGAGGGGATGGTGCAGAAGAGCTTCCAGCTGTGAGCAAAATTTAACGCTCGCCGACAGTCTAAAACTGTGGTCACGTTCCAGGTGAAATTCTTGTAATTCAACAAAAAATTACTCCCCGAACTACTGCCAGGGCCGGGAGACATCACCCTGGGGTTATGGAGAATTAACCATCCCATCAAATACAGGAACGGTAATTATACTCTGGGAAAACTGTCACACCGTGTTTCATCGGCAAGCAGCCCATCAGTAATGGCCCTCAGGCCAGCTTGTATACGGCATACCATGGCAGGGAGCAAGCTCAGTCTTGCCCCGAACACCAGACGCACTGCAGGCCATAAGGTGTTGCGGTAAATATGATCCGAAGATACAATGCCGGGTACTACCAGTCGGCGCAGCCATATAGAGAGGAAGCAATCCAGTTGAGCTTCCTTGGACAATGGCCTGCGGTTTTGCCTCAAATAACTGTAGGCTTTAGTGCCTGCAAGATATTTCCCTATTCCTTCGTCGAAAATTTGATCTGAATCCCCAGCGTCTTCAATAAGGTCATCGACTATTTAAGCACTAAGCATGCTTAGAAAGATCAAAGGCCTATCCCTGCTATCCACGACTTTGTCTGGCTTAGCAGCCCTGGCCTGATGGAAGAAGAGGTAGGACGCCCATTTGTTGGTATGAGCCAAATCAGAGGGCTCATTATAGAAGGTGGTACACGCTAAATAGTGACACATCAGCTCCTGGTACACTGCCACTATCCGAGGGTCTGTATCCCCCAGCTCCCGGTTTGTGGGAATATACTCTTTATAAGGAGTATCCCCCATTGGCAGTCTTGAAATCTCTGTCATTTCGTGAAGGGCCAATCCCAAATCCCCCAGTGGAGTGGCGAAAGTCCCAGTGAGTGAGATATATCGCTCCATCAGAGCCAGAAATAGGTTGGGGTTGAGAGGTAACCCAACACTGGTAGCACTCACAGCCGCGTACAGACCAATGCTCTCCAGCTCAGTCTGAAAATGCTTCAGGGCCCAGGCAGCTAAACGTGTCCATCGAAGATTTGTAGGGGTAATCCACCCATTGGTCCGAGGATTAACCTTGGGGTATACTCCTCCATGCCCCATGAAGTCATTGCAGAAAATCAGTAATTGGACTGGTTGGAGCAGTGAAGTGTCTTCACTCGGGACACTGCCCGGATATAATCCCCTGAACGACAAGACCGGGCCGGAAGGGCGGCTTATAAATGACCCTTTGTCGGATCCTTTCTGGTAAAATATCTTTCCCGGCTGGCCGTGAAGATTGGGAGTCAGGGTCCACGACATCCTCCTGGGATGCATGGCATAGAAGAATGCCGAGATGGGGTAATCTCTCAGCATCTTGGGCAGATACAGGACCAGGCCCCGGCAGGAAAAACCTAGTTTTCTTTCTTGGGCTTCGTCTGGGATTGCTTGTCAATCATATCCCCGAAGAGAAAAGCCGGTTTTATGTATTGTGCCCCATCTATATACGCCAGGGGCTCTTCGTTGATCATGCTCAACAGCATTCGCTCTCCTTGAGACGATATCAGGATTCCCCTTCCTTCAGGATATTGGGGTCCAGAAATAGGAAATGTCACATGAGATAAATCCTCCAGGTAGTTGGAGTGCAGCTTTCCAACAGCAGAACCCATCACCTCAGCCAACGGAGACATATGCAAGTTAACTACAAAAGTGTAAGAAAAACACGTCAGTTTCTATACTAGACCTCATAATTTTGCAGCTTATGTCAAAGAGCAACAGTCTATGCTTTTACGCCAAGACTGTAAAAACTTGACTTTTTACGCTGGAATCTCATTCCAAGGTGTAAAATTCAAGATTGTCAGTATACACAAAAATCTGATAGTCTATGTTTTACACCAGACTGCCAAAGTTTGAGTTATTACGACGAAATTCTCATCCAGAGCGTAACATTCAAAGTTTGTAGTATACGCCAAATTTTGACAGTCAAAGCTTTTATGCCAGATTGCGAAAATATGGAGTTTTTACGCTGACACATTAGAAATGTGGGCGTAAAAGATGAAACATCTTTGTGCATCATCTTCCTTGAAGAGACGTTCAGCACAGAAGATGACCTAGCGCATTCACGTACAACGTGTGCGAAGGGTTTTCTTCGTTCTTGTCATCCCAAAAGCTTTACCTATAATGCCCGGTGCACAGCTCATCGGTGGGACACTTCATTCAGAGCGTGGTTCGCCCTGCCCGATGGGAGTCGCTCTTGCTTGGGCAGAGGAGCAAGAAGAGGAGGCAGCCTTCTTTCCTTTAGAGGAGGAGATTGGTTTTGGTGCCATTGCTAAAAAACTTAGTATGCTCAGAGAAGAAACGAAGGAGAATACTCAAAGAGACGAAGGTTTTCTTTTACAAAAGACAGGTGAAGAGTCTTCTCTCTGAAAGCCTTGGGGTACTTATAGAGTTCAGATGGACTCCTCGAATCCCTAACCAAATTTGATATTTAATATTCGGTTATGATTGGGGACTATGTTAGCCTATTACTCAGGGAAGGCGGACAGTCAGCGAATTCAAAAAGTTTTCGTGCAGAGCAGATTCATGATTTTACGCTAAGGAGCTTTTTACGCTCGGGAAGCTACAAATCTACGATTTTACGCTCAGAGGCTATAAGTCTATTGTTTTACGTTCGGATGCTTTTACGCTCGGTAGCTTTAACGCTGGAGAGGCTAAAAACCTATGACTTCACGCTCAGAAACTACAAATCTATGATTTCACGCTCAGAAGCTTTCTACGCTCAGAGGCTACAAATCTATGACTTCACGCTCGGAAGTTTTCTTTTCAGAGGCTATAAATCTACAGTTCTACGCCCGAATGCTTTTATGCTCAGTAGCTTTTACGCTTTAGAGGCCACAAACTCATGATCTTATGCTCATCTACATTACGGATCTATGACTTTCCGCATATCTTAAAATACGCAGGCTAGAGTATGCGTATATCTGAACAAATCTCAAGACGGCCAATTGCAAGGGTTCACACAGAAGATACTCTTTCTTGGCCTCAAAATATCCCAAGTATCCAAAGTATACAGAGTTCAGCATGGAAAATGACTCTTCTTCTTGGGTTAATTGGAAGTTCATCCAAAATCCAGTCAGAATATTTTCTCTACAGTTCAAGATGGCGACTCAGTTTTGACAGCCATTTCTCGCCCTATTTCAAGGGATTTTTGGGAAATCATTCTTGAAAATGATTGTCTGAACAAGAATTCTTCTTATCAGAGAAGTGACAAGTTCAGAATTCTACGTAATTCCTCGTTCAAAACAGCATAACAGTTCGGATATTCAACTTAAATGCTAAGCAGTTTTCTATGCGTCCTCAATTACGCGTAAAAAGACGGGACAAGATCAGATACTCTTTTTTGTTAGAGTTGGCGTAAAGTTATTCAGACATGGCGAAGCTACACATATTCAGACTTCATCACAGCAAAGAATATGGTAAATCATCAGATGCATAAAAGAAGACGATTTTATTAATCATGATTACATATGAGAGAAATCCAGTCTACAAAGGATTTTTTTCATCTTCATGATTACATATGAGGAAAATCCCGTCTACAAAGGGTTTCTCATCCTCATTTAAAGATTACGCCAAGAGTTTATTCTGCCAGGTTCTCGCATTGGGGGAGATCTTTATCCGTCTTCTACAGCAGTTCATCGACTTCCACAGTCGATGAACAAGAAAATGATTAATGGCGGGAGGATACACAATTGGGCCTGTATAAATTATTCAAGATCCCATCCTCCATACGCCATGACAGATTGAGTTGAGGTGTTAGACCCAACTCAGTACTGGAAGACAGGGCTAGTTTGTATGCCCTCGTCCACGAACAACGGGAAAAAATACAACTTGCAAGCTGTGTGGTCGAATGTGACCCTTCCTCTCTCCTGGACGAATTGCCATATGAAGTTGCTGATTATCCTGACCAAAGGAAGCTATGATATCCTTCCATGATCCATCGTTGCAGAGGACATTTGCTCGAAGATGCCTTCTTTTTCGGCTCCTTACATGCTGGAAGAACATGATCTTCTTCTTCCTCAAGTCGACCCGACGAACTCCGACAATCATCTCAGTGTGGTGAAGGAAATATGGGAAGAACAGGTTAACTTCTCAGCCTTTATATAGGCAAAAAAGAACACACCGAATCCCAACAAATCCCCAAAAATCCGCCAATAAATCAGCCTCGAGGAACGAGTCAGATTTGACCGTTTCATGCTTCATTCAAAGTATTTCAAATTACGAGGAATTTGAAAACTTTGAAGGGGGCTTTTAGAAGCATGAAAAATACGCTGTAGAGTTATACGCAGTATTTCAGTGCTGGGTGGCGTAAGACGTAACTTCAGAGCCACTGGCGTACAAACAGAGCTTTATCACTGGTACATCGTAAAATATAAGCTCCAGGACAATCAGCGTAATGCAGTATTTCCAGGCTGCTTCAGCGTAAAAGGGTTGTTATATCGCCATTTTGGCGTAAAACCCACTCGCTTTTAATGCGGTGGAAAGTTGTACGGGGAATGCTTCGTATTCCTCGAATGAATCTGTCAGATCATGCAGTAAACCTGACTCCTGACAATGAATATTGCACAACTATCCAGAGGATGGCTGTAATGATGGTGCGGCACAGAGACCCAGACCGTCATTTAGTGACGTTTCCCTGATACAAAGTGCTTTTACGCATACAAGGGAATACGCTGCCTAGTTTTACACAAGCAGATGTGAGCTTTTACGCTCAACAGAAGACGAAACAAACTGTCACGTCAAAAGCTGCTCTTCATACAGAGCTTGAGGCAAGTCTCTGCATTTAATGCGCAGAATAGGGGCAGATCTCTGCATTTAATGCACGAGATTTGGTTATATCTCCAAAGACTGGGCTAGCCATAATTACGGCTAATACGTCCATATCATTACCTTTGTACATTACTCCATCAGGCTATTTTTAGCTATAGGAGCCAGCTATACGCTATCTCTTTGAAATATGCCACCGGGCTATTTTTAGCTATAGGAGCACGCTGTATGCTATCTCTTCGGAATATGCCAACTCAGGCTATATTTGCATTAGCGTATGATAAGGCTATTTTGTCCAGAATATGCTCAAGACCTTAGTCAAGAAAGGAGGATCATCTATCTTTTTACGCTAGCTACCTATCCATGCAGTATAAGGCTTCTACGCCTATTTGGCTTCTACGCCAACCCGATAACTATTTGGCTTCTACGCTATGGTGACAGTTATTGGCTTCTACGCCAACATTTTCTACGCAAGGGGCAGTTACCTATGTGGCTTGCATGCCATAATCTTCACAGCAGTTATACTCATTTTCTCATCATGGGACACGCGCCACACGCTTATTCAGAATATTATCTATACGTGGGTATCAGTTATTACAACCGCCGCATAAAAAGTGCCATACTCTCCACTGTCCGGCTTCTACGTTGACTGGACGATTACTGTCACTAAAATCCTATAAATAGAGACCTCTATTGACAGAGGTCCAGGGTCGCAAATTCTAGAGTTAGAGAACTTAAGGTCAGAAATTGACTTTAAGAGAGAAGAATCCAGAGCACAAACAGAGAGTAGTGATCGACAATTTTGGCATCGAGCATCCGCTCCCTCTTGCAATCTTTGAAGCATCTCCGTCTTCTACGGTACTTCTTCATCATCATGTGGTCCAAGGGACAAAGTGATCGACCGCAGATCATACTCCTATAGTAATATTTACCCAGATTAAATTTTGTACTTAACATCCTCACATAGGATTAATAGTACTTCTTGTTTGTAAACCTAAGAAAGGGTTTTGTATAAACCTAGTTTTATTTCTTCCGTTTATTATCAAACAAATAATAATAAAACATTAAACTTAATATTATTTTCTTGGTATTTAGGATGATCATCCCGACACAACACTCGATAATGGGTCTATTAGAACTCTAGCCAAGAGACCAATTTATGCCGTCAAAATCTGGCCAAGCTACTGTGTGAATGGATTTAGGTTCAAGTCAATAAATGTCCCGATAAGTAACAACTTCTTGGATCTTGATTCTACGAAAAATAGTTGTTTGTGTATAAAATTGTTGAACTACAAAGATGTCGATCCAGGTAATAATTTCTATAGGGCCTTATGAGAGATTATGGAGTTGACATATAATTATGGCATAGAGCCTGCTAAGATCGTGTTGTTCAAGTGTGATTGGTTCGATCCGATCAAAGATCATGGTTAGAAAATTGACAAGCATGTTCTTGTGAATATTAACTACCGGCGTCGATATCAAGGGTACGAATCACTTATTTTAGCAAATCAGGCTCAGCTCATTTACTTCACAACTTATCCTAAACGGAGAACAACGAGGTCAGAACTGGTAGGCAGTATGCAAGACTAAAGCTAGAAATAACTTTGACATTGACGAAATAGCTTATCAAGAGGATGATCTACCTCTTGTAACAAATATTGTGGATGTGAACTCAACAAAAGTTTCTCATTACACGTCTAATAATGTAGAAGAGGTAGAATTATTCGAAGAGGAAGACGAAGTATATGAAAGTAAAGATGAGGAGAAAGAGAAAGAGAAAGAGGAAGAGAAGGACGAGGAAAACGAAATAGTTAAAATTTCAGAAGAGGATTGAAAATAAAATAAAATCCAATTAGTCTTGTAACATGTACTAATTTTTACTGTGGAATTTAACATCTATTTAGACTTGTGATATGTATTGTATTTTAGTTGTGGAATGTACCTTCCAAATGATGTATTAGCTAGTTATTTACTATGCAGTTTCATTAAGACTGGAAAATTTATTATATTTTTCTTCTTCATTTTATTTCTGTGTTCATGTTATATATAGATAAATCTGTATATTTATTTTATTATCATATATTATTATCAGGTATGGAAGGATGACATGGATCATTCGGAGGTAGAGGCTCTAGATGGAGTGCTCATCCGGTACCGGCTACTGGTTCCAGATCCTCATCGCAGAGTACTCTAGTGTACCGACTAGTCACATCTCTAACTTCGTCGACGCTACGTGACAGTACTCCTGGGAAGAGAAGTTCCAGGCCTGGGACTACTCCCCCATCCAACTTTACTTCTGCTAACGGCACCATGGAGACAAAGGAGCAGATGGAGGAGGTTGAGCCTGTAACACCCTGTTTCGCTCAAGTGGACTGTCGATTCAAATGACAAAAGTGCAATATCCCAACCTGCCTTGCTCAGGCGAGAATACTCGCGTGAGGCAAAGGATATCCAGACTTGTACCTACAAGAGTTTGGCTTAGGCTTTCAGAGGCTCGCTCGACATATCGCTCAACCGAGGCAAAATATCGCTAAGGTGGGTGGCTACAGTGAACTTGTCTTTGCTTAGCCAGCATACTTAAAATATGGAATGATACATGCTAGTCGCTAGGTGAATTACCCCCTGCATGCTAATAAGAATACAACGCACCTAGCTAAGAGAATAATCCCAACTTGTATTGCTTGTGTTAGAACATAGAATTAAAACATTGCTTTTATTAAGACCCTCGCATGCTACCCTAGATTTTGTCGCTCGGTAAGTTCCTTTACGGTTTTACTCCTCGGCTTACCTTCAGGCCCAAGCTAATGTGAATGGATATGTTCATACAAATGCATGCTTGCCTGCTTATATATATTGTCTTATTTCAATGCTTGTCGTATAAACTATGCCAAGACCCTGCAATATTGTGCATGTCATGCATTCATCTAGTTTTCCTCGGAAGACTATCTAATAGTCGTTCCGTGCAAGAATGAACCTGCAAGTATCCGGGACCATTAGGTCACCAAGGCAATCCCCGCACCAGGGGAATGCATCAAGGCAAGTTGTTTACTAAACGAGAATCATGTCAAGCAATTCAAGAAATACAGCTCGTGGAGCAATTCTCGTTCAGGGCAAGAATCAGGATTCAAGCATCTCGTGTACTCATGTTCTAGTGTTCTCGTGTATCTCGTGAAATTGGAAGACCAATAATTTTATGTCGCGGACAACTCGGAAACGAGGTATAGTTCCACGGACGGTCACCGGGGCACTGGGGCCGGATGGAACTTCATGTGTGGTCCATCGTGTATGTGCGAGATAGTTTGTAGCGTCTTTTGTGCTTTCGTTGCATTCTATTCTCGTCTTGGACTGGGTCCTTTATGGCTATACCAACGACACATGTCATATAGATAAGTCATCCTTGCTTAGGGGCTATCCGCATGTGAGTTATTGTATCGCATCAAGAGCATCCGAAATATAGTCTCGTACTAAAATACTTGTGTTTGCATATGATAATGCCCTGAATATTTATAAATGCTCGTGCTTGAATTAACTTGGTTTGCCTTGGACAGGGAAGGTCAAATGGTAAGTTGGTAAGTCTCGCCGTGTTTCCTCTTATATCATATGGTGTACTGCCACTCGAGTTAGGCTATTCAATCTTTGCCATAAAACTGATCCTAAGGCGACTAGAAAGACAACATAAATAATTTTTGCACGGAACCTATATTACGTGTTTGGATTTGTCGAGCGGACGAGTAGCCTCCCCACGGTGCATTCGTGTACTGATAATCCACCAGGTTGTTTGCAGGATACGGAAGAACCTTGTTCGGTGCAGATGCCTCCTCTGTGCGTGCTAAGGCATGGAGATCACTTCCGGAGCCTTGAAGCATTGCGATCCTAAACTGAAGCACATATATAAGACATAATGTTGGAACATCGCATGTACATTATTCTACTATTGTAGCCACATGGCACGCTTTTACTATTTTAGAGAGAGGCTTGAGTGACTTGTAATCCCGGCTATGCGCCGCCTGTAACACTTGTTTATATAAATAAAGAGTTTATTTTACTTCAACTTGTGTTATTCAATGCTTTTGCTATTGTCGACTCAGTAAACTTGTTACCAAATTGTCCACGCGTTTATGATTCTGCTGTACTAGGACAATCTGTGTGACTCTGTGGCTTAGAACTCTTACCGCCAACCAATGAACCACGGTCTTGCATGGGCGTGGCTCACGCTCGTGCGACATCACGCCCAAATGGGTCAGAGCGATCGTCCCGCGGGAGCTCTGGCGCGATGATTCTCGCCTAGCGGGGACGGCCGATTTAGCCTGCGGGAGATCGGGACGTGACAGAATGGTATAAGAGCTTGGTTATATGCCTTTGGACTTCGTTTCGATTATCTCAGTTTCGAAAGCTCATTTGTGGGTTATGTGCATACTCTCTCTCAATGTCCCAAATGGAATGTTCCAACAATAAGTCTAAATACTTTCAAAAAGCGCATGTGAATGATGTTATTGCTTATATGAAATCGTGATGCTAAGGCCTTTGTGCCGACCTGTACAAACCCTTGAGATTTTCATATGTAGCTTATCCGATTTTACTATCTCTAAGATTGGTTGAATGCATATATTTGAGGGATACCTTGAATGTGTGCACGATCCAAGACTCAAGAAAAATGTGAAACTCGAGTGCTAAAACTTCGCTATCGCTAAGTTGATTGGCGTGCTCATGCTAGAAGTGTACTTCGAATATGTGCATGATCCAGACTCGCGATATGCTGATCTCAATGCTAGTGCAAGTGAATATCCAAATGAACAAGCATAATGACTTGTATAGGTTTGCCTTATCCTTAGATCGTTGATCAAGATTGATTGAAACGTACTTTACGTTAAGCAATATGTCCCATGCTAAGGCGCAAATGAGATCGACCCAACATACACGTAACACGACGAAAGAACCGAGTAGGAGATTATGTCCAATTGGATTTAGTGGTACCGATTGCTACATTTGGGATAGATTCCATAATGCGTTAGTACTGCCTGCCCTCAGGAATCTCGAGGACGAGACTTTTTCTGAGTGGTGGATGATGTAACAGCCTGTTTCGCTCAAGCTGACTGCCAATTCAAACGACAAAAGTGCAATATCCCAACCCGCCTTGCTCAGGCGTGAATACTCGTATGAGGCAAAGGATATCCAGACTTGTACCTACAGGAGTTTGGCTTAGGCTTTCAGAGGCTCGCTCGACGTATCACTCAACCGAGGCGAATCATCGCTAAGGTGGGTGGCTACGGTAAACTTGTCTTTGCTTAACCAGCACACTTAAAATATGTAATAATATATGCTAGTCGCTAGGTGAATCACCCCATGCATGCTAATAAGAATACAATGCACCTAGCTAAGAGAATAATCCCAACTTGTATTGCTTGTGTTAGAACATAAAATTGAAACATTGCTTATATCAAGACCCTCGCATGCTACCCTAGATCATGTCGCTCGGTAAGTCCCTTTACGGTTTCACTCCTCGGCTTACCTTCGGGCCCGAGCTAATGTGAATGGATATGTTCATACAAATGCATGGTTGCCTGCTTATATATATTATCTCGTTTCAATGCTTGTCGCATAAACTATGCCAAGACCCTATAATGTTGTGCATGTCATGCATTCATCTAGTTTTCCTCGAAAGACTATCTAATAGTCGTTCCATGCAAGAATGAACCTGCAAGTATCCGGGACCATTAGGTCACCAAGGCAATCCCCGTACCAGGGGAATGCATCAAGGCAAGTTGTTCACTGAACGAGAATTATGTCAAGCAATTCAAGAAATATAGCTCGTGGAGCAATTCTCGTTCAGGGCAAGAATCATGATTCAAGCATCTCGTGTACTCATGTTCTTGTATTCTCGTGTATCTCGTGAAATTGGAAGACCAATAATTGTATGTCGCGGACAACTCGGAATTGAGGTATAGTTCCACGGACGGTCACCGGGGCACTGGGGCCGATCCGATTCGGATGGAACTTCATGTGTGGTCCATCTTGTGCGGGCGAGATGGTTTGTAGTGCCTCTTGTGCTTTCGTTGTATTCCATTCTCGTCTTGGATTAGGTCCTTTATGGCTATGCCAGCAACACATGTCATATAGATAAGTCATCCTCGCTTAGCGGCTATCCGCGTACGAGTTATTGCATCGCATCAAGAGCATCCGAAACATAGTCCCTCACTAAAATACTTGTGTTTGCATATGATAATGCCCTGAATATTTATAAATGCTCGTGCTTGAATTAACTTGGTTTGTCTTGGACAGGGAATGTCAAATGGTAAGTTGGTAAGTCTTGCCGTTTTTCCCCTAATATCGTACGGCGCACTGCCACACGAGTTAGGCTATTCAATCTTTGCCCTGAAACTGATCCTAAGGTAACTAGAAAGACAACAAAAATAGTTGGTGCACGGAACCTATATTACGTGTTTGGATTTGTCTAGCGGGCGGGTAGCCTCCCCACCAGTGCATTCGTGTACTGATAATCTACCAGGTTGTTTGCAGGGTGCGGAAGAACCTCGTTCGGTACGGATGCCTCCTTCGTGTGTGCTAAGGCGTGGAGATCACTCTGGAGCCTTGGAGCATTGCGATCCAGAACTGAAGCACATATACAATGTAACCTCCGATTTCCAGTTTCCAAAATAATTAGATTTTAATTCATTTTAAAATATCAAGTTTTATAAAACATTTCTCCTTGAAAATTTTTAGTTGATTTTTGAACGATGTTTGATTGTAGAAGGTAATTTAAAATTTTTATAAAAATCCTTTTTCCTAAATGACGCTGTATTACAAAATAAATAAATAAATAATAATATATATATTTCTAGTTTCAAATATTTATTGGCTTGAATCATAAAAAAATTATTGTTTTAGCTAAATATTTATTTAAAAGACTAGTTGATAAAATAAAATAGATTTTTAATTATTGGGATAGTAAATAAATAAATGTCGTACTTTCTGAGATTTTTGCCAAAATGTATTAATTAGTAGCTAATTGAAAATTTGCTAGCTTTCCTAAAAATATTTTCTGAAATTATAACCTTTGTTTCTTTAATTTTACAAGTCGCCATTTCCATTAACTAGCCCACACCCTTTCCCACATGAAGAACTTATTCATGTATTGATCTTGGCCATTCATTATTGGGCCAACCCGCAACCCTTTATCCCACACCCTTCTCCCTATTTAAGTTCTCATTCTCACAATTTCCAAGAAACCCTAATTTTCAATTTATTGGCTAGCCCCCACAATTCCCAAAGCCGAAGCCACCACCATTTTTGTGTGCTCGTGTCCGTGTGTCCAGCATCACCGTGTCAGCCGTGATGGCCTCGGGTCTGACCCCGGGTGTCCCACAGTCTCCATTCATTTTTTGGGTTCGGTTACAATATTACAAGCAGATTCCGTGTCCGACACACCCGGACACAACCCCCACACCACAGCAAACACCCCCATGTCCAACATCCGGACACGCCACAGTACAACGAACCCATCGTGTCCCGCCGACACGATGCACCCGGACACGTCTCCCACCCCACAGTCACCAAACCGCTGTGTCCAGCCCCGGACACGACCCCGACACACAGAACCGACCCTAACCCTAGATCGAGCCGCCGTCGCCGCTGAAGCCGGTGGCCGCCGCTGGAACGAAGCCGCCGTCGCCGCCTTGTCGCTGCCCTGGGTTGAACCGCCTGGGATCCGTCGACCGAGCTTCGCTGCCACCACCGCTGGAGCCGCCTCGGACCACCTCACCCTCGAGCCGAGCCCTCGTCAAGCCGCCGACCACCGCCGTGGATTCAGACCCCCGCGTCGAGCCGCGTCGAATTCCGCCGCCGCTCCTCGAACGCCGCTGCCGCCTCGAGCTCCATGCCGCTGCCGCCTCGAGCTCCACGCCGCTGCCGCCTCGAGCACCACGCCGCCGCCGCCCTGCCCGGTGAGACCCCGCGCCGCGCCGACGGAAGAACCCTCGGGTGAGCCTCTTCTTCCCTTTCCCTCTTTTGCTCTGTGGTTAACGATTAGTATAGGTAATTAGTTAATCATATATAATTTGTTAATATAATTAGGAATTCATGATTAGTTTAGTTTAATTCATGATTAGTTTAGTTTAATTCATGATTAGTTTAATTTAATTCATGATTAGTTTAATTTAATTCATAAATTTTAATTCATAATTAGTTTAATTAATTTACATAATTAGTTTATTTTATATAATTAGTTATAATTAATATTTAATTAATTTAGTGTTAGTTAATTAAATTAGTGGTTAAGTAATTGATCAATTAAGAATAATTAATTTAGTTTAGTTAATGATTAGATTAGTTAATTATTAATAAACAGTAATTTGTTATTAATCAGGAATTTATTTATTAACCAGTTAGTAAATATTAATTAATTAGTTTAGTATTTTCTTATAATTAGTTTATTTGGATCGGTGACCGATTTTACCATAAATGAAAAATATTGGCTTTTACGTAAATCCTAGATTTTTATAAATAAACCTTTAAATTGTAATTTTGTTCAAAAGGGAAGTTTTAACAATTATTGTTCAAAATGATTTCCAAATGATTTTTCATAAATTAAGAAGTTACCTTGATTACGAACAATCGACCCTTTCTCTTAGTAGCTAACTTGTAAATCTTAACCTTAGCTAAACCCCAGTGAATTTCTCTATGTATTAAGGACTCGGTATCCTTATCTCGATTTTCGTGCCGAGCTCCGATCTTGGACTTCTTTATATAGTTTCTAGCTAATTGGACTGCTCCGGACCCATTGGAACTAACTGCTACTTCATTTGGGCTCACCTTGAGAAGTGTGGCATGATGAACATTCTCTGGTTAGTCAAATATGTATAAAATATATTTGATTGATATATAAATATACAAATATGTATTTTGGTATAAAAAAAAATATATATATATTTATAAACATCTATTAGTGATTATACACAAATATGTATTTTGTACAAATACTAAGAGACACATATATATATATATTATATACGTTTTTATTGGTATATACTTGGAGTGTAATGTGTATTATATACGTATTCCTACTAGATGACCCTAGTTGTCTAGTGCCATACCTGGCACGGCCCTGAGTTCGATGTTTTGTGTTGTGTTAGTGTAGCACCTGATGCAAATGTTGTATTGATATATTTTAGGACTGTTGGTTCCTCCAGACGATACTCTGGGACAGGACATTGGTTTTGCCAGCTAAGGACCCAAGGCAAGTACATTCTCTGATTAGTTTCTAATTTATGATATCACCTATGTTCACTATCTAGTGTAAATATCCATGTTCTTGACACAATTGGTTACACGGATTGGTATACACGGATCTCGTCATGAGATGTTGTTCCTTATTCATGGTGTAGCTTGTACAAGACTTGTTTCCTTGATATCTTGTGCATGTACAGACACTGAGACCCGGGGAGATTTGCTACCTCCCTAGGGAATCCCGTGCCATAGCGTACCATGATTGGATCTACTATACCAGTCGGGGGTTTGGGGAGTATTTTAGTGTAGATATGTGATCATACCCAACTATCCATGCATCATAGCTCACCCCACATCTCACGTCGGGTGCGGCCTGACCATCTCCATGCCTCATAGCTGTTACGTGTGATTAGCCTGACCTCTCCATGCATCATAGCTAACCAACGGTTAGCCTGACCTTCCATGAATCATAGCTAATCACATGTAACCAGCCTGATCAAGTTCCCAAGCCGATCACATGTTAAAGCTAGTACTCACACACTTAGTCATAGAATTCTTGCTCATGGACATATTGTTTCTTTTCCTGCATTTACTTACAGTATTTCCAGTACTTCTCTCATTGTACATTTCTCGTACTTATACATGCATCTGGTATATTTCCATCTAGAACTGCTACATAGCTTATGTTATTTATATAGAACTGCTATTTAGAGATGTACTCTGCTCCTTCCTGACTGAAAAATATTTTTCCAGACTGTGACCTTAGTGGACTTGTTCTGACACTTGGAGATTGGTTGTTACTGATCACAGGTATGATTGTTTTATCATTAGTCTTGTGTTGTACTCTTTTGTTCTTCGAATTCTTATCGTGCTGTAATTGTGATTGAGTATGTTGTTCATCTTTATAGTGTTATCCGTGTCTCCTTATGGAGTTGGATACTAGTGTGAGATTATTTAGATAGTACTTGACCTAGACAGCGTTCTACCGCCGATGCTGCGGCGTAGGCTGGACGTACCCACGCACTCGTGCCCCTAAACCGGGTGCGGGTCGTGACACATTTTTAGTGGTGGCCCATGCAGGTCAGACTTCGCAAGTTGTGCGATGTCGTGGTAGTGCGACGTCTTAGTTGTACTACTGCGTACCTGCTATAGAATATAGGACATAGGATACTAGGATGAGAGAGGATACTCAATCACAAATTCTTGAGAGATTCCTGGGACGACCCCTTGAGAATCTTATTATAATTTCTAATTTAAATCTTTTCCTTATTTCCGTCCGCTCTCGCTTGTTGTTACTGAACTTGATTCTTGTTGAGTAGTTTAAATTAAATTCTTGGTATCATTGTTGAGTTTATTCTTGTTGACCAGTTGTTAACTTTAATTCCTGGTATCGTTGTTGAGTTGATTTCAGATTGAGATGAATTTTACGGACTAAAATTTATGGTATCATCTGATGACATATATTGATGAGGACAGTGAGAAAGGTAAAAACGTCTACTTTGGTTATGGAACCTAGAATTTATCGCAGCCATATTAGCTGTGGTGACGAGAACGTAGGAACCTGACTTGGATGTACATACTATAGTTATGAAGCTTAGAGTCTTTCGCAGCCATACCGGTTGGCGTGGCGAAGATTCTAGACGACATGATTATAGAGAGCATACCTTAGTTACAAAACCTATCGTTTATCGCATCTATGCTTACTGGCGTGGCGAGGATTCTGAGTGTCATGATTTCAGACAGACGTGTATGATTATCAGGTTGTATCCTAAATTGGTTCTTAAAATATCATCTCAAGACTTATCTATTTCTGTTATTCCAGGACTTTGTTCCACCGCTTCTTTCTTTACTAGCAGTAAAGATACCTTCTGTCCTCAATTCAGTCTTTGAGCTCCTATTCCTTGAGGATTTCTTGTTAAGCATGGTAATTAGTAGCTTGTAATTTTGTTTGTGTCTTGTATTAGTATTGACTGTGTTGCTAGTGAGTTGTAAGTGTTTCTTAGTTGGACATGTGAGCAGTAGGCTTTAATCTAGAATTAACCCATAGCATAGTACCTTGTAACAATGGTTCTAGGATAAGGTCATTAGAGACTGAGAGTTAAGGAGAGTATAGAGTATCAGTGATAGTTCTCCGAGTTAGTATCAGAGCCAATTACCCGTCCTGGATAATCATGATTATATAATTGAGTGATCTATGTAAACGATTAAGTATCCGGAGATTGTGTTAAGGATTTATGGAGCATGATGTCCAATTTGATGATTAATATCGGAAATGTTAAAGGTAAAGAAATATATATGTATAAAGGGTTTAATGAGATGTCATAAGTAGAGAAATATCAGGATTAGTAAGGGAAGTTATGAAGCGTATCACGGGTTAGTTTAATAGGCTTTAAAGGATTGAAGGAAATACATATACAACCATCGAGATGAGGAACCATACACATACCCATGAGAGTAAAGAAACATGAGTGCTATAGAGGATACAGGTGATCATGAGTCTAATGAGCTTGATGAGATAATCCATTAATGCAGCTAGTGATATAATACCAAGAGTGCTAATGATTCTATATCGAGGATTAGTCAAGGATGACGTTAATAACAGTAAGCACTCTGTGTGTTGATAATTAGATGATATACCAATTGACATAAATTGAAATCATGAAAGAAAACACAGTTGATGATAACTTTGATCATTGGAGGTAATAGTGCAAGTGATTCGGGCAGTACAAATTTAGTACACAGTTCTAAACAATAGAGGTATTGAGGGCACCTTGAGTATCAGAGACCGTGAGCACTGATATGTACATTGAGGAGTTATAAATAAAAAGGTGGAAATGAATTTTAAATTTTCAGAATTTTTAAGGAGTTGAAATTTTATGTTGTTAAAATATTGAGGATTTAAATTTGATTCACTAAACATAGTTAAGGCTACAAAGATTTTAGAAGTGATTAAATTTTATTTCGATGTGAAGTATCTAATTTTGAGGAGGTATATGCATTTTATTTTAAGTTGATCGGGAAGTTAAACCTTGAAGATTATTTTGAGGATTAATTTTTGGTAGATGAGAGATATGAATATTAATATATGATTAGTTGATATGGGTACCAGTGTACATGAATAGGAATTAGTTAGTGAATGTGCTAGAGTTAAGTGTTTGTTAGAGATAGTAGACACTACAAGTAATATGTTAACATGATCCTTTTTCCTTCCTAATGTTCCTTTTCTTTCGCCTTTCGATTGATTGATTGATTTTCCTAGTACTGTGGTTCACATGCATGATTTTCTTGTTAGAATATAACTAGTAGTACCCCCTAACAGAGACTGAAATACCATGACAAAAGACACATGACCTATATTTTCTTAAATTGCATGGTTGTAGGTAGAGTTTTCTTAAACCATGATCATTGGGTTTTGACCGTAGCAAAGATCTATGACGAGGTTATGACTGATAAAAAGAGACAAGAGGATTAAATTTGTGGATGAGCATTAAATTAAATAAAGAATTTAGGGGTTGTTATAACGGAGTTGATGGATCATTGATTTTATGGAAATCAAGGCATGATTGAAATTCGAGGACAAACATTAACTTAAAGGGAGAATTTAGAAATTCACAGAGCCAAAAATTTGAGGATTTATTAATTTTAAGGAGGTCTTGATATGATTGAATTGATTATTAAAAATTTGAGAAATTTGAGAGATTATCATTTATCTATTTGATTGCAAGATAGAAATTTTATATATTATGAATGTTGCATTGAAGATTCTGGAAGCATCGCATCGTTGAGTATTTGAGGAAAAAAAAAAAAAAAAGCAGGAAATAAAATCGTAAATGGAATAGTGTCAAATTAAATTCTTGGGATGAGGAGTTAGATTGGAATAAGCATCAATTGAATTTGAGTTAGATGATTGATGAGTGTTTAAAGTTAAATTTTGGGATGCAGATTTTTAAGTTTTATAAATATGCATTGATTAGATTTCAATTAAAAGGATTGGATAGTAAATTTTGTATTTAGTTATTTACTCAAAATTTGAGGAGATTATGATACGACTGGAATTCAATTAAAATATTAAGAATTTGAGTAATAAAAATTTTACATTGGGATAATAAATTCAGAGGATGAAGAAAAAAAAAATATTAGTTCAAAATTCGGAAACATTATACATACGGATAAAGAAATATGGAATGAAATGAAGCTCATGGTAAAGAAGATTATAATATAATTGATTATGGGATCATATAATTGAAGGTCGTAAGGTAAGATCATGGTATATTGAGGTTGTGATTTAAATTAAAATCTTGACCATGACAGTAACATTTGAAATCGAAGAAAATAATTGAGGTATAGTTGATGTTAAGATAAACAAACTCGAATTTGATGATAAGGATTTTGGACATGTAATAAATTTTGATTCAGAAATTCTAAGATCTAATCTAATAAAGTTTGTGGAATTTGAAACTTTTATAGATATTAGTGGATGATGAATCACAAGATTGAGAAAAGTAAAATGAACGAGGATAAAAAGGAAGGATTATTTTCAGATGGTAGTAAAGACTACTCTTTTTCCTAGAAATTAAGAAAGGCGATTAGATGTCTCTTGATTACATTCTGAAGGATGTATTTAAGTTTCTTAAATCAAATTGTCGACCGTATCTTTCGAATTAGCTATAACTTTCATGTCTATATCATTCCTTATACTGGGTCTTCCTTGGTTTAGTTACTTTGAAAAGGTAACGTGCATTATTCCAATTATCTGTTTTTGTGATCATGTCTACTTCCCAAAACCTAAATTTTCTAGAGGATTCAAGGCCGAGCCATGATTCCTTCAAGATATTCCTGTCTTAAACCATAATTTCTTTTCTTCATGTTTTCTTCTGTTTGGTAAATATTTTCCTCATAGAAATATTTTCTTCAATGATATATTCATCATTATGAACAACAAATTTTTATCCTAGTCATCCCTAAAATTTCGAGGACGAAATTTTTCTAAGGTGGATAGACTTGTAACCTCCGATTTCCAGTTTCCAAAATAATTAGATTTTAATTCATTTTAAAATATCAAGTTTTATAAAACATTTCTCCTTGAAAATTTTTAGTTGATTTTTGAACGATGTTTGATTGTAGAAGGTAATTTAAAATTTTTATAAAAATCCTTTTTCCTAAATGACGCTGTATTACAAAATAGATAAATAAATAATAATATATATATTTCTAGTTTTAAATATTTATTGGCTTGAATCATAAAAAAATTATTGTTTTAGCTAAATATTTATTTAAAAGACTAGTTGATAAAATAAAATAGATTTTTAATTATTGGGATAGTAAATAAATAAATGTCGTACTTTCTGAGATTTTTGCCAAAATGTATTAATTAGTAGCTAATTGAAAATTTGCTAGCTTTCCTAAAAATATTTTCTGAAATTATAACCTTTGTTTCTTTAATTTTACAAGTCGCCATTTCCATTAACTAGCCCACACCCTTTCCCACATGAAGAACTTATTCATGTATTGATCTTGGCCATTCATTATTGGGCCAACCCGCAACCCTTTATCCCACACCCTTCTCCCTATTTAAGTTCTCATTCTCACAATTTCCAAGAAACCCTAATTTTCAATTTATTGGCTAGCCCCCACAATTCCCAAAGCCGAAGCCACCACCATTTTTGTGTGCTCGTGTCCGTGTGTCCAGCATCACCGTGTCAGCCGTGATGGCCTCGGGTCCAACCCCGGGTGTCCTACAGTCTCCATTCATTTTCTGGGTTCGGTTACAATATTACAAGCAGATTCCGTGTCCGACACACCCGGACACAACCCCCATACCACAGCAAACACCCCCATGTCCAACATCCGGACACGCCACAGTACAACGAACCCATCGTGTCCCGCCGACACGATGCACCCGGACACGTCTCCCACCCCACAGTCACCAAACCGCTGTGTCCAGCCCCGGACACGACCCCGACACACAGAACCGACCCTAACCCTAGATCGAGCCGCCGTCGCCGCTGAAGCCGGTGGCCGCCGCTGGAACGAAGCCGCCGTCGCCGCCCTGTCGCTGCCCTGGGTTGAACCGCCTGGGATCCGTCGACCGAGCTTCGCTGCCACCACCGCTGGAGCTGCCTCGGACCACCTCACCCTCGAGCCGAGCCCTCGTCAAGCCGCCGACCACCGCCGTGGATTCAGACCCCCGCGTCGAGCCGCGTCGAATTCCGCCGCCGCTCCTCGAACGCCACTGCCGCCTCGAGCTCCATGCCGCTGCCGCCTCGAGCTCCACGCCGCTGCCGCCCTGCCCGGCGAGACCCCGCGCCGCGCCGACGGAAGAACCCTCGGGTGAGCCTCTTCTTCCCTTTCCCTCTTTTGCTCTGTGGTTAATGATTAGTATAGGTAATTAGTTAATCATATATAATTTGTTAATATAATTAGGAATTCATGATTAGTTTAGTTTAATTCATGATTAGTTTAGTTTAATTCATGATTAGTTTAATTTAATTCATGATTAGTTTAATTTAATTCATAAATTTTAATTCATAATTAGTTTAATTAATTTACATAATTAGTTTATTTTATATAATTAGTTATAATTAATATTTAATTAATTTAGTGTTAGTTAATTAAATTAGTGGTTAAGTAATTGATCAATTAAGAATAATTAATTTAGTTTAGTTAATGATTAGATTAGTTAATTATTAATAAACAGTAATTTGTTATTAATCAGGAATTTATTTATTAACCAGTTAGTAAATATTAATTAATTAGTTTAGTATTTTCTTATAATTAGTTTATTTGGATCGGTGACCGATTTTACCATAAATGAAAAATATTGGCTTTTACGTAAATCCTAGATTTTTATAAATAAACCTTTAAATTGTAATTTTGTTCAAAAGGGAAGTTTTAACAATTATTGTTCAAAATGATTTCCAAATGATTTTTCATAAATTAAGAAGTTACCTTGATTACGAACAATCGACCCTTTCTCTTATTAGCTAACTTGTAAATCTTAACCTTAGCTAAACCCCAGTGAATTTCTCTATGTATTAAGGACTCGGTATCCTTATCTCGATTTTCGTGCCGAGCTCCGATCTTGGACTTCTTTATATAGTTTCTAGCTAATTGGACTGCTCTGGACCCATTGGAACTAACTGCTACTTCATTTGGGCTCACCTTGAGAAGTGTGGCATGATGAACATTCTCTGGTTAGTCAAATATGTATAAAATATATTTGATTGATATATAAATATACAAATATGTATTTTGGTATAAAAAAAATATATATATATTTATAAACATCTATTAGTGATTATACACAAATATGTATTTTGTACAAATACTAAGAGACACTTATATATATATATTATATACGTTTTTATTGGTATATACTTGGAGTGTAATGTGTATTATATACGTATTCCTACTAGATGACCCTAGTTGTCTAGTGCCATACCTGGCACGGCCCTGAGTTCGATGTTTTGTGTTATGTTAGTGTAGCACCTGATGCAAATGTTGTATTGATATATTTTAGGACTGTTGGTTCCTCCAGACGATACTCTGGGACAGGACATTGGTTTTACCAGCTAAGGACCCAAGGCAAGTACATTCTCTGATTAGTTTCTAATTTATGATATCACCTATGTTCACTATCTAGTGTAAATATCCATGTTCTTGACACGATTGGTTACACGGATTGGTATACACGGATCTCGTCATGAGATGTTGTTCCTTATTCATGGTGTAGCTTGTACAAGACTTGTTTCCTTGATATCTTGTGCATGTACAGACACTGAGACCCGGGGAGATTTGCTACCTCCCTAGGGAATCCCGTGCCATAGCGTACCATGATTGGATCTACTATACCAGTCGGGGGTTTGGGGAGTATTTTAGTGTAGATATGTGATCATACCCAACTATCCATGCATCATAGCTCACCCCACATCTCACGTCGGGTGCGGCCTGACCATCTCCATGCCTCATAGCTGTTACGTGTGATTAGCCTGACCTCTCCATGCATCATAGCTAACCAACGGTTAGCCTGACCTTCCATGAATCATAGCTAATCACATGTAACCAGCCTGATCAAGTTCCCAAGCCGATCACATGTTAAAGCTAGTACTCACACACTTAGTCATAGAATTCTTGCTCATGGATATATTGTTTCTTTTCCTACATTTACTTACAGTATTTCCAGTACTTCTCTCATTGTACATTTCTCGTACTTATACATGCATCTGGTATATTTCCATCTAGAACTGCTACATAGCTTATGTCATTTATATAGAACTGCTATTTAGAGATGTACTCTGCTCCTTCCTGACTGGAAAATATTTTTCCAGACTGTGACCTTAGTGGACTTGTTCTGACACTTGGAGATTGGTTGTTACTGATCACAGGTATGATTGTTTTATCATTAGTCTTGTGTTGTACTCTTTTGTTCTTCGAATTCTTATCGTGCTGTAATTGTGATTGAGTATGTTGTTCATCTTTATAGTGTTATCCGTGTCTCCTTATGGAGTTGGATACTAGTGTGAGATTATTTAGATAGTACTTGACCTAGACAGCGTTCTACCGCCGATGCTGCGGCGTAGGCTGGACGTACCCACGCACTCGTGCCCCTAAACCGGGTGCGGGTCGTGACATACAAGATATAATGTTGGAATATCGCATGTACATTATTCCATTATTGTAGCCACTTGGCACGCTTTTACTGTTTCAGAGAGATAGGCTTGAGTGACTTGTAATCCCGGCTATGCGCCATCTGTAACACTTATTTATATAAATAAAGAGTTTGTTTTACTTTAACTTGTGTTATTCAATGCTTCCGCTATTGTCGACTCAGTGAACTTGTTACCAAATCGCCTACGCATTTATGATTCCGCTGCACTCGGATAATCTGTGCGACTCTGTGGCTTAGAACTCTTACCGCCAGCCAATGAACCATGACCTTGCACGGGCACGGCTAACACTCGTACGGCATCACGCCAAGATGGGTCAAAGCGATCGTCTCGCGGGAGCGCTGGCGCAGTGATTCTCGCCTAGCAGGGACGGCCGATTTTGCCTGCGGAAGATCGGGGCGTGACAGAGCCGACTCTGTCTTCAGTTCAGAGCGATCTCCATGCGCGCCTCCGGACGTGATGATGATGGAGATTTAGATCGTCGGGCCTACAAATTAAGTTAATTAGTTAAAGATTTTTCTAAACAATTAAATCTATATATTCATAAATTTAATTATCATTGTATAGATATCGTTCCTCGGTGGTACAGAGAGCAATGTGAGTATGTTTAACGCAGAACTATGGTGGACCTTGGATCAACTACTCAAATGCTTCTATAGATAGGAAGGCATTCTGATTTGCCCACATAAAGGTAAAAATATGTTTACTTTTAATATCATTATATTACTATCTATTTTACTTTTTGTAGAAAACCTATTACTATCTACCCCACGGGGCTACCACAATCGAGGAGCAGTTTTCTGTCGTCGCCGCCAAGCTGATCCATGATGCGATCAATGATCAAAAGGATCACGATCTCTATGAAAAAATGATCCACGGTTGGATCATGACTGAGCATTGGACTACGATGATGGCTAGAATTGGCGATCCATATCACGCCCCAGTCCCAAAATACGTAGGACTAGGAATACGTAACATGCCAGCTACGCATTCGACCAGACTCTGGTCCGACTCGAATACGTATAAGCTGTATTATAATGGTCACTACCTAAATAATTAAGTAAATATAAATATATATGCCTTAATCCACAATGAACAGAATATACCAAAATGAGTTACATGTGTTAAAGTCGGCCGCCCAGTAACACACAAACTCGAATAGACTCGAGAAAGAAATATGAGTCTATAAAACTAGGGTACATAAGCAGATAAATAAACAATATGACTAAATAACCATAACTCCGGTGGAAATGTTATAAGTACTTGGTACCAGTGCCTACAAGACAAGCAACTCCATCAGCAACACCAAAGGTTCCATAATCGTCTAAGCTGCAAAAACTGCCAGGAGACCAGGTCCTCAGAGGGACGTAACCAGGTACAAAAATAGCATGCCAGAAGTAAAATAGTATAATGCCACATTCTCAAGGGTAAACTACAGTAACCAACCATGTGATATGCAAATAAGAGTATGGTATCGTACCCCGGGCTGGTACTCACGAAAGATCCCAATGGACACTTTTGTATGCTAATAGTACACTTAAGGCTCCGTGTGGGGGAACCAGGAGGAAGATATATACATAAAGGACTGGTACTCACGAAAGATCCTACTGGACACTTCCGTATGCTAATAGTACACTCAAATAGTAATAATAAAATATGCCCAGAGCATGATGAAGACTCTTCCCACCCAATGTAACCTCATGTCTCAATCAAGACATGCAAGATCATGACCTCTAACTATCAACACAAGTCATAGTCAATATGTACAATTATAATTACCACTATAGCATGCATCCTGTAGTCCTATCTAGAGTCCAAGTACTACGATCAAGTCGAGAAAGACTCTGCCACATGAATATCGTGTCAAGTGTCCTACGGTCGGATGTGAAAATAACTTATACACAAAATATGGGTTTGAAAGAATGACTCTCTAACTACGATACTTGACTCCGCAGAGGATGTCGGTACCCGAATCTTGTCTGGACACAAAGTATCGTATAACAGCCCTAGGCTCACATGTAAAATAACCAAGCCACACAATTATAATATCTAATGCATACATAATATTAAATAAATAGTATATAATTGTAAACATCTTGGCAAGGTACACCTGCCTGGTTCTGTAGTCAGTGGTGGTAAAGATGATCCCACGTCCACTCCATCGGAATTCAATGGACCTAAACACCACTTAAATACTTAAGGGTCCAATCATGAATTCTTTTAATTATAACTTAATTCTATAATTTCTTCGATGCCATGCAAAACCAAGCTCGTTATTATTTCTTACAACTTTGCTTACTTTTACAGGGTATCGGGACCTAGTTTCTTGGTTTTTGACTTCCAAAATTTAAGTTTAAGTCCCTAATTAAAGGAAATGGAAATAAATAATAATAAATTTTATAATCCAAAATTAAATATGATTTATATGACTTTATAGCAATAAATTCCGAATTTGACAAAATAGCATATTTCAAGATTTCGGCCAATTTAGGTTGACTAGTTTTGTCTGAAACTTGCTCAAGACTTAGCCAATCTATTATTATAATTTATATCTATAAAATCATTTAATATTATATTATATTCTGTTCTAATCTCAAAAAAATAATTATATATTTATTCCTTCCAAAATAACCTCTATTTACTAGCAAAACAATGTCATAAAGTCACTCAAAATATAGGCTAGTGGCCATTATTTTTAGGGTTCAGGTTTGACATAAAAATACCATAAATATAAATTTGAAATACTTTATTTCCATAATTAAAACACATATAAATTCTGTTTTAGAAATTAAGATCAAACCCTCCAAGAATCGTATTACAAAGTCTTGTTGTGCGTCGACTAGGTATTCTGGCAACTTGATGCTAGTTTGTACATGCAACATTACCAACTTGAGTAATAAAGTATTTTTAATATGAAATTATATTATTTAATTTTTTAGAATTTAATATTAATTATATATATAAATAATTATATCACATCATTCATGCAACCATCTCAACTAGGCTATCTAGCTATTCTTGCAACTTGACCAAGTAGTCTTTGCATCCAATCTTTCCGTCAGCATACAATATGATTAATTATATAATTATAATATTTATATTTTAAATTAATAACATATAATTTTCTGGAATTATTTTATATATATTTATCAGGGCAATACTCATTGAAAGACTTACTCGTATGTGATTACGGCGTGGTCCTTTCTCGCGACACGGACCCTTCGGAGCACCAAATAGACTCCAAACTCCACGAAACTTGAGGGGGTGATTGAGGGCTTTATATAGGAGGTAAATATTCAGTTTGGAGGTGATTTTTAGTGCTGTGATGGGGTGGATAGCAGCTGCAACCAGCAGCAAGTAGTCGGCCTCTACGGTGACTAATCTCTTGCTCTAGGGCTTGTCAGCTTGTGGGGGATGAAGTGGAGGTTGGGAATGAGTGAAAAGGAGGTGGAGAAGGAGAGGGAGAGGCTGAAGGGGTCGTGGAAGAGAGGAGAGAGAGGATATAGAGGAGGCCACAAAGAGGAAAGTAGATGTTAGGGTTAGAGTTTGGTGATAAGTTGATATATATGGGCTTTTTAAATAGATTTAAATAAAGGAGAGAGTTTATCCTATTGCTAAGGGGTTTGGCTAAAGGGGGCTGCTCTTGGCCGAAATTTTGAGGGTGGGGTTGGTTGTTATTGTTAGGATTATATAAGATTTGGTTGTTGGGTTGGTTAGGGAAGTGGTCAGGTAGTTATTTGCCAACTAGGATGCCACATATACCACTTTCTATAGTCAGAACTCCTATAAATAGAAATAAATTAATTTAAATATTATTTATATATATAATATTTTTTATATGAGAATATTTGGGGTGTACTATATGCCTACATGTGTTTGGGTTGGGTTTGTGTCAAGTTCTAGTCAAAAGAAGGCAATTTTACGGTAACCGTAATTCTAGACGTTCGTCAATATTTTTGCAGCATGAGGGAGATCAAATAAATACAACATCTATGTTAAAACTATATTAGACTCAATTAATATTATTATTATAAAAAAAATTTGAAGGAAAAAGGTCGTGCATTGCTCAAAATATCAAAGCCATGGCAAAGGGTCATATATATTAAAAAGAATTTTAGAAATTAATTCTTTAAATCTATCAAATTAAATAAAATAATAAAAATAATTACAAATTACCAAATTATTCCTAAATTGAGAGGGCTTACAATCTGCCCACCTTAAAAAAAATTCGTCCTCGAAATTTAAGAACTTCAATAACGTATATTTTTTTTTCTCCATCAAAACTCAAGCAATATAATCATGTAGTCAAATCACTTTTGTTATTTAACAAAGTCCTCAAAATTTACTTCATCCTCACAGTTTAAAATTTTAAAGTAATTCTTTAAAATTTTAATTTATCTTCAAAATTTTAAAATCCAAATTTTTTTTAAATCAAATTCTCAAGTCGTAACCATTAATTACAATCTAACATTATTTTCTCAAAATTTTAAATCTCATGTATAACAGTCTTCAAAAATTTAATATTTCAACCCTTCAAATTTAATTCCATATCCAAACTTAAAAAATTAAATCCAAAAATTTATTTCCGTCCTTGAAAATTTGTATCTCATATTGTAGTCATTTCTCAAAATTATCTAATAATTTGATTTGTCCTTATAGCCATAATTTGTCTTGTTCTCACTGCTTGTACGTATATACGAATTTTTGGTATTTTAAATTAATGGTCATCCTCAAACATCAATTAATGTGTCAATCCTAAAAATTTAAAAATTAAAAATAATTCCTCAATTTAAATCATATTAATGCATATCACATGAATAAATTGAAATATTCGAAGTCTCATTATGAAAAATTGAATTCGAAATCTACTCCATCAAGCGTTTCTCTCAAAAAATTCTTCAAATTTTGAATTCAGATTAAGTCCTTAAAAGTCAATTCTATAAGTGATAAAGTCAATCTTTATATTGTTATTCTATTGGTATATCCCAACCCATAAATCAAATCTTAATATTATATTGAACTCCTAACACTCAAAATCTTCAACATTATCCTTTAATTCCTTGAATTATATCTCAAACTTTTAATTAAATTTTTAAAATTTAACTACTTCAAGATTTAAACTCCTCAAATTTAAATTAAACTCAATTCTCACCTTTAAAATTATTATTATTCTACTCATTCAAATTTCTTTAAAATCCTCAAAATTAAATTCATAAGATCCCATGTCCTTAAATTCTTAAACTTGAATTTTATTCCAACCTTCAAAATATAATTTGAATATAAATCTTGTATTCACTATCTATGATGTTAATCTTCTTAATGTTCTTAAAATTTAAATTTAATAACCTAATACTCAAAATTTTAAATCCAATCTACAAAATTCTATCTCCAAATTTAAATTCTAAAGTTTAAACTCTGCTATATTTAAGCCCTTCAAATTTAAAAAGAAATCAAATCCATATCATGGCCTTTCCATAATTTAAAATTCAATCTTACCATATAATACCTTTATATTTTATCCTCAAAGTTCGTCTCATTTCATTATTTTAAAATTCAATTCTCAAATAGTCTTCTCCTCAATTTCTCAATTTTTTTTCAAAACGATAATACCGATAACTTAATTAATTTTACCCTCTATAACATCATTAAACCTAGCAATCATAAAGCTATCCAACAAAATAATTCATATATGGCATATCTAATTCTAGCCAACCTTCTAAGATCAAATCAAATCCCCAAAATTTATAATCTTTAATACATTATATCTTTATCTCATCAATTCTCAAAACTTAATTTAATTCCATATATTCTTAAAATTTAAATCCAATCACAAGGTTTAAAATAATCTAATCTAAAATTTTGAATTTCAAAAATTGGCCAACAAATTTTACTCCTCTATATATATTTTTTATATAATAAACCACAATTTCTGCACCATAATTTCTACTTATCTTTAATTCAACAATTGTCGCAAAACTTACTCAAATTTACAAAATATTATTTAACCTCTAAAATTTTCTCAAGAAAATATAAATCTATTTTATCAAACTCTTCTCAAAGTTTTAAAAGTTTAAATTCTATCATTTAAATTTATTAATTTAAATACAATTTCTCAAAAATTCATTTAATAACTTAATCTCAATAATTCAAGTTTAAATCCAATCCTCTAATTTAAATACAACCATAGCATATTTTCGTGAATAAATTTTAATTCAAATTTTCATCCATAAAATTTGAATTTTAAACTATTCTCTCGAGCTTTTCCTTTATATTATTATTTTCCACACAATACTCAAACAATAAAATAATTATGTAATCTTCAAATTGAGATTGACCAACGTTCCGCCTCATCATATCCTAAAATTCTCAAATTTAGATTCCAAGTCAAATCTTATCAAAATCTTCAAACTTAAACCCCACAAAATTTAAATGCCTCAAGTTTCTTAAAATCTAAATTTAAATTCATCACATAATCTTTTTTAAATTTAAACACAAATTCAATCATATCATAATTTTCAAAACTTATGGTTTAACAAAATCGTCAATGCTGTCATATCAAATTCTTAACCCTTTATTTAAATAAATATTTATCCTTAAAAATTTTAACTCCTCAATATTTAAATTCATCCAAAAATATTTAATTATTTTAAATACATTACATCATAATCGCCTTAAAATTTTAAATTAAATAAATCTCTAGCTCCTTATCACATTTTTTTTCTTAATTCAAAATAAAATGCCCTATTTTTTCAAATCACATAGAAGTGTAAGCCTCAAAGCACCAAAATTTGACAATTCTCATCTTTATCAATTGATTAACCTCCAAACTAATTCGCTAGTCGAGAATCCTATCCATCTTAGATAAAACTCTCTTATCAAAACACAATATTATATCCTAAAATAAAATCACTCGCATACATTTAAAATGTTTATCGAATAGTAACCCATCACTTCTAATCTAGGCAATTGGTAGAGTCCATCTTATTTTAGATATACTGGTAATGTCTTAATCTATTCTCACTCTATTATCTAGAAATTATCTAACATAATCTTCACTACTCAGGTAACCATGTACTTACAAATAATCTATCAAATATATCTTCTCCGTCTTGACAAAATTCTTCTCCTGGGGAGATCATCGCGCACGAGTGTTCGTCTCTCCGAGTTAGGAAAAAAAAACGAGAATCAAAGAATAAGAGTTCAAAGAAAGTATGGATGATTATAATTTCGAGGTTCAAGGACGATATTAGAAATCAAATGAAGTTCAAATAACAATTGTGGATTGAGATCCTAACAACCTTATCCTAATTACAGGCTCGCTCGGCACAATAATATAACCAAAACGATATGCTCTGACCTGCATAGGCCATCACAAAAATATATCATGCCTCAGTCCCAAAATATGTAGGACTAGGAATACGTAACATGCCAGCTACGCATTCGACCAGACTCTGGTCCGACTCGAATACGTATAAGCTATATTATAATGGTCACTACCTAAATAATTAAGTAAATATAAATATCTATGCCTCAATCCACAATGAACATAATACACCAGAATGAGCTATATGTGTTAAAGTCGGCCGTCTAGTAACACACAAACTCGAATAGACTCGAGAAAGAAATATGAGTCTATAAAACTAGGCTACATAAGCAGATAAATAAACAATATGACTAAATAACCATAACTCTGGTGGAAATGTTATAAGTACCTGGTACTCGTGCCTACAAGACAAGCAACTCCATCAGCAACTCCAAAGGCTCCATAACCGTCTAAGCTGCAAAAACTAGCAGGGGACCAGGTCCTTAGAGGGACGTAACAAGGTACAAAAACAGCATGCCAGAAGTAAAACAGTATAATGCCACATACTCAAGGGTAAACTACAGTAACCAACCATGTGATATGCAAATGAGAGTATGGTATCGTACCCCGAGCTGGTACTCACGAAAGATCCCAATGGACACTTTCGTATGCTAATAGTACACTCAAGGCTCCTTATGGGGGAACCAGGAGGAAGATATATACATAAAGGGCTGGTACTCACGAAATATCCCACTGGACACTTGAGGGTGGGGTTGGTTGTTATGGTTAGGATTGGATAAGATTTGGTTGTTGGGTTGGTTAAGGAAGTGGTTAGGTAGTTATTTGCCAACTAGGATGCCACATATACCACTTTCTATAGTCAGAACTCCTATAAATAGAAATAAATTAATTAAAATATCATTTATATATATAATATACTTTTACATGAGGATATTTGGGGTGTACTACATGCCTACATGTGTTTGGATTGGATTTGGGTTAAGTTCTAGTCAAAAGGAGGCAATTTTACGGTAACCGTAATTCTAGACGTTCGTCAATATTTTTGGAGCATGGAGGAGATCAAATAAATACAAAGTTCATGTTCCAACTATATTAGACTCAATTAAGATTATTATTATAAATTTTGTTTGAAGAAAAAAGGTCGTACAATGCTCAAAATATCAAAGCCATGGCAAAGGGTCATATATATTAAAAAGAATTTTAGAAATTAATTCTTTAAATCTATCAAATAAAATAAAATAATAAAAATAATTATTAATTACCAAATTATCCCTAAAATGAGAGGGCTTACAATCCCAGGTACAAAAAGGTCAGAGAAGGTGAAGGCGGCTAGGTCGAAGACAGAAAAGTGGTTTGGTGGCTCGATTCCCTTGACGGAATATTTTCGTCGTCTAGTATGTATTCTATAAAGTATATATTATTTTATTGAAAGTAGGATAAAATATTTAATTTTAATAACAAATAATATATTTTTAACATGTACATAGCGGTGAGGACGCCAACATGGTGACCATCTTTCTGGCACCCATTGGAAGGTCAAAAAGCTCGTTAATAAGAGGGTCACGCATACCTATGTACGTTTTACTACTGTGTATTAATTTTAATATAACTTAAAAAATATGCAAATAGATTATGGTTAGTAATAAGATGCTTAAACATTAGCAACTAATAAGATGCTTAAATATTAGCAACTACTTTTCTAGAACGAGTATCTTAGGCTACGTGAACGGGCGACAGCTAGTGCACCTGCAGAGGAAGGAGCCTGTACTTCCTCGAAGCCCTCTTTAGCTCTGTAGGCAAATGAGCTCTGGATGACCGCCGTTGGTGGTCTTCAGAGGGGTACGTACTACGACATGGAATCCTATGGCGACTTTGTTGTGACACATTCATCCAGGACCCCTCTGCCAGTGTGCGTTCCTTACAGCCCTCAAATGAGTCGGCTCGAGTCTCAGAGAACGTTGTCGGCCAGGTTACTGGACTGCGTGATGAGATACTGCATAGGATTCCGGAGCAGCCCCCGTCTCAGCCACAGACGGACTATGCAACGCTCATCGCATGATTGGATATGCTCGAGCACAGCATCATGGACTTGAGGGAGCTGAGCGAGAGGATGGACCATAGCGTTAATGATCTTGCTGCGACGACAGAGCAAAATATGATGGCGATCCAGGGGACACTGGTCGCCTTGGACGATCAACTGGTAAGGATGTAGGATACAATGGCTCAGAGCAGTACGAGACTGACATCTGCCATGGATTCATGCAATTCTCAACGGTTAGCATTGGAATAGATACATCCTCCTGGTCTGTCGGCATTGACACCGAATCCACCTATTTTACTGCCTCCTCCATCGTCATCGGTCTTCCTTACACAAGAGCAGTATGAGTTCCTTCTATCCCAGATGCCCGACAGTGCTCCTCCTCCTCCTGATATGCAATAGTCCTTGTTTGGATTTTTTTGTGTATTTGTGTGTATTAGCCCATTTTTGGGTCTATAATGTATTTATTTCATACTTTTTAATTATATTTTGAGACGCATGTGACACTTATTTTAAATTTATTTATCGACTTCTTAGGACATATTTAGTGTAATGTAAGTTTCTAGATTTCTTTCTATGTGAGTTTAGTTTATTATTTATATATATTAAATATATGTTAATTTACCGGTGTTAATGAGTGTTCCACTGAAGGGGTCGGCGAACCCAGGGAAATGGTTGCTCTGGGTCTATTTATATAAACTATGATTATATAACAATAGGTAGAGTTTTGTTGAAAAATAATATACAAACTCCATTCTATTTTTATTTTTTTTACAATTTGGCGACGTTCTACCACGTGTACCGACGTAAGGTTACGTTGCTAACTTGTATCGGAACGTCGCTAACTTGTACCATGGATGTCGCAGAATGTTGCGACATGTCGCTAATAAGCTGACATGGCAATTTACCATGTCAACATTGTTGTAGCAAAATGTCACTCATAATCTAGCTAATATGGCAAAGTTTAGCTACAAACTTATGTGTCACTAATTTACCAACGTCTCTTCGCAAGACGTCGTTAATGTCATAAAAATCTGTGATATTAGCATGACGCCAATATATGTTGCTAAAGCGATGAATAACGACGAATTTGTTGTCAGAGACCATAAAATACACGGCAACACCAAAATATCGCTAATTACGTCACAAATTTATTTTAACGACTTTTTTTACCTATTAGTGACATTTTTAAACATCGCTAATATGTATTATTTTGGTATAGCATACACTGAAACTAGGCATGCACAGGGCCTTTAATGTGCAACCAGAAGTACAACTGATGTCATTGTATGAGTGGAAAGAATTATAGCCAATGTGCAGAATTCAAGGCTTAGTCCATTCTTGCATCATACTATTATTTGATCCATGAGAAAAGATTCAAGTCATACACGACATCTATCCTAATGTGTGATGGGCAATCTCTGCAGTGAACGCTCAACCCATATATATTGAGATATATAGAGAATTGTTGGAGTTTTTTCCTTTGGACTAGTAAAAATAGTCTCATATTGGCTACACCCCCAAGTGGGTATCTTAATATAATGCTTTGTGTGTATTGATGTGTGCACATGGGGTGTGGTGGGACACGTGTGGGTGTCATATAGGGGTATTTCCAAGGAGGAAAAAAGGATTAACTCCTCAAACAAAGCATTTATGCTTTTTGTCACTCTCCTGGAAAATTTTTCTTAGGAGCTTATCCCCAACGGGACTTAGCGACTCGTACTCTGACTCAGGCTCAAGGACGAAAAGTGGTGCTTTGTTGGCGCACTTTGCACTTAGCACGTCAACATCGTCTTAAGGCGCTTGTGAACATTTTGTTGCCAGCGTGTGTGAATTTTCTAGGTGCGTTTGTGCGCAGCATATTGACCGCGCGGCTTAGTGCGCGTGATATTGTCCACGCGGCTTAGTGCGCGCTGCTTAGTGCGCGCAACATTGTGCACGCGGTTGTGTGCGTGCTACTTTGTGTGTGCGGCTTAGTGCTCGCTACTTTGTGCGCTCGTTTTGCCGAGTAGTTGTGTGCACACACTTCCACTGATTGCGGATTTAATTGGTTACGCAAAGATATGATCATTAATTCAGATCTATTTTTTGTTGGATTTGAATTTAATTCTCTTATAACTTTTTGTAACTGAGTGGCTGCCAGGATTAGGATTAGGGTTTCCGTCCTACTCAATAAATACTATCTTCGTGCTTCTTTGAGAACTTATTTTGAAATTGTGAGACGAGGAGAATTATTGCTGCTGCAGCCATTGGAGTCCTTTGGAGTTCGTCTGAGTTTAGAAAGGAGGTGACAGTGAGCGTTTCAGAAGTTCTATGAGAACTTGTTGATTCCTAGAAGCAGATCGTGTGGGACAAATCTTTCTTTGAGTAACGGTGATCTTCCCCCCAAAAAGCAGAGATCCGATATTCTTCTACTTTTCTTCTCTTATTGTAACTCGTTCTGTCTCAATTGCAACTTTGTTTGCAAGGAAGAATGAGTTTTTATTCTGATTATTGTAATCAAGTTTGCAAGTTGTAATCAGAATATTATTATCAGTTTTTTGTTGGAATCGAGAATAATCAGAAAGAAAATTTTGTGGGTGAATATCTAATCTCGACAACAACTTCAGAATCCAACAGAGATTATTCCGAAAGATTTACGTAAACTTATGTTTCTGGTCTGGTCTATCTTTCTTTTGATTAAGTCTCGAAACTACCGATTATTGTACAAAACTTTCGTTGACTTAAATCATCCATTGCCTTGCATGGTGGACCGTGTGGAGAATTCCCTTCAATTGACAACATTCTGGATCGAAGCAATTGACGAAGAGACATCAAATCGATAGAAAAAGGATATCACTATATTCCATTCATTTCTTTTCCGCTTACTGCCAACTATGGCATCTTTGTGAAACACGTGTACTTTCACTGCCCGGCTGCCACGACTCCCACGAGCTGAATATTAAAAGTTGGAAAGTCTAAATATAATACTCTTCCCATGCAATAGCGGGTCTCTTATCTCGTTAGTTATATATATAGCCTATTCCTTCTTTTTCTGTCCACACACAGCTCACTCAATACTTCTCCATCTCTATCCGGTCCAACATGGGTTTCGCTTTCTTCGACTTCTTCTTCGTTTGCATGTTCCTTCTCTCCTCCTACACCAATGCAGCCTGCGACAAGTGTTTTCATCAATCCAAGGCTTCCTATTTCTCTCCTCTTTCAGGTATTTCATGTGTCCATATTTTGGAGTTTCTCTATGTCCGATGTGATGCGGACACGTGATCAATATTTGCTGTGTCCATACTTCCCTGCAGTTGATACGACTAACAAGTAACTAATGGTTTTAGCTTACATGTGCCTTCAATTTCATTCATCTTACAATAGTTTTAAATTGATAAAATATATTATAGCTGGTTCTTGTGGCTATGGCCCCTTGGCTATGCGCTTCAACAAAGGCTTGGTTGCTGCTGCAAGCCCTACCATCTATCGAGATGGTACTGGCTGTGGTGGGTGCTTCCAGGTGAGAAAATAAGTTATCACCTTTATTCAATCTTGTATAAATTCCAAACTTAAACATTGTGAATATTAAGTAAACTCTACTAGTTAATCTAATACATAAGCCGATATTAATTTTGAGTAGATATGGTGCAAGAACCCACGCCTCTGCAACAACAAAGGAGTTGGCGTTGTTGTGACGGATCTCACCAAAGCCAACCATACTGATTTCGTGCTCAGTGGCCATGCTTATATTCAGATGGCAAAAGAAGGCCAAGCCACAAACTTAGCCAAACTAAAAATTGTGGATATCGAGTATAAACGGTAAGTACATACCACCAAACCTCATTTTCAGAACCTTGAAACATCTAAATTCAGTTTATAGCAATTACTCCATCTCCTCAACATTGAACCATACGCTCTTAACAAGTGTTTGGATTTTTTTTTTCTCAGGGTACCATGCGTTTACAAGGAAAAGAATTTAGCAATCAGAGTGGAAGAGAGCAGCCAGAAGCCAAGCAATTTGACGATCAAGTTCCTGTACCAAGGTGGCCAGACCGACATCCTGGTTGTAGACATAGCCCAGTTTGGCCAGTCTAATTGGCAGTACATGAGCCACACCTATGGTGCTGTCTGGACCACGAGCCAAGCCCCTGCGGGACCTCTTCAGTTACGGATGGCCGTCCTAGGAGGCTATGACGCCAAGTGGGTGTATGCTGAGAAGGAAGTCCTTCCGGCTGACTGGAAAGCCGGATCGATCTACGACACGGGCATCCAGATCACGGACATTGCTCAGGATGGTTGCAATCCCTGTGAGGCTGACGAGTAGCTAGCCTAAGTGGTGTCGCAGTGGTTGATGATATATAAATTTATTGGGATTAAATTGTATTATTAAATTATATTTATGGTGATTAGCTATATATGGTGATTGGCCATGTGACTTAGGCCCCAAGTTGATTTGTGGATGTATATATATGTAATATCATGATGAATGAAATACCTAAAATATTATCTCCTATCACTTCTTCACATGGTATCAGAGCCTGACGGCTATGGCACGTTTTCTTCGACCGGCGGCGGTGGCGGTATATCGAGCGGCGACGGCGAAATGACATGCGACGGTGGTGGCGGGACTTCTATGCTGGCGGCATCGTGGATTGATCTCACATCCCCGTATTACCTTGGTTCTAATGACAATCCGGGTAATACAATTACGAAAGTGGTATTTTGTGGAGAAAATTATGAGAAATGATCGAGATATATTCGACTTTCTCTACGGGCTAGACAGACTACTAGAATAAGCGGGATTAGCGACATTTTTTATCGACGTCAACGGAAAACGTCGCTAATATAATAAAAATTATTGACACCATGTAAAAACGTCGCTAGACGTCGCTAATTGGCGACATTTAGCGATGTTTAGCGACTTTTATTCAGTTTTTAAAAGATTAGTCGCTATAAGTTCAATTAAGGTCGCTAAACGTCGCTAATATGTTTTATTTAGCGACGTTTAACGACGTATTTAGCGATGTATATCTTTTAGACATTTAGTGACGTCATTAGCGAGTTAAAGACGTCGCTAACTTAGCGATCTCATTATTCGCTAAAATGTCGCTAAATTTGTTTTATTTAGGGCTGATTTCCCCCATTTCCTTCGATCTCTCCCTCTTCCTCTCCCAAATTTGAAACCCCCCCTCCGGCTCCTCCTTCCTCCGGCTCCCTTCCTCCATCCGGCGACCCCCCTCCGGCAGCGTCCTCCCCCTCCGGCTCCCCTCCTCCCTTCGACGTCCCCTCCTCCCTCCCGGTTCCCCCCTACGGCCGTGTCCTCCCCCCTCCGCCGTCTGCTCCTCCTTCCTCCGGCTCCCCTCCTCGGTGAGCTCCTCTCTCTGTCTCCTTTCTCTGTCTCTCTCTTTCTCTCTAACATGACACGACACGACACAACACAATACGACACGACATGACATGACACACACTAACCCTAACCCTAACTCGAACACACACACACGCACGCACACACACTAATCCTAACCCTAACCCTGCTTGTTGTTCATTGCTGTTGTAGTTGCTCTTCTTGCTGGTGCAGTTGCTCCCCTTGCTGCTGCTGTGCATCCTCTTGTTGCTTCTGCTCTTCACTGCAGTGCACAAGAGTGCACTGCGACTCCCTCTTGGCCTGCACAACACTCTCATATCTCACACTCAAATCCTGGCCTGCCCAACACTCCAACACTGCAGTGCACAACTTGTGCATACTATGCATTTAAACATGGGGAAGATATCATAGGTGATGTAGAAAAACTAGGATTTGGTGCAGTGACATTTGGATTGAGCACGAGTTGCTTGAAATCCTGGAGTTGTTCTCTGGTTATGAGAAAATTGGTAATATGTTGCAGTTTGGCTAGGGTTTTGATAAAAAAATATTGTACTGGGGTTGTTTGATTTGTTTGAGGAATGGATTGAGCTACTCCAGTAGGGATCATACCAAATTGTGGTAGATTTGGTATCATTCCAGCTGGATTTATACCAAATTGTGGTATATTTGGTATGTTTAGAGGGGATTGAGGTATTGCCATGGATGGAGCATATGGTGGAAACTCAAACCCTCTTCTTGACATAGCCAATTCCTCTAACAACCTATCAAATTTTTATGGTTCAAGTGATGAATTGTACCTTCCAACGCAAATATCCTACCATTTGCATCAGGTAGGTATTGATTCTTTAGAGAGATCCAACTCTGGAGCCATGGCTACTGGAGTCGTGCTCTCCACTAGCTTCAAGAGCATGATCCAAAGGCTTTGATACCAATTGATACCAAATTGATGTGTCCTCTTCCCATTTGGTCAGGAATTGGAGGAGAACAATCACACTTAGCCAAAAAAACTGAATAAATTATAAAGAAACAAAGAACTAAATTAGAAAAGAACTAGGGTTTTTATTCAAACCATATGTACACACACACACACACACACATACACACACACACATAGGGCATTGTGTATCAAGTTAGAGTAGTTCTTACCTTCCTCCAGAGAATCGCACTGTATGTAATAATTTATAGGATACATACTGTCATTTTTGCAAAAGTATCTAGAAATGGATATGAATTACTATCTGCGTCATCGTTCATGGATGTACAACCGTCTTCCTGATGACATGTGCGGTATACGGGATGAATTCATTCAGGGTGTACAGTAGTTCCTGTAGTTCGCCAAGGCGTTCCCTCAGTACATGGACGGTACCAAAATTAAGTGTCCATGTGTGAGATGTCGCAACTTGAAATATCATCCAGAAGTGGAATTCACATATCATTTATACTCGAAGGGCTTCACGCCGAATTACTATCAGTGGACCGCGCATGGAAATCGCTCTGGATGAGATACGAGAAAATCAATGCATGTCGCAACGGGTGCTTGTTGTACTCCAAAGAGGACAAGGATGAAGATGTGTGCAGATTCTGTGGTGTTGATCGCTACAAGGCCATTGGTAGAAAAAAGTTTGTCGGTGCAAGAAAGCCTACCGATTCGATACTAAGGCTTTCCGTTTAAAACATGGAGGCAAATCGTGCTTCTTCGATTGTCATCGACAATTTCTGCCGAAGGATCATCCGTACCTGAGGAACAAGAATGCTTTTCGTGCGAGCGTTGTGGAGAAGGCCAATCCACCTGTAAAACCCCTAATTCTGAAAACCCCTAAATAAAGGAAATAGATTTTTTTTATTCAAGATGGTTGTGCATTTAGGGGATTTATGGAGCCATTATAAATTTTTCTTAATTTATTCCACGTAGGAGACCCTTTGGACAGTTGCTAGCTTAATGGTATGCTCAAATATAATTCCTATTGGATCTCAACCCGAAACCTAAACCCTATTCTAACCCAAACCCACTACCCGTTTAGCCCCTACCCGGACCCGTTAGGAGAGCAAAATATCAACATCACCAGTAGCAAAAACCAAATTTTCTTTCCCTTCTGTGAGCCATCTCATTCCACCGCTTCTTTATCTATTATTACTAAACTCTCCTCAACCGAAACCAAACAAGAAAGAAAGAAACATCAGCGGTAGTAGTTTCTTAAACCACTAAATTATTCCACCGCCTCTTATCTCTATATATATTGCAAAACTCTCCCAAACCCAAATCCCACTTCTTAACCAAATATAACACCATATTGGACGCTTGCACTATACAGAACTCTTGCTCGACAAGTATACCTTTCCATTGTACTAGTATTTATATTTCATATGATGCATGCATTTTTTTTGCTGCTTATTTAGTTTATTTATTTTAACTGCTATATAAATTGTACGTCCAAGGAAACTTGAGTGCAACGACGGTGTCGTCGTGTTCTATTTTTAATTATATATTTGCATTGGACCTACTTTATGAGACCTCCCCATTATCATGAGGCATCTTATATTTCATTGGCCATGACACTATTCTTACACGAGAGTGAGTCACATGTAGGACACAAACTTGCGTATTCGGCTGGCCACTGGTACGTATAGGTAATGCGACGGATAGGGATAATTGTCGATAGAAACTTTGTATGCTAGTAGACCTGGAAGTTATTTAGAGGTTTTATCTTGTCATGGATATGGCATGCTTAGAGCATGGGGGTGGGGAGAACAATAAGTAAAGCGTTTGGGCTCTTTTGCACTTTTCTCCTGTGCGCCCGAATTCTCCGTCGGAGAGATGGGTGGTGATGACCACTATATATTATATTATCAGACGGCCTCTGCCGTTCAAAAGACGACATACTTTGTAGATCCCTGGATCTCCAAGAGAACTATGCCAATCCCATTTTTGGCTAGATAGCCCACGTGTTGGAAAGTTGTTCTCAAATTGCATTCACTTAGACGGTTAGGCGACCCATTGGATGTTTACTTTTTAGTACTTTATTGGCATGTTATTATGTATCTTGTTACGTCCCTCTGAGGACCTGGTCCCTTTCCAGATATAAACGAGCAGGAGTATCCGCAGGAGTACGGACCTGGACCTGACGCTGCTTACCAGACTGAGGAGGTCTTACCTTCGGAGTATCTGTGATTTTATTACCGCCATTTAGAGATCCTTATTTCTACTTCAGTATAGTCGTTTTGTAGTGGATTTATTTCCACCCGACTATCAGAATTGATACTCATCTTGGATATTCAGTTATTATTCAGATCTTTATTCCTACTTATTATTTGTGCTGTGGATAAGATAGAGATTGTGTGTGACTTGTTGTGACAGTCAGTATATTTCCACTGGTGGATTGGATATTGATGTACATCATACGTGTGTATAAGGTTTCCATATATTGGAGTTCGTATACATACGGCTGGGCATGTTACGTTTTCCTAGTCCTACGTATTTTGGGACTGGGGCATGACATATTTTTGGTAGTGGCCCATGCAGGTCAGAATATATTATCTCGGTTACGTAACTGTACCGAACAAGCCTGCGTATAGGAATAGAGTATAAGGATCTCATCCACGTATGACTAAAACCTCATTCTTTCTTTCAACCATTATATGTTTGATAAATAAAGCTTTACGCCAAAAACCCTTTACGCTGTGACCAGGGGTCTCTATTTATAGAGATAAACCAAATGACTGTTATTGGCGTAAAAGCCAAATGACTACCTGGTTGGCGTAAAAAGCCAAATGACTGTCTTGTTGGCGTAAAAGGCCAAACTATGAGGAAGATTGCCCCCCTTTACGCTGTAGTTATGACGACTACTACCCACGTTCAATCTGCGTATGATACGTATCCCTTTATAAGATTATGACATGCAAGCCACGTAGGTAACTGTCCCTGCGTAAACTTATGATTCATGAATAATAGATAACCAGCGTAGAGTAGCCTAATTGGCGTAAAATGCAAGGATGGTGATATGAGCGTATTTGTCACAGCTTTCCCAGTCAAGAACTAATCTCGTGCATTAAATGTAGAGATATGAGTCGATCTCTGTACAGAAACAACTTTTGACGTGGCGACGTCTGATTTTGTCTTATCTTGAGCATAAAAACTCATTTCTGTAGGCAGCGTATTCAGAAGACTCCATTCTTCTTCCTTTTGAATGCGTAAAAATGACTTGTATCAAATATGTCACTAAATGACAACCTGGGTCTCTGTACAAAATTATCATCACAGCCGTCCTCTCGATCATCGTGCAGTACTTTTGTCAGATGTCAGGTTCACTGATTGGTCTGACAAATTTATCCGAGGAATACGAAGAGTTCCTCGTACAACTTTACGTTGCATCGTATTTCAGATTTTACGCAGACTTTTTACGCATACTTTTTACGCAGCTTTTACGCGTAGACTTTTTACGCAGACTTTACGCATCAATCTTTTATGCGCAGACTTTATGCAGCAAATCTTTTACGCACAAACTTTACGTAGGAAATCTTTTACGCGCACACTTTATGCAGGAATTATAGCAACCTTTTACGCAGGCAACTCTGAAGCCATGTTTTACGCGGACAGCCTTGAATCTCTGTTTTATGCCGACATCTTTGAATCTCTGCTTTACACGGACAACTCTGAAGCTCTACTTTACGCCAAACTACCTTGATTCTCTGCTTTACGCGGACAACTCTGAAGCCCTACTTTACGCTTATCTGCTTTACGCGGACAGTTCTAAAGTTCTACTTTATGCAAAAACTTTCTTGAATCTCTGTTTTACGCGGACAACTTAGCAACCTGTTTTACGCAAACAACCTTGAAGCCCTATTTATGCAAGAAGAGACTTCATGTATGTTGGGGGGTTTTGACTGTAAAATACGCGGACAATTCCCCAGCATATTTCATGCTTCTACATTCTCTTTAATGCTTGCATCCTGTTTGATTCCTGTACTTCTTCTAATCGCTGCGTACATCACCTGCAGAGAGATGGATATGCAGAATGGATGTACTATCGCCGATGGTGACACAACTTCTAGAGTCAATGGTTAGACTCAAGGAGGGACCTCAACAATTCCTAGACTTCTGGGCCCAGATGGACAGATTCACAATCCAGTTCCATCTGATTTTTCTGTTCCACCTAATGGGAACCTTCCAACTTTATCGACACCGCAGGATGGTCAGGTACAGCTGTTCCAATTTTTCTAGATGATGATGCAGGAACAGAGGCAGCAGACAGCCGAGCAGAGGCAAGAATTTCTAGCAGCACTTGAGAGGATGGCTGCACAGGCTACTGTACCAGCTCAAGCACTAGCTCCAGTACCTCGAGCTAGAGTTGGTTCAGTAAAGGACGTTATACAGATGGGTCCAAGGCCGTACAAAGGCATTGAGAGCCCAGAGGAAACTACCAACTGGATCACTCACACTCGGAAGTTATTAGAGGCATCACAGCTACCTGCAGACCTATTGATGACAGGTGTAAGGACGCTTCTAGATGGTAATGCTCATCACTGGTAGAAATTCATGGAGCGCCAGTTGGGTACATAATAGACTTAGGAGCAATTCTTGGAGTTCTTTGAAAGAAAGTACTTCCCGGATACCGTCAGAGATGTATTGTACGATCAGTTTCTCCACCTGGAGCAGGGGAACAGAACAGTGGATGAGTACGATGCCGAGTTTAGTCGCCTTAGTAAATATGGCGCTGTCCTGATACCAGATGACTTGGCCAAGGCTAAGAGGTTTCATCACGGACTGACTCACGAGTTCCAACATTACACAAGCTCACAGTCCCGGATCTCTTATGCCGAATTACTAACAGAAGCCAGATTGCAAGAAACCATCAATAGAGAAAAAGGAGGTCAGCTGAGGACACAACAAGGACCGACAAGGACACAACAAGGAGGTCCTATTAGACGTCCTTTAGCTCAGCAACAACAGTACCAACACAGAGCAGGACCATACCAAATTCCAAAGAAGCCCCATTGTAATTATTGTGGGAGGCGCGGGCACATCTCAAGAGACTGTCGGGCCCGTTTGGGACAGTGTATGAGGTGTGGTTCTGGACAAAACCTGGCGAGAAATTGTCCATTGCAGCAGACACTTCCACCGCCAGTACATAGACTAGCACCGAAGCCAGCACAGCAAATAACTAGACCAAGAGCACCTCGACCTCCTGCAGCAGGAGGATTTCAGCAAGGACAACCGCTACCTACACAAGAGGATCAATTCGCGAGGGCCAAACAGGGACAACCACAGAGGAACTGTAAAACCCCAAAATCCAAAAAATTGTATTTATTTTTTAATTAATTATTAATTTAATTGTAGTATTTATGAGCAAATGAGGATAAATAGATTTTTCTTAATTTTATTTTGGGTGTTTGTGCATTTAGAAGATTTATGGAGCCATTAGGAATTTTTCTAAATTTATTTCATGTAGGAGACCCTGTGGACGACTGACAGATTTATTGTACGCACTAATATAATTTTCTGGAATTTTATGTATATATATATGTGTGTATATATATATATATACACTAGAAAAATTTTAGGAGTAAAAGAAAGGAAATAAGAATGGAAAAAAAAAACCATTAAAACCTAATGGATCTAATCCCCTTCTTATTGGATCTATCCAATCCTAAATACCCACCTACCCTTTATCCATGAGCCCACACCCACCAAACAGCAGCAGCAACTTTAGCCAGCCCCCCCGCGCGTAACAACCCCCTCTTTTTACTTATATATATATATATCATATATATATAACATCTTCATCGACCAAGCCCTAACCCTAATCCTCCCTCTCCACCTCGCCGCCACCGCACCACCGGAGCCCGCAGTCGACCGCCCGAGGCCCGACGCCATAGGCCGGAGCCGCCGACCGCACACCGCGACGCCGCGCGCGCGAGACAGAAATTAATCGAACAACTTACCTGTGTTCCTACTCCGTTTCCCGTGCCATCGCTCGACCAAACTCGACGTCGTCTTCACCGGTATGATCCTGACCTATTCTTCTTCCAATAATGTGCATTAGTTTATCTCGAACAACATGCCAACCTAGGTAAAAATCGATGCCAAGTCGATGAAAAACCACGACTTTCTAAATTCCAGAAATTATGTTGCAACCATCCCTATTCCCGAATTCGTATCTCCCACCACAGAGATCCGAATCCGAATTTTCTTTTTGGTATGCGGAGACCACTTGACCTACTTTAATTTCTGTTAATTAACATTAGATTATTAACTGCTGTATGTAGAATTAAATTCGTTGGAAAATCCCAAAAATATAATTTTTCTAGATTTTTAAAAAGTTGTGAAATGGAGCGCATTCCGCCAAACGGGATCGCCCCGCTGTGTACCAAGTGTACCAAACGGTGCACACAGTGTACCCAGACATGTGAGAGTTCACGAAAACTGATTCGGATGCGTGTGCACGTCGGAATCGGCCCGTATCCGCGGACGATCCCCGTGTCGCAATTTTTGCGAAAGCCGTGCACATTTTGTGCACGCTCGTCAGATTGTGACAAAACTTGTGCCATTGGACTCGTGGTATCGCACTGGTCCTGTGACCCAAGTTTTACTAGATTCCAAGACAGTTGATCAAGTCGCCTATTGGCGGGCCCCACGGTAGATTTTTTGGGCAAAATTGTGTTCGGCTCACCGGAATCCAAAATTGGAAGTACCGTTGAGTTTGTATTGACATTTAGAATTATTTTGACCTATAATTTATTCCATTTAGAGACCTTTATCCTTGGCACGCTTTTCGGTGTAAAGTGGCCCCCATGTGGAGCCCGCTTTGACCCAAAATTATCGTTTTGCCCCTGTGTCCAAATTGGACGAAAGGGAAGTACTTTTTAGCTATTTTGCTTATTCTCAGAACATTGGTGATATCTATTTCAGCATCCAGAGATATTTGTTCTGAGGCTATAGCTTCTGGTCCTATGTGTTGGACATCTGGACGTTATATTTTGCAGCTTCTTGCCAGGCAAGTATACCTTGCCTTTGTTGTACTGTTTAAATTCAGTTATATTGTTAGTTGCATGTTTATTATTTTAGATTATATAACTGTGCGTGTCCGAGAGAGACTCGGGTGCAGTCAACGAATGCGTTGACGTTAGGACTTATGTCTGACCTAGTGTCTAGTAGACCCACATAAAGTTGTGGAGTTATTGGTATGATTCCCAGGCCTTGACACATTTCTTACACGTGTTGTGAGTCTCATATAGGGCACGGTCCTGCGTATATGATTGGCCACCTGTACGTATAAGCGTGCGACGGATAGGGTATAACTGCTAATAGTGATGTATGTTAGAAGACTTAGCAGTTATTAGTAGGCGGAGCATAGACTAGCGTGGTACGATGGTGCAATCCTTGTCCTTGTTTGGTTGAAGGTTGGGCTATGGTTCTAACGATAGACTATGAGCCAGAGTTACGACACCGCGGCGTAGTAGCTGAAGCGTGTTGCGGATACAACATGCTTAGATCATTGGGCGGGGAGGACAACTAGTTGACATATGGGACACCCACTTCCTTTTATGCAGATTCCACACTCGACTGAGTAATATGGACGTTATATACTATGCAGATTCTACATTCTTTGGAGCGATATGGACGTTATATACTATGCAGATTCCCTGTTCTTCGGAGCGGTAGGACGTTATTATATACATGCGCCCTTGTATTGGGGGCATATGTGGCATATACTAGCCAGTTGCCACGATTGTTGAATTACGTCAGTATATGTCTAACCTACACTTTCCCATACTCTCAAAGTTGTCCTCAAGTTTTATTTCACTTAGATGGTTAGGTTACCCTTGATTTTTTACAGTATTTACTTTATGGCATACTTTTATGTATCTTATTATGTCCCTCTAAGGACCTGGCCCATTTTCAGGTGTATTGTTCATGAGTATTGCAGGAGGGCAGATCCGGACTGGCTACTTATATTGCGAGAGGTCTTCTCTTCGAGCCTCATGATTATTAGAGGTTGTACTTATATTATATTTGTCTTGTTTATTCTTCATTCTAGTTCGGTAGTGGATTTATTTCCATCCGACTGTCATCTTTAGATACTTTATATTGAGATCTAGTTTCATAGATATTGGTGATTCATTATATTTGATTTCCTGTGGATGAGATTAGATTATACCCTGTGATTTATGATTGTTTATACCACTGGTGAATTGTTATTCATATTACAGCATACGTGTATTATGGTTTCCATATATTGGAGTGCCATATTCATACGGCTGACATGCTTATGTGTCCTAGTCCTACGTATTTTGGGACTGGGGCATGACAGGAACGGACAAGCTTTTACAATAAAAGTGGATGACATCAATCAGGAGATTGATGTCATAGCAGGTATCACTCTTGCTTTTACTTTTTCTGCTGTGACATTGTTTGATACAGGAGCCACCCACTCATTCATATTATCTAGTTTTATTGCCAAACACAACATTGCCTCCATACCTTTAACTAGTTGTGTTAGAATTCTTATCGGAGGAGGAGTTGTACCTGTTAGTAGAATTTGTAGATCATGTCCTATAGTGATACGTGGCAGAGAGATGAACGCCCGACTCTTAGTCCTTCCTATGCCAACCTTTGATATTGTGCTTGGAATGGACTGGCTAAGCAAGTACCACACTTTCTTCGATTTCTTTGGAGGAAGCATTCTTTTCAAGGTACCAGGCCAGCCTGAACTTGAGTTTGCACGAGGATCCATAGAAATTCTTAATGGTATACAGCTCCTAATGGACGACGTTGTTTATTACCCCATTATTTTAGAATTTCAAGGCATTTTTCCACAGGAATTGCCAGGACTACCCCCAGATAGAGACGTAGAATTCTCAATTGAATTGACACCGGGAGCAGCACCCATAGCATCACATGTTTATAGATTGGCGAAGAAGGAGATGGATGAGCTGAAAACACAGTTGAAAGAACTAGAAGAGAAAGGTTTTATCCGACCGAGTGCATCACCCTGGGGAGCACCAGTATTGTTTGTACCAAAGAAGGATGGGTCAGTGCATATGTGCATTGACTATAGAGCCTTAAATGCAGTAACAGTGAAGAATAAATATCCATTACCACACATTGATGACTTATTTGATCAGCTCAGTGGAGCTAAGGTGTTCTCAAAGATAGATTTGAGATCGGGATATCACCGGGTGAAGGTACGGAAGGAGGATATCCCGAAGACCGCATTTTGGACAAGATATGGGCACTACGAGTTTCTGGTCATGCCATTTGGATTGACCAATGCTCCAGCTATCTTTATAGACTTAATGCATCGAGTCTTCCATCAGTATTTGGACCAGTTCGTGCTCGTCTTCATAGATGATATACTTGTCAATTCGAAGAGCCACGAGGAGCACGAGAAGCACCTGCGGATTATTCCAGAGACCTTGAGGAGAGAGCAGTTATATGCAAAGCTCAATAAATGTGAGTTCTTCTTGGACGGAGTTTCATTTCTTGGACATATTATTAGAGGAGATGGTATTTCTGTTGATCCAGAAAAGATCTCGACAGTCGAGACATGGCCTGTTCGTAAATCAGCAGCAGAGGTGAGAAGTTTCCTTGGACTTGCGAGATATTACCAACGGTTCGTGGAAAACTTCTCAAGGATAGCAACACCTATGACTCGGTTGACTTGCAAAGATCAAGAGTTCATAAGGACCAACAAGTGTCAAGTGGCTTTCGAGGAATTGAGGAAGCGACTAACTACAACACCATTATTGGCTATTCCATCAGGATCAGGAGGCTACGTGATCTACAGTGACGCATCAAGGAAAGGCTTGGGATGCGTATTGATGTAGCATGGCAAGGTGATTGCATATGCATTTAGACTGTTACGAGTGCATGATAAGAATTACCCAACTCATAACTTGGAACTTGCAGTCGTTGTATTTGCTCTAAAGCTATGGAGATATTACTTATATGGGGAACGAGTGGAAATCTATACAGACCACAAAAGCCTCAAGTACGTCTTCACGCAGAAGGAGTTAAATATGAGGCAAAGTCGATAGCTCGAATTGATAAAAGATTTCGAGATAGAGCAATATTACTACCCAGGCAAGGCTAATGTTGTAGCAGACGCGTTAAGCCAGAAACCAATAGCTTACTTCTTGACAACACAAAAGAAATTATTGGAGGACTTGCAAGACCTTGGCGTTGAAGTAATAATACCTGGAGTAGACGGGACACTAGCCAACATACAAGTACAATCATCACTTGTAGAGAGAATCAAGGCAGCATTGCCTACAGACGCCAGATTCAGAAGATTAAAGGAAAGGACAGAGGCCGGAGAGCAGACAGGACTGCACATTCTTGATGACGGGACACTATGATGTGGTGATCGTTTATATGTTCCCAATGGAGAGATTCGATAGAAGCTGATGACAGAAGCTCATAGTTTGATATATTCTATTCATCCTGGAGGCACCAAGATGTATCGTGATTTACGACAACACTTTTGGTGGCATATAATAAAAAGAGAGATAGCTCGCTTTGTAGCTAAATGCTTGGTATGTAAACAAGTAAAGGCGGAGCACCAGAGGACAGCAGGATTATTGCAATCACTCCCGATTCCAGAATGAAAGTGGGATCATATAATTATGGACTTCGTCACGGGTTTTTCCAAGAGTCCAAGTGGTAGAGATACAGTTTGGGTAATAGTGGACCGACTCACCAAATCTGTCCATTTCTTGCCTTTTAGAGTTGGCCAATCTACAGAAGCTTTGGCTGACTTATATATGAGGCAAATCGTGAGATTGCACGATATACCAGTCAGAATTATATCAGACAGGGATTCGCGCTTTACATCATATTTTTGGAGGAGCATACAAGAGAGTCTTGGAACTCGTCTAAAGTTCAGTACATCTTATCACCCGCAGACAGATAGGCATTTAGAGTGTACTATTCAGATATTAGAGGATATGTTGAGGGCTTGTATATTAGACTTTGGAGGATCATGGGAGGACCACCTACACCTTGTGGTGTTTTCTTAGAACAATAGCTATCAGGCAAGCATCCAGATGGCTCCGTTTGAAGCATTGTATGGAAGGAAGTATAGGTCTCCTGTATGTTGAAGTGATGTGGGAGAACGTCAGATTCTGGGACCAGAGTTAGTGGTCAACACCGTTGAGATAGTTAAGAAGATACAAGGACACTTGCAAGCAGCGCAAGACAGGCAGAAATAATGGGCAGACCTTCATCCTCGTCCCTTGGAGTTCAAAGAGGGCGATCATGTCTTCTTGAGGATATTACCTACCAGAGGCACCATTCAATTCGGAGGGCACGACAAGTTAAGTCCAAGGTATATTGGACCATTTGACGTACTAGAGAGAGTGGAAGAAGTGGCATATCGACTTGCGCTACCACCTTCACTTGAGAGAGTACATAACATATTCCATGTATCGCAGCTCAGGCGATATGTGGCAGACAACAGTCATGTTCTCGACCATTCGAAGATCACCATTGGGCCGAGCTTGTCATATCAAGAACAACCCGTGCGAATCCTTGATCGTCGAGAGAAAGTATGGAGGAACCAGTCTATTCCCTTGGTCCACGTGGCACGGAAGCATGGCGCGCCAGAAGAATCTACTTGGGAGCGTGATGACGACATGCACAAACGTTTTTTGAACCTATTCGTAGACCAAGGTATAAATTTACTTTGTTAATTTATATCTTATACCATTCTTGACTTTCTACCATGGCTTAGTTTTAATTTCGAGGACACAATTTTTATAAGTTGGGTAGAATGTAAAATCCCTAATTCTGAAAACCCCTAAATAAAGGAAATAATTTTTTTTATTCAAGATGGTTGTGCATTTAGGGGATTTATGGAGCCATTATAATTTTTTCTTAATTTATTCCATATAGGAGACCCTTTGTACAATTGCTAATTTAATGGTATGCACAAATATAATTCTTATTAGATCTCAACCCGAAACCCAAACCCTATTCTAACCCAAGCCCACTACCCGTTTAGCCCCTACCCGGACCCGTTAGGAGGGCAAAATATCAACTGCAGTAGTAGCAAAAACCAATTTTACTTTCCCTTCTCCGCGCGTGTGAGCTATCTCATTCCACCGCTTCTTTATCTATTATTACTAAACTCTCCTCAACCGAAACCAAACAAGAAAGAAACAGCAGCGGTAGTAGTTTCTTAAACCACTAAATTATTCCACCGCCTCTTATCTCTATATATATTGTAAAACTCTCCTAAACCCTAACCCCACTTCTTACACCAAACATAACACTGTATTAGACGCTTGAACTATACAGAACTCTTGCTCGGCAAGTATACCTTGCCATTGTACTAGTATTTAAATTCTATATGATGCATGCATATTTTGTTGCTGCTTATTTAGTTCATTTATTTTAACTGCTATATAAATTGTACGTCCAAGGAAACTTGGGTGCAATGACGGTGTCGCCGTGTTCTGTTTTTAATTATGTATTTGCATTCGACCTACTTTATGAGACCTTCCCATTATCATGAGGCATCTTATGTTTTATTGGCCATGACACTATTCTTACACGAGAGTGAGTCACATGTAGGACACGAACTTGCGTATTCGGCTGGCCACTGGTACGTATAGGTCGTACGACGGATAGGAATAACTGCCGATAGAAACTTTGTATGCTAGTAGACCAGACAGTTATTTAGAGGTTTTATCGTGTCATGGATATGGCATGCTTAGAGCATGGGGTGGGGAGAACAATAAGTAAAGCGTTTGGGCTCCTTTGCACTTTTCTCCTGTGCGTCCGGATTCTCCGCCGGAGAGACAGGTGGTGATGACCACTATATATTATATTATCAGGCTGCCTCTGCCGTTCAAAAGACGACATGCTTTGTAGGCCCCTGGATCTCCAAGAGAACCATGCCAATCCCATTTTTGGCCAGATAGCCCACGTGTTGGAAAGTTGTTCTAAAATTGCATTCACTTAGACGGTTAGGCGACCCATTGGATGTTTACTTTTCAGTACTTTATTGGCATGTTATTATATATCTTGTTACGTCCCTCTGAGGACCTGGTCCCTTTTCAGATATAGACGAGCAGGAGTATCCGCAAGAGTACGGACCTGGACCTGACGCTGCTTACCAGACTGAGGAGGTCTTACCTTTGGAGTATCTGTGATTTTATTACCACCGTTTAGAGATCCTTATTGCTACTTCAGTATAGTAGTTTTGTAGTGGATTTGTTTCCACCCGACTATCAGACTTGGTACTCATCTTGGATATTTAGTTATTATTCAGCTCTTTATTCCTACTTATTATTTGTGTTGTGGATGAGATATAGATTGTGTGTGACTTATTATGATAGTATATTACCACTGGTGGATTGGATATTCATGTACAACGTACGTGTGTATAAGGTTTCCATATATTGGAGTTCGTATGCATACGGCTGGGCGTGTTATATTTTCCTAGTCCTACATATTTTGGGACTGGGGCGTGACACCTCCGCCAAGGTGGCCCGGATACACGATATAGGAAAAGGTAAAAGATTTACCAAGTGCTATCGAAGAGCCTGCTACGAGGTACAAGTGTGACTGATTTTGTCACACCCATAACTGGATGAAGAGGAGTATATCCAAGGTAAAAGTATATTATATAAATCCTCTAATTTATGCATATTATATAACTTATCCGTGATGCTCACTTACTAAATTATTTGTTGTAGCAAACATATTTCTATCCTCCGTACCGGGCCGAGTTGATCGAGCGAATATTTTTTGCCGTTGCCGCCAAGCTTATCCGTGATGCTCTGTATGACCAGAAGGCTCGTGATCGTGTTGGAAAACCGATCCAAGGTTGGATCACGCCTGAGCAGTGGAGTACGATGAGGGCTAGATTCGATGATCCGAGCGACAAGGAAAGGTCTGAGAAGGCCAAGGCGGCTAGGCGGAATGCTGCAAAGTGGTTTGGTGGCTCGATTTCGATGACGGAACATTTCTATCGTTTGGTATATTTTTTATTTAAGATATATTATTTTAATGTAAGTACGATAAAATGGTAGAAGGAAAAAATATTTAATTTTAGTACTAAATAATATATTTTTAATAGGTACAAAGGGATGAGGATGCAAACATGGTGACCGTCTTCTTGGCCACCCATCGCAAGGATGGAAATCTCATTGATGAGAGGGCCTCGCAGACCTATGTAAGTATTATATTACTTTGTGTTAATTTTAATATAACTTAGGCAATTATCGAGTATCCAAACTTTTCTAGGTCGAGTATCTTAGGCTGCATGAGAGGGTGACTGCTAGTGCACCTACAGTTAGAGAGGCTGGTACTTCTTCATAGCCCGCTCCAGCTCCGTCGGCGGACGACCGGTGGGTGACCACCGCTGGTGGTCTCAAGAGGGGTACGTACTACGGTACGGGATCCTATGGCGCCCTGGTTATGACGCAGTCATCTAGGGCCTCCCCAACAAGTGCGTATTCCCCACAGCCCTCACAATCGTCGTCCAGAGTCCAGAAGGCCATTGACCGTCTGATTGCGTCTCTCCTTGATGAGTTGCTACGAAGGATGGAGGACCAGCCCCGGTCCAAGTCATAGGCGAACGATCCGACGCTCATCGCACGATTCGATATGCTCGAACGCAGCATCACAGAGCTCCAGGATTTGATAAATGATCTTAGAGCCTCGACAGAGCTCAACGTGATGGAGCTGCAGGCATCACAGCTATCAATGGACGAGAGGCTGACGATGATGCAGGATTCAATGGTTCATAGCAGTATGAGACTGTTATCTACCATGGATTCTTACAACCAACAACTCGCAAAGTTGGAGCGGATACGTCCTCCTGGTGCTCCTACATCGACACAGACTCCACCGACATCACTGCCTTCTCCATCGACATCGGTGTCGATTTTACGGAAGCAGTATGATCTGTTATTATCCTTCATGTGCGCCGGTGGTCATCCTCCTGCAGATCCGCAGTAGTATAGATATTTGCATAGATATTTGCTGGATATTTGTGTTCTTTGTATTATTTAGGATGAGACTCATTGTATGGATATATATTTGCTATATTCTTTACGACAATATTTACTAAATATTTTATTTTCTTCAAATTTTATTATATTATTCATATTAAATATGTGTTAATTTATCGGTGTTGAATGTTCAACCCAAGGGGGTCGGCAAACCCAGGAAATTCAATGGAGGGTTGCTCCGGGTCTATTTGTACAGATTGTGAATTAATAAACTGCAGGAATAATAGTTTAAAAATAATTCAGTATTCATTTTTTTATTTTTTCACTGTACAATTAGCGACGTTTTTAGCGACGTTTAGCGACGTTTAGCAACGTTACTACATGTCGCTAAATACGTCGCTAAGTTGTGACGTTACTACACGTCGCTAATGACGTCACTAAAAATGTTGCTAAAAATGTCGTTGTATGTCACAACTTGCTGACATGGCAGTATTGCTAGGTCATTAAAGATGTCGCTGTAATGTCGCTATATAAGTCGCTAATTAGCAACGTTGCATCGCTAAACATCGCTAATCTAGCGACACATTTACATCACTAAAAAATATCGGTATAGCGACGTTTAGCGATATTTTTCCTTTCAGCGACTAGCTGAAAGGCAAATTCTGTAAAACATTGCTAATTACGTCGCTAAAAGTAATTAGCGACGTTTATTAGTCATTTAGCGACGTTTCTTTACGTCACTAATTTGACTTTTCTGGTAGTGACAAAATTTTTGGGTTTGTTGATGGGTCTATCAATAAACCTTCGGAGAAGTATCAATTGGAGGATTAGTATTGCGTCCAATCGATGTTCGTCCAGTAGAATTTGCATACTATCGATGCTTCGGTGAATAAGACAATGCCATACTTTGAGGGAGCATGTGGTTTAATTCGATATAATGTGCGATGAAACCACTATGAGATTCGCTCAATGTCCGATTTAACGAATATACGACTAGTGGTGGACGTGGACAGGGTGGGAAAGTACGTACGGCGGTGGAAGAATGTGGCTTCGTTGCTGCGCAGCTGCGGATGACAGATGATGGTGCAGGCGGCGGTGGTGTGCCGGGATTGACTCCGGACTAATGGCAACAACTTATTTTTATGCCTGGTAATTCTTTGGCCAGATCTCTAGAGGATCGTATATGGGGAAAGTCCATTGCACCTTGAATTATTGATACAAGCGCTTTGAATCATGTTACAGAAAATTTAGATTTATTGTTAGGGGTGAAGATAATGGAAGAGTGTCTGGTTGGACTCCCGGACGGACGAACTGTGGTTGCCTCATGCTGCGGACGTGTTGCTCTTGCACCAGGCGTAGTTTTCATGAATATTCTATTCGTACCTCAATTATATTACAATTTAATTTATGTGGCCTATATTATTGATGATATAAATTGTGTTATATAATTTACTAAAAATTTGTGCGTGATACATGACCCCAGTTTGAGGACCCAAATTGTCGTCGGTGAATGGCGAGACAGACTATACTACTTTCATATTGTACCGAAGACTCAGGCATTGGTACTGACTGGGACGACTTCTTTGGACATTTGGTATCAGGGACTTGGGTATCCTTCTGATAAAGTAGTAAAGTCACTTCCTATTGTCAGTAGCTCTAGTAGTTCAGTAAATAAGGCATGTGAAGTTTGCCATCAGGCAAAGCAAACTCGAGGTATGTTTCCTGTCAGTGACTTTCGGGCTGTTGCAATTTTTGATTTGATACATTGTGATCTTTGGGGTCCGTATCCTACGTCTTTTTTGTGTAGAGGTCGATATTTTTTGACGATTGTGGATGATTTTTCTTGTGCTGTTTGGGTGTTTTTGTTGATTGATAAGACTGAAGTATGCAAGATATTCTCATTATTTTTTTCTATGATTGTGCGGCAATTTAATTCCAAAGTACGCATTGTGTGAATCGATAATGGTACTGAGTTTAATTGCCTGCGCGACTACTTTGTACAGAATGATATTTTGTTTCAGACATTTTGTGTAGGTACACCTCAGCGGAATGGCAGGGTTGAACGAAAATATAGACATATTTTGAATGTGGCACGTGCTTTACATTTTCAGGAAAATTTGCCAATTTCTTTTTGGGTGTGTATTTTGGCGGCTGGTTATTTGATCAATAGAACTTCTTCGAGCCTTCTTGGTTTTAAAACCCCCCTTTGAAATATTATTTGGTTCTCCTTCTTCTTATGATGAATTACGTATTTTTGGTTATCTTTGTTTTACCCACAACCAAAAAGCTAAGATGGATAAGTTTGCTTTTCGTCGTCGAAAGTGTATTTTTATGGGATACACCCATGGCAAGAAGGGTTAAAAATTGTATGATATAACTACTGGTGATTTTTTTTGTCTCTCGAGATATTACACTTTATGAGAATGAGCTTCCATATTTTGTTGAAGATGATCGTGGTGATATGGCTCCTCCTAACCTGAGGCCCCTTGTCTTGGACGATGATGCTCTGGGGTTTGATCTACCTCATATGGATGGGATGGCCGTCGTGGAGGCTGAGGCTGCCGTGGAGGACAGCGCGGCTGAGGCCGAGGCCGCCATGGAAGATGCGACAACGGAGGCAACCGTGGCATCTACGACAAAAAAGATGAGGCTGCGGTGGTGGTGTGAAAAGGTGAGCGTACACTGGGGTATGGCACACCTACCAGGATTTCGTCTGTGAAGCTCCATGACTTCGTTACAAATATAATACGAAAGTTGTGTCATAGTTCTCACTCCCAACGTTCCACTACGTCTAATCACTCCTCAGGTACTCCTTATCATATAGCACATTTTTTGAATTGTGACCGATTTTCTCTAGAATGCAAGAATTTTCTTGCAGTTGTAATTGCAGGTACAAAATCGACCTCCTTTAAAAAGGCGGTTAAAGATGCAGGGTGGCGAGAAACTATGCAGAAGGAGATACGGGCGTTGGAGGATAGTGATACCTAGACTATGGAGATGCTTACAGCTAAAAAATGTGCTCTGGGAGCGGGTGGGCGTACAAGATAAATATAACTCTGATGGAAGTGTTAAGCGGCTTAAAGCCTGTTTGGTGGTTTTTAGAAATTATCAGGTTGAAGGGATTGATTACACCGATACTTTTGCTCCAGTTGCAAAAATGGTTATTGTTCATCCCTTTTTAGCTGTAGCCGCAACAAAAAATTAGAAACTACATCAGATGGATGTTCACAATGCCTTTCTACATGGAGACCTTACCGGTCATGTCTATGTCTGTGTTGTATTCATATCTTTGTCGTGTCCATGTCAGATAGCTAGAAAAGAGATAGGGTTAGGGTTTACCTAATCTTGGGGGTTGACAGAGGAAGGGGATGGCCGAGAGGAGGAAAAGGTCGACATAGGCGGTTGAGGAGGAGGAGCTCGGTGGAGGAGGAGCCCAGAGAGGAGAAGGAGGAGCTCGGTGGAGGAGGATGAGGGGTTATATCATCGGCAGTAGAGCCTGGTCGAAGGGGGCGGTGATGGAGCACGTTCGGCAGTGGGGGTCATCGACGAGGGGTTAGGTCACGGAGGTAGGGGAACTTTGAAAAATTTTGGGGAAATTTTCAATTGAGAATGGGGGAAAGGAATACCCAATCGTTATATTAGAAATAAATTAGCGACGTATGATCCAGACGTTGCTAAGTCGTTAATAGCGACATTTAAGAAGTTTAGCGATGTCGCTGAAATGTTATAAACGTCGGTGAAATTTTTTAATGGCAACGTTTAGCAACGTCAAAGAAGTCACTAATATTTTTAGAATTAGCAATTTTTAGCTAAACATCGCTAATTCTAAAAATATTAGCAACTTCTTTGACATCGTTAAACGTTACCATATTAGCGACTTCTTTGACATCGCTAAACGTCGCCATTAAAAAATTTCAGCGGCGACTTGCTACATTTATAAATGTCGCTAATTAAAAAATTAATAACGTAAGTCAAAACGTCACCAAACATTGCTAAATCAAAAACTTTAGCGTCGTTTAGCTACATTAAAAAAATATATAGCGACTATTCTTTTAAAAAAAACTAAGTACAGTTGCTACTAGTCGCTATTCGTCGCAAATAGTGACATTCAATGACATTTATTTATGGAGTCACAAAATTGTTTAAAATTTGCGACGTTAACTAATGATGTCGCTAAAAACATTGTTATTTCATCATATTTTGGTAGTAAACTCTGACACTTGATACTTTAAGCCCAAATCTCCATTACCACTCTGTTGGAAATGTAGCACAAAAACCTTTCCCTCAAACTATGAAGACTGCGAGAGAAACAAGCAGTAATCCACAGAAACCAAATTGCCAAAATCACACAAAAGTCAAAACGGAGACAATAATTTTTGACGTAGAAAATTCTTGAAAATAAATAGGACAATCAGAGTCGAATACTGTCACTACCACATTTTCTAGCAAAGGGGTATTTTAGTAATATCATATTTAATTAATTATTATGCTTCTTAAATAATTATTTGTGGTATTATTAAATTGTTGTTAAATATTAGTTATTTGTTTTGGACTTGTGTTAGTGGACCTAGCTAGTTTAGTTTATAATCATGGACCAACATATATTAATTGTTAGATTTTAGCCCATTTAGAAAGCCCATTGATTAGCAGGATGATTAATTTAATTAAACCATTAGACTAGAAGCTTTCCTCCTTAATCATTTATTCATAAGAGGCCCCAAGGGGTATAATGGAAATTATATAGTAGCTTGAAAAAGGGGTAGAGAGGTCCGGCCTATATTTAAAGAGGGGAGAAAGTTTCTCTCTCCTCTTTTTATTTGAAAACTAGATCTAGAATTTTTCTTAACCAAATTCCTTCATTCCATATTATTTTCCCAACCAAATTTTATCCAAATTCCTTCCCAAATCACCATTGGAGACTAGTGGAGTAAGGATCTAGAAGGAGGAAGCAAGGATCTACAAAGAGGAGCAAGGGTCTACAAGTTGGAGGCCAATTTTATTACATTTGGAGGTTTCATTGGGAATCCATCTCTCAATAGGTATAATTCAGTTTTTCTTCTTGATTTAGATTCTAAATCTGAGATTTAACCATGAAAAATCAACTCATATGTATAGGCTACCCATAGGATTTGGTTTTGTATTCATAGGAGGCATATTGAGAAAGTTATGGAGTTTTTTGTGTCAATTTTGGAGGAATTCCAAGATTGACAATTGTTGTGTCTGTCAATTGTTCCTATAAATCAATTTGACATATGCTTGTGTGTTTAGGGCTAGTTTCGTATCCACAATTGGGTACGTGTAGGTCGTATCCCAATAATTTGGTGATACGTGTTCATTTGTGAGTTTTTCCTCCGACATGGGACTTTGTGCATATCATATTTTCACACGGACAAGTTGATTTATGTTTGACTCTTTGTATTGTTCATAAATAATATATTAGACTTGTTCGTGTTCTTCGGGGTACATTTGGATGTGTGGTGGACTCGTGTGACAAGCGTATCCTAGATCTAGTGGGATACGGGTGTGATACACTCCATGTGTTTGTGCAATTTAATTTTAGATCTATTTCTCTATTGATCCTAGTCATGGTGATGTGTAATTATATATATATATATATATATATATATATATATATATATATATATATATATATATATTGTTGTGTATATATATTTATATATTAATGTGCATAGATCTATGTATCTATTTTACCTATGTGTTTATATATTTATGTAGCTATTATTCTACACATGTAAGATCTATTATATATTGTAGTATATATATATATATATATATATATATATATATATATATATATATTGTTATATATTTATACTTATATGATATATGTATATATATTGTGTATGATTATATATACGTATACGTATATGTGTTGTTATATATATATGTTACTATATATATCGATGTTATGTCATATGTAGTTATTATGTACATATATATATGTATGTGGAGGAGTAGGTTTGTATATATATTTATTAGTTGTAGTTATATACATATATTTACTATATAAATATTGTGTATATATATGTAAGAGAGAGAGTGAGCAGCAATATATAGCAACAGTAGCCGCAAGATACAGCAACAGCAGTAGCAGTAAATAGCAAAAGTAGCCGCAACATACAATGATAGCAGCAACAGTAAATAGCAATAGCAGCCACAATATATAGCAGTAGCAGCATTTACGACAGTAGCTTCAGCGACGGCAGCAGCAGTGACCGCAACAGCAACACAACAGCGGCTTCAGCGATAACAGTTTCAGCGATGGCAGCAGGGCTTCAGCGACGGTTCTACGATATATTATAATTAGCTATATATTATAAATTTTATATATATATATATATATATATATATATATATATATATATATATATATATATAGTATTAGTATATATGTTTATATGTTCCTATTGGTATTTATGTTTTAGTATACTATATTTATAATTATTAGCATATAATTATTTATGGGTAGTTAGTATATATATAAAGTTTTGGCATTTACCATGAGAAACCAAGGTATGTTTTAAGGTATTTTAGGATAACCAAGGTATTGGATTTGGGTATCAAGATTGTGGTTTAGTGTTGCGATACCAAGTTAGTTCAAAACCAAGGTATCCATTTAATATTTATAATTAAGATTTTATATATTTAATATTGTTTGATATATGTATGTGTGATATTTTATCTCATTTTTACATATCCTGAGATACGGTATCCTAGTATCCAAAGATATAGTTGGTATGACCTAGACTCTTAGTGTTTGAACCCAATATTTTGAGATAGACTCATGCAACCTAGAAATAGGTAGTTTGACATAGTTGACCATAGTTTGACCATAGTTTGGCCGGTTTGACTTAGAGTTGACCTACTTTGACTTTTGACTTAGAAATGGCTTGTTGACCTAGAAGTTGACTAGTTTAACTTATTTTCTTTCTGGAACCTTATTTTGATGTTATATTCTATATCTAGGTCTTCGAGGCACCGTATCAGACATCTATGAGACTATTCATTGGACTTCAAGTGAGTACATTCTCGGATAGTTTCTTATTTATGATATCCTATATGTTCATTGTATTTGGTGTAGATATCCTTATTCTCTTGGCATGATGGTTACATGGATTGGTATATCCGGATCTCGTCATGAGATATTATTCTTTGTATATGGTGTATCTTATACAAGTCTTATTTTATTAATTATCTTGTGCATGTACAAACACTGATTCTCGGAGAGATTTGCTACCTTCCTAGAGAATCCCGTGCCATAGCATACCATGGTTGGATCTGTTATACCAGTCGAGGTTGGAGAGTATTTTAGTGTAGATATGTGATTATACCCTCCTTGTGCATGTCTTGTTCTTTGTGAGTGTTGATCATACACTGTACGTATGATCAACCAGGCCATTATACTCTTATGCAAGTTTCCAAGCCTATCACATATTAATCTAGTACTCACACACTTAGACATTAGTATTCTTGTTCATTGTCATACTGTTCATTACTGTATTTATTCCAGTATTTTCTTATTGTGTATCTCTTGTATCTATTGTGCATCTTGTATATTTGCATTTATTTACGGTTACATAGTTTTTATAACTGCTGTTAGAGATGTACTCTGCTCCTTTCCTAACTGGATATATTTTTCCCAGATGACACTGAGGAGTGGTACCCTACACACTATGGACCTCAGGATATTGTGGGTTTAGAGTCAGAGACCCTGGCTCAGGAGAAACTTATCCCAACTGAGACAGATGACCCATGTTTAGTAGCTTCTTAGTATTCTTATACTGGATTTGTTTCCAGCTTACTTTGTTAGTATTCTTTTAGACTCATTAATGTATTATTTTGGACTCATGAGTTATTGTGACTATTCTATTCTTTATCATATTCGTGCTCATTCCATCTTAGATCTATGATTGAGTATATTATTATTGTTGGTGGTTCATTATATTGCTAGATAGATTACCCAGACAATATTTTACCGCCGATTCTGCGGCATAGGCTGGGCGTTGTTCCCGACTTGCATCCCTACATTGGGTGCGGGTCGGGACACGTTTTTAGTGGTGGCCCATGCAGATCTTTCTTCGAGGTCACAATTAGTGCAATTCATAGTAGTGCTCTGAATTGAGTGCTATTACGAGCCTGTATCAGGATATAGGATATAGGCTATAGGCTGAGAATACTCAATCACATCTAGGAAATTTTTTTTTGATTCATTCAACTATTCTTCTTTGATATTGATACTTGATCTTTAAATTGTCCTTTCCTTGAGTGTCTTACATCATGTGCCATATTGATTCTTTCTTACGCTTTGTCTCAGGATGCCGCCTAAGACTAGATCGCAGTAGGGGAGAGCAGTTTCTGAGAGGTATGCGACGTCCTGAGGGCCTGCACCAGTCACTTCTCCGGTGATTGGAGTGTCAGCTACTTTCGGAGGTCCACCACCTACTCAGAGGACTGTGTCAGCTGTATCTGGGGGACTTCCACCTCCACCTCCCGTGCCAGCAGAGGCAACATAAATATTTATACTGTTTTGTTAGATGCTCGAGGCACAGAGGGCTCAGTCTGAGGTACTTCAGAGGCAGGCCAACGTTTTACGGTAGGACACCGAGAGTGCTCATCAGCTTGCTTGTGCCGTAGTAGAGAGAGGAGTTTCGGTCCAGCAGTAGGTTACTCCTCAGGTCAGCCAGGCAATATTTAGGACTTCAAGAAGCTGGAACCTAAGGTCTTCAAGGGGACGGAGGGCATCGTCTATGCTGATGATTGGCTCGAGGACATAGAGCATCTTATGAGAGTGTCCCATCTTTCTGATGATCCAAAGGTTGAGGCGGTAGGACTTCAACTGTTCGATATCGCTCGCACTTGGTTCAGGAATGAGCCGATTCTTGTTGACGCGGGACAGTCTTGGGAGGTATTCAAGGACCTCTTCAAGAAGAAGTTCTTCGCTCGGGCAGACAGGCTAGACTTGAGGAGGCAGTTTAAGAGCCTCATTCAGGGGAGCATGTCTGTGGAGGAGTACGCTGCGGAGTTCGGCAGGTTGAGCCGATTTGCAAAGTATTTGGTGAGAGACCGGAGGTTTGGACTATTCATTTCTGTGAGGGTCTAAACTGGGAAGTGAAGATCCTCATTCCTTCTTTTTATGAGACATACTCGGAGATACTTGCGGAGGCACGCAAGGTCGAGCGGAAGTTGGGTTTGAAGCCCAAGAGAGACCGTAATTCTTTTTTGGGTGCCAATAGCAGTGCAGTATCTGCCAAACGTCCTTATTTCTAGTCTAGGCCTTTCCAGCAGCCGAAACAGCACCAAACTCCAGCTAGAGCACCGTTTCTCCAGGCACCACAGCAACAGAGACAGTTACAGCAATCTTTCTGCCAATTTTGCAAGAAGCCCGGCCACATCTGGGAAGTTTGCATGAAGAGGTTGGGAGTTTGATTGTATTGTGGTACTGAAGGGCATCAGCTGAGGGAGGGTCCTTCCAATCCTTGTCGTACAGTTCAGGGAGCAACTTCAGCTCCAAGGGCACAGACGAGACCAACTGCAGTACAGCCGAGGGGACCACTTCCGATCCAGCAGCAGCGTATGTCCAGCATCAGCAGCGGGGAGGTACACGTCAGGGACGAGCATTTGTTATGATCGTCGAGGAGGATGAACCCACCGGAGATGTCATCGTAGGTTTTATTCTTCTTGATTCTATTCCAGCTTTACCTTTGTTCGATAGTAGTGCTTCCCATAGTTTTGTATCTGTTGTTTTGCTCAGAAGCTTGGTTTGGTAGCTGAGTCTTTGCTTAGGACTTGCAAGATCATGACCAGGGGAGGCATTATCCTGGTTAATAATATTTGCAAGGATCGGAGAGTTACTCTAGGAGGCCGGGAGTTGAATGTGTATCTACTTGTAATGCCACTTCCGAGCTATGATATTATACTCATGATGGATTGGTTGAGTAGGCACCGTGTTAATATAGATTGTAGAGGGGGTAGAGTTTTGTTTGGTCTGCCAGGAGAGCCAGAGTTCAAGTTTGCTAGAGGAGCTGCAGAGCAAGGAGAAGGCATTATTTGTGGAGCTATGGTGGAAGATAAGGAGTTATCGCATCCGTTGATAGCATAGTTCTTAGATGTATTTCCTGAGGAATTGCCAGGGTTGCCGCCAGATCGAGATGTTGAATTCTCTATAGACTTGGTGCCAGGTGCAGAACCAATTTTGTAACATATCTATAGAGTAAACAACAGCGAGTTGGTCGAGCTGAAGAAGCGGGTAGACAAATTGCAATATAAGGGATTTGTCAGATCAAGTTCTTCACTGTAGGGAGCCCAGTATTATTTGTACCGAAGAAGGATAGATCAGTGCACATGTGCATTGATTACAGGACATTGAATAATCTCACTATCAAGAATAAGTACCCTTTGCCATGGATTGATGGTTTGTTCGATCAGTTGAGTGGTGCCAAGATATTTTCTAAGATACATTTGAGATTAGGCTACCCCCAGATGAAGGTGAAACCGGTGGACATACCGAAGACTGCTTTTAAAACTCGGTATGGTCAGTACGAGTTTATGGTGATACCGTTTGGATTGACTAATGTACCGACGACATTTATGAACTTGATGAACAATGTGTTCCATCAGTACCTTTACAATTTTGTGGTGGTATTCATTGGCGACATACTCATATACTCGAAGACACTGGAGGAGAACGAGGAGCATTTGTGGATTATGTTGGAGGTGCTGAGGAGGAGAAGCTGTATGGGAAACTGTCCAAGTGTGAGTTCTTCTTGGACAAGGTAGAGTTCTTGGGGCATGTTGTGACTGGTGATGGTATTTCAATGGATCCGAAGAAGATCGCAGCAGTGGAATCTTAGAAGACCCCGAGTTCTGTAGCAGAGATCCGGAGTTTCTTCGGATTGGCAGGCTACTACAGGAAGTTTGTGCAGGATTTTTCGAGGATTGTCGAGCCGATGACCAGACTCACCAGAAAGGATGTAGAGTTTGTTTGGATAGAGGATTGCCAGGTTGGTTTTGAGGAATTGAAGAATAGGTTGACGTTTGCTCATAATTTAACGTTGCCATCAGGGTCTGGAGGTTTTACTATTTATAGTGATGCATCGAGGAAAGGTTTGGGTTGTGTTCTTCAGCAGAATGGGAACGTAATTGCCTATGCATCCAGGAGATTGCGTCCTCATAAAAAGAACTATCCTACCCATGATTTGGAGTTGACAGCAGTCATATTCGCCCTAAAGTTGTGGAAATATTATTTGTATGGAGAGCGTATGGAGATCTTCACAGACCACAAGAGCTTGAAGTACGTTTTCATGCAGAAGGAGTTGAACATGAGGCAGCGTCGGGTGTTGGAACTGATGAAGGATTTTGATATATCTTTGCAGTATCATCTTAGGAAAGCTAATGTAGTTGTCGATGCTTTGAGTAGGTATCAGGTAGCTATGTTCTTGATGCAGGATCGATATTTGTTGGAGGATTTAGAGAGCTTGGACATTGAAGTGATAGTTCCTGGTTTGGCTATGCAGATGTGGGGATTGCAGATACATTCAGATTTGATGGACAAGATTAAGGTAACACAATATGAGGATGTATCTCTGAGAAGCATCAGAGCTCAGGTGAGAGTAGGATTGGAGGATGATTTTACCATTGTCGAGGATGGTTCCTTGCGGCATGGAGTTAGTTTGTGTGTGCCTAGTGGGGAGCTGCATGAGGAGGTATTGCAGGAAGTGCATTACTCTCACTATTCCATACATCCAGGTACCAACAAGATGTATCAGGATATGCGAGAGAGTGTGTGGTGGCATGGCATAAAGAGGGAAGTGGCACAGTTTGTATCCAGATGCTTAGTGTGCCAGCAGGGGAAAGCCAAAAGGCAGAGGCTAGGAGGTTTACTTCAGCCATTACCCATTCCAGAGTGAAAGTGGGAGCACATTACTATAGATTTTGTGTCCGGACTTGTACGATCTCCAGGAGGAAAAGACGCGATTTTGGTCATCGTTGATAGGTTGACCAAGTCGGCCAACTTTTTGCCTTTCAAGGTGGGTTTGTCTACAGAGAAGCTGGCAGAGATGTATGTGAGGCAGATCGTCAGGATACATGGAGTTCCCTTAAGCATAGTCTCGGATCGGGATAGTCGTTTTACTTCTTATTTATGGTGGAGTTTATAGGTGAGTTTAGGCACTCAGCTCAAATTCAGTACTGCATATCACCCCCAGAGAGATGGGTAGTCAAAGAGGACTATTCAAACACACAAGGATATGTTGCGTACTTGTGTACTAGATTTCGGGGGTTCTTGGGAGGACCATCTCCATTTGGTAGAGTTTGCTTATAACAAAAGCTACCAGGCTAGTATAGAGATATCACCTTTTGAAGCTCTATACGGTCGGTGTCGCGACCCGCATCCGGTATAGGGGCACGAGAGCGTGGGTACGTCCAGCCTACGCCGCAGCATCGACGGTAGAACGCTGTCTAGGTCACAATACTAGCTAATCACTCTCACATGAATATCTAACTCCATAAGAAGACACAGATATCATAATATAATATGGAATATACTCAATCACATAAACTAGAGAACGATGAGATATCGAAGAAAATAAATAAAATACAAGACAAGTCTAAACAACAATAAACAGTCTAACCTGCAATTAATAACATCCAGTCTCCAAGTAAGTCGGAAATAAGTCCTCTAAGTCGAAGTCTGGAAAAATATCCAGTCAGGATTGGAACGAAATACACCTCTAACAGCAGTTCCATGCATATTGACAAAAACTATAACACAGTGTAAAGAAATACAAGACAGATAGGAAATACTGACAATAAAAAATACTGGAATAGAGAAATACTGGAATAATAAAGTACTGGAGCATGTCATCATCAATGTACATCTAGCAATAAAATAGGAATCCAAGTACATGCAAGAACAATGAACTGGTATATAAGTGTGTACAAGATCAATAACTAGAACATGTAGAGATGCTAGATCAATATACTAAAGATGCATGTCAAGAATCATCTAAGTGTGTGAAACATTAGTATATCATGTGATCGGCTTGGGACTGATCAGGCTTGTTACATATGATTAGCTATGATTCATGTAGGGTCAGGCTAACCATCCGGATAGCTATGATGCGAGCAATAGTCAGGCTAATCACATATAACAGGCTATGAGGCATGTAATGGTCAGGCTACACCGACGTGAGGTGTGGGTGAGCTATGATGCATGCAAGGTTGGGTATGATCACATAAGCTACTAATATTTCCCCATTTTCCCCAGCTAGCACGATGGATCCCAATCACGACTCCTCGTGACAGGTCTCGATGATGCCAACTCGTGTAAAGAACAGTGTCAGAGTCATGTACGCTATACAACAAGAATTATAGAGATAATCAATATAATGGAAACTGTCAGAGAATGTACTCGCCTGGGGTCCTGCTGCTGGTATGAATCAGAGTCCAAGTCACAGTCCAAATAGCCTATGTATTACAAACTTACCACGTCAAAAGATAATTTATTTTAATTTATTTAATTCTGGAATAATTACTCTAAAATCTTATTTTAATCTTATTATTCTGATTTTTAGGTTAATTCCTAAATTTTGTCCAAAGGAACTGAATTTTATCAACTCGAGACTCATGGCACGCAAATCGAGGCGATCTGTTGACCAAAAAGTCAACCGACACAAACTCAACTTTCATGCATGATTTCTTGTAGATTTCAGCGTCAAAACACACTAGAATTTATGGCTAGTCCAAATTCAAATTTGTTTGAGAATTATGGTACATACAAATTTCGTATCGTGCACCGATGGTTAAATTTTACCCTAAAAGTTCTACAGAATTAAAAATATAAAAATACTTCGAAATAAATTCTAGGAAAAACATATGTCAATAATCTCGACATTAGCTTTCCGAAACTTTAAACGGTTCGTGATTCTGATTCCTGGTTCTCCCGGAATCACGAAAACATCGAAATACATCTATTTTTGGATATACTGTGTTCTACGAATTTTTCAGAATTTAATAATAATAATTTCAAAAAACAAATTATATAATCAGAAAGCTAACCTCAATATCTTTCTAACACAAAAAACTAGGCCTCATTTGGAGTCCGGAGCTATGCGCAATGGCTTCTAGAAAATGAAGGAACCCAAGATGGCAATTCTCCAAAATTCGGCTGAAGAAAAACCCTAGAAATAAAACTAAACTAATATATATATAGAGGAGAGAGAAAGCAGTCGCGGCTCAGATCTTGACACGTGGCAGCCATCCAACGCTGCCCGCCCCGCAGTCACTGACAGGCGGGCCTCCCTGTTTGTTGACTGGGCAGAAATAATTTCTTTTTGGGTTTTCTTTTTCAGAAAATAGTTTTTAATTCAGTTTTTTATAATTAACTCAAAATAAATGCTAAATATAATCAGAAAATTCCCAAAAAATTCTAGAAAATATATTTTATTATTTAGAACCTAAAATAAAAGTTTTGGGATATTTTTAAATATATTTGTACCTAAAATAAATTCTTGAAAGTCCTAGAAAATTAGGATTACTAGTTTTTAATTAAGAAAAATTATGGAAAAAATCCACTAGCCCCAAATTAACCTAAAAATAATATTTAAGCACGAATTTCAGGATACGGAGGTTACAGTCGGAGGTATCATACTCCCTTGTTATGGGACGATATTGGAGAGAGAGTTTTGCTTGGGCTAGAGATGATTGTGGATGCAGAGCAGAAGGTTCAGTTTATTAGAGACAGACTTCATGTGGCACATGACAGACAGTGACATTGGGCCGATAGCCACCGCAGACCTTTGGAGTTTGAGGTATAGTTTAGATTTTTGTTTGTGCTTGTTATTGGTTATTTGTTATAGATTAAGTTCTTAAGGTGGTATTTTGTTCTAGGTGGGTGATTTGGTGTTTCTGAGGATTTCTCCGACACGAGGCACGATTTGCTTCGGTGGAGGCGAAAAGCTTAGTCCGCGATTCATCGGACCTTTCACTATTTTAGAGGGTTGATGCAGTTGCTTATAGACTAGACTTGCCACCTGTATTGGAGGGAGTGCACAACGTATTTCATGTATCGTAGTTGAGACGGTACGTGGCAGATCCTAGTCATGTATTGGATCACTCGGAGATAGAGGTGGGCCCTACTCTTAGCTATCCAGAGCAGCTAGTTGAGATTCTGGATCGGAAAGAGAAGGTGCTGAGGAACTAGACTATTCATTTGGTACGCGTCGCATGGAGGCATCATTCTCCAGTAGAGTCTACTAGGGAGAAAGAGGATGAAATGCGAGAGCGTTATCCATATTTTTTTGTGCCTTGTGGTATGTTCTTTCATAGTTAGTTCTGTTCTTTAGTTCTGTTCATTGTTATGTTCTGTTATTTTCTGGGGGTAGTTTTTTTCTTTGAATTTCGAGGACGAAATTATTTTAAGGAAGGTAGACTTGTCACTACCATATTTTCTAGGAAAAGGGTATTTTAGTCATTTTATATTTAATTAAATATTATGTTTGTTAAATATTATTTATGGTATTATTTAATTATTATTAAATATTAGTTATTTATTTTGGACTTGTGTTAGTGGACCTAACTAGTTTAGTTTAGACTCATGGACCAACATGTATTAATTGTTAGATTTTAGCCCATTTAGAAAGTCCATTGATTAGGACGATGATTAATTTAATTAAACCATTAGACTAGTAGCTTCCCTCCTTAATCATTTTTTCATGAGAGGCCCCAAGGGGTATAATGGACATTACATAGTAGCTTGAGGAAGGGGTAGAGGGGGCCGGCCTATATTTAAAGAGGGGGGGAGAGTTTCTCTCTTCTTTTTTTATTTGAAAACTAGTTCTAGAATTTTTCTTAACCAAATTCCTTTATTCCATATTATTTTCTCTGCCAAATTTTATACCAATTTCTTACCAAATCACCATTGGAGACTAGTGGAGCAAGATTCTAGAAGGAGGAAGCAAGGATCTACAAAGAGGAGTAAGGATCTACAAGTTGGAGGCCAATTTTATCACATTTGGAGGTTTCATTGGGAACCCATCTCCCAATAGGTACAATTCAATTTTTCCTCTTAATTTTCTAAATGTAAGATTTAACCATGAGGAATCAACCCATATGCATAGGCTACCCATAGGATTTGGTTGTTCATTGGAGACCTATTGAGAAAGTTATGGTATTTTTTGTGTCAATTTTGGGAGAATTCTGAGATTGACAATTATTGTGTGTGTCAATTGGTCCTATAGATCAATTTGGCATATGCTTGTATGTTTGGGACTAGTATCATGTCAACAATTGGGAAAGTGTAGGTCATAACCCAACAATTACGTGTTGATTTGGGAGTTTTTCCTCCGACACGAGATTTTGTGTATGTCACGTTTTGACATGGACACGTAGATTTGTGTTTGACTCTTCATATTGTTCATAAATAATATATTAGACTTATTCGTGTCCTTCGGGGTACGTTTGGATGTGTGGTGGACTCGTGTCACAAGAGTATCCTAGATCTAGTGGGATACGGGTGTGATACACTCCATGTATTTGTGCAATTTAATTTTAGATCTATTTCTATATTGTTCTTAGTCATGGTGATGTATAATTTTATATATATATATATATATATATATATATATATATATATATATATATATATATATATATATATATATTTATTGTTGTGTATATATATTTATGTATTAATGTGTCATAGATCTATGTATTTATTTTATCTATGTGTATATATATTTATGTATCGATTATTCTACATATGTAAGATCTATTATATATGGTAGTATATATATATATATATATATATATATATATATATATATATACATAACATATACATATATATATATTGTAGTATATATATATATATATATATATATATATATATATATATATATATATATATATATATTATATACTTATATGATATATGTATATATTGTGTATGATTATATATATGTATACGTATATGTGTTGTTTTATATATATGTTACTATATATATGTATGTTATGTCATATGTCGTTATTATGTACATATATATGTATGTGGAGGAGTATGTGTGCATATATATTTATTTGTTGTAGTTATATACATATATTTAGTATATAAATATTGTGTGTATATATATAAGAAAGAGGGGGAGTAGCAACATATAGCAACAGCAGCCACAACGTACAACGACAGCAGCAGCAGTAAATAGCAACAGCATCCGCAACATATAGCAGCAGCAGCAGCATTTGCGACAGCAGCTGCAGTGACCGCAACAGCAACACAGCAGCGGCTTCAGCGATGGTTCTGCGGTATATTATAATTAGGTGTATATATATATATATATATATATATATATATATATATATATATATATATATATATATATAGTATAAGTATATATATAGTATAAGTATATATGTTCCTATTGGTATTTATGCTTTAGTATACTATATTTATAATTATTAGTTGTTAGCATATAATTATTTATGGGTAGTTAGTATATATATAAAGTTGTGGCATTTACCTTGAGAAACCAAGGTAAGTATCAAGGTATTTTAGGATAACCAAGGTATTGGGTTTGGGTATCAAGATTGTGGTTTAGTGCTGCGATACCAAGTTGGTTCAAAACTAAGGTATCTATTTAATGTTTATAATTAGGATTTTACATATTTAATATTGTTTGATATATTTATGTGTGATATTTTATCTCCTTTTTATGTATCATGAGATACGGTATCCTAGTATCCTAAGATATAGTTGGTATGACCTAGACTCTTAGTGTTTGAACCCAATATTTTGAGATAGACTCATGCAACCTAGAAATAAGTAGTTTGACATAGTTGACCATAGTTTGACCAGTTTGACTTAGAGTTGACATAGTTTGACTTTTGACTTAGAAATGGCTTATTGACCTAGAAGTTGACTAGTTTAACTTATTTTCTTTCGGAACATTGTTTTGATGTTATATTCTATATCTAGGTCTTCAAGGTACTGTATCAGACATCTGTGAGACTATTCATTGGACTTCAGGCGAGTATATTCTCTGATAATTTCTCATTTATGATATCCCTATGTTCATTGTATTTAGTATAGTTATCCTTGTTCTCTTGACACGATGGTTACACGAATTAGTATATCTGTAAACCCCCTTGACCAAATTTAGGCCTACTTAGCTCAGATAGAGAGACTAGGGTTTAATTGGATACAATTAGAATTAGAACACAGTGCTTTAGAATTATTGTACGATATTTATATCACTTAGTACACCTTATCATTGCTTCGATATTTGGAGCGCTACACTAACATTTACCTTTAAACAAGTTTTATACACTTTTCCTAGACGTGCCAACCTTCCATTCTGACCCTTGTGTAACTCTTAAATACTCTATATTATGTTTTATTTTAGTCGCACAATAATTGTTACAAACGTCTAGATTTAAATCCCAATAAATCCAAGCTTGTTCTAATCGAGATTGGAGACACTAACCCAACCCATTTTCATACAACCCAAATTAGGACATTATTTTATTATGAGTCTGCCATGTCCATGATGACTGCGTTCCACAAAATTTTAATGCCATATAGTCCCAATTAATTTAAAAGCACCACTTGCACTAATTCTTATTTAAATTAGTGTGAAGACCAACCTCACCCAAAACTAGACCCAACCTAGCCCATCTACACCCTACATTCCATTATATCAATATGTTTCTCGCCCCAAGAAACCCTAGCCGGCCCAATTCCCTAGGAGGACCCCCTTTCTCTCTCTCCTATATATATATAACTTCTCTTTCCAAACCCAACCATACATAAAACCCTAGCCGAACCCTATTCTTATCCCCCTTTATCACCAACATCCCTCCATTGTCCCCTCCACCGCAGCCACCTCCACCGCCGACATCTTCACCTTCATTCCCGTCCCCAGCACCACCATCCGCAACCATCATCTCCCCCACCATCTCCGCCTATTGCTAACCCGACACCATCACCAACACGCACATCTCTATCACCAATACCCCCTCCATTACCCCTCCATGTCCCGACCACCGTCACCCCCTTCACCACACCCTGACCACCGTCCCCCACGGTCAGCCGTACCGCCAGCACCCGCCAACTGCCGCTGCAGCAACTATTGCCGAGGCTGCCGTTCCTGCAACTGCTGCTGCTACTGCTGTTGTTTCCCAGTGCAATGTCGGAGTCCGCCCCCTTGCCGGAGAACAGGCCATCGACGAGAACAGACCCCCCCCGCTCAACAACAACTAGGTACCTGTGTATTTCATCCTTTCCTTCATAAGTCGAGGTGTCAACATGTCATTGAACGGACACGGGTAACGTGAATCCATAAGCATAATATATGTGTGTATGTGTTTATTATTAATTAGTAATTGATGTTAAGTAATTGCTCAAATAATTGATTCATTAATGAGAAAACAATGTGTTGACCTAGAGTTTGGACAGCTAGCCTTGTGCATGTAACCCTATAACATGCTAGTTAGGACTTATATTTTAGTATTATACGTCTTTAGTTGGGTAGCATATTTTGATATTTCGTTGTCTTGGTGTACACGGTAACTGAGGACAGGACACGTGTACGACTTAGTTGCTTGCACATGCGACCCTGTTAGTTGACCAGTTGTGACCCTTGCATTAGTGACTGATGATAGTATTACTATATTATATTATATTATATTATATTATATTATATTATATTATATTATATTATATTATATTATATTATAGGGTCGCTGGACCGTGTAGGTGGGACTTCAGGAGCAGGTTATTGACACACGCAGCTTGAGGACCCAGGCAAGTATACCTTGCCATATTTACTGTTTAATTTATGCAATATTGTATGATATCTTATTGCATTATTTTTTATAACTATGTGCGTCTGAGATTGACTCGGGTGCAGTCGACGAATGCGTCGATGACTAGTGTACTTGACCTAGTGACTAGCAAACTCACCCACCATTATGAGGATATTCTGAAATCTTCCTAGACCCTGACACTTATACACGCATCACGGTGACAAACTCATGTTGGGATGCGGGTTCGCGTACCTGACTAGCTATCGCTGCGTGTGACATGCATCATGGTTTAGTAGGTAATCAGTGTTGTATAATTAGTTGAGACTTGGCATGTAGTTACATGGTATGCTCTCACGCCCCAGTCCCAAAACACGTGGGACCAGTCACGTGACAATGGCCAGCTGGTACGACTCCGTAGGGCTTTTCAATTTAATAGACCTAACGAAGCACACTTACGCTGTCCATGGTCAAGTGATCCAATCAATAGTCTATTTCTAACATGCACAACTAAAAACTAAATCTCAATCCATGGTGAATAATCTCAAGAAAGAACGATACACATCATCAGTCTGCAGCCCAATAATACATCCGTTCGAATAGACCAAAAGAACAACATATGCCTATAAATACTAGGCTATAAAAGAATAATCAAAATAGAAAGTAGTACATGACTATAATAGTAAGAAATGTAAAGATACCTGCAATGATGTCCAAAATCCACTAGATCAAGCATCCTGCAAACTGCACAAATAACCTGGAAGGGAACCAGGTCCTCAGAGGGACGTAAAAATATACAAAAATATATGCCATAAAGTAAATACTATGAAAACTCGAGGGTGAACTAACCAGCTAAGTGAAATGCAATTTGAGGACAACTTAGTGCGTATGAAAAGTGTAGGCTAGACATATGCTGACGTAATTCACCAATCGTCGAGACTGGCTAGTATATGCCACATATGCCCCCATAACAAGGGCACTATGCAATATAATAACGTCCAGCTCCGAGGAGCATGGTATCTGTATAAATAACGTCCAACGTTCTTTAGAGTGTGGTATCTGCAAAACCACAAGTAACGTCCAACACTCTAAAGAATGCAGTATCTTTATATATATATATATATATATATATATATATATATATATATATATATATATATGTCTGTATCGCTCCGAAGAATGCGGTATCTGTATAAATGAGGTGGGTGTCCCATACGCCTACTAGTCGTCCTCCCTGCCCAATGCCAATGTACATATCACGAATACGATATGGATATCTCATACTACAATGCAAGTCACTTAGAAAATATACAACTAAGCTAAATACTGTCACACGTACTGCTCACACGGATGGCCATTCGAGTATGAAGCACGCGTCCCTACATAAACTCACTCTGTGACGTGTAATGATACGTGTCAAGGCCTAGGGAGTCATATCGATAACTCTACAACTTTAGGTGGGTCCACTAGACACTAGGTCAGACACAAGTCCTAACGTCAATTCCTTCGTTGACTGCACCTGAGCCTTTCTCAGACGCACACAGTTATATAATATTAAAATAATAAAATATGCAGATAAATAATTACTGAATTTAAACAGTACAATAAGGCAAGGTATACTTGCTTGGGTCCTCAAGCTGCGAGTGCCAATAACCTGCTCTCAAAGTCTCGCGGGACAATCCAATGGTCCTATATATATATAATACAATACAATATAGCATCAATCATTACACTAGCACACACACAAACACGATTACACTAAACTCAGAAACTACGCAAGGTAGGGGTGGTACTGGCCAACTAGCGGGGTCATGTGTGCGCCTAAATGCACAAACGTCATATCTTCAATGCTGTACAAAATCAGACAGTCGACTCACTAACACGTATCTCGCCAGTATGTCAGTGTACATAAGGTAGTTCACTCACTAATATTCAGGGTCACATGGTCAACGTAAATACAGGATATCCGTAATTAACACTAGGGTCATACAGTATAAATACATATATAGTCATAACTATTACTAGCATATAATTACATATATAAATACATCCCTATTTATATATTTATATATATATATATATATATATATATATATATATATATATATATATCAATTTGTTATTAACACACACGCACGCACACGCAACTGGTCACTAGGTTAACCGACACGGTCTGCAATCACATCAACTAAACTGACCTTCATGAAACGATATGCTTAACCCTACTCTATTCACACATGCACATATACACAATATGAAAGAAGGGAGAACAGGTTCGAACCTCGGGGTGCACGTGATCGAAGAGGGTGCTACGAACCTTGGCGGGCACACACGGGGTCGACGATGATGACGATGACGATGATGACGACGATGACGATGGTGACAACGATGACAATGATGCTGAAGGTGATGATGATGGTAATGATAAAGGGGATGATGATGGTAATGATGATGGTAATGATGAAGTACAGCTGCTGTCGACTCCGACGGGGTTCGATGTGGTTGCGGGGTACAGAGGGTGGTGTATAGGTCGAGCCCTGCGACTCGGAAGTCGGGTATCGAGGGAAGGGGTCGTGTTCAGGCGGGGAAGGGTGATGGTGGCTGCTCGGGCTCAGGCGGGGGAGAACGTGGATGGGTGGTGGTGACAGCCGCAGTTCAGGTGGAGATCAGCGGTGATCGGGCGGGTTGGGTCGGCGTGCTGTCAATGGCGGGGGTGGTGGTCCGACGAGGTTGAAAGCTGATGATAAAAGAGGAGGAGGTCGTTGATGGAGACTGGTGGTGGCTGTGTTGTGATATCGGAGAGGAGTGGAAGTCGAGGGTTGATGGAGGGTACAGACGGCGGTTGATCAGTTGGTCAGGGATGATCAGAACGAGGCTGTTCGAGGGAGGTTGTCCGGTTCAGTTGGGTGGAGTGGAGGAGGACGGGCAATGGACAGCGGATGCTCAGTCGACAGCGGCGGGTAGCAGTCGAGGTTAACGGGGGTCCGGGCTCCGGTGGTCGAGGGTCTGGGCTCTGACGGGGTCGACAAATTATGTTTAGGGTTAAGGTTCGGTTTGATGTAGGTGGTGCTGGTAATGGTGATATAAATAATAGAGGATAATGGTTTTGTATAAGGGAGAAGATGACTACCAAGGGATTAGGGCCAGCCATGTGCCTCATTGGGATGGGGGATGGCTTTGGGAAAAGGGTTGTGAGGGATTATATATATATACTTATATAGGAGTGTGGGTGGTTAGGATGTTGCTCTATTTAAATGGAGGGTCAAGATTAAACATGAAGGGAGTGCACAAACCAAAGGGGAGAGAGTGGACCGGTCAATAAGGGAGGGGTTGTTTTCTTCATAGGTCTTGACCAATAGGATGGTGACACATTATTGTATTTTTGCATAAAAGTCCTCAACAATTGGAAAATTGTACAGAAAGTGGGTTCTTGGATTAAGTGAGGAAAAACACCATATTTGGTGTGATGTAGTGGCTAGAAAGGGTGTGTGGTGTTTAGTATGAGTCTTGAGGGTGTGAATGGGGGTTTGGTTTGGTGTTGGGTTAAGTTGGGTCATTACACCAATTTAATTAAAATTAGTATAATTGGTGCTCTTTAATTAATTGGAAATACAAGGGGTTAATATTGGGTGGGACACAAGTGTCATGGGCGAAGTAGACTCAGGATAGAATATTGTCATAAGTTGGGTTGCATAAAACGTATTGTGTCTTAAATTTTGATTGGAACGAACAAAGATGCAAAGTTAGATTTATTTAAATTTAAGAACGGACGTTTGTAACGAATATTATGAGACTAAAATAAAGCACAAGGGAGGGTATTTATGAGTTATACTAGGGTCAGAATAGAAGGCTGGCACGTCTAGGAAAAGTGTATAAAATTTGTTAGAAAGCATATCCTAGTGTAGCACTCCAAATATCGAAGCAACGGTAAGGTACACAAAGTATTGCGAATGTTGCACAATAAATCTAAAATACCATGTTCTAGTTCTAATTAAATTCAAATTAACCCTAGTCTCTCAATCTAAGCTAAGTAGACCTAAAATTTGGTCGAGGGATTTTACATATGTACGTCGTGTATTTGACTTGTATATCTGTATTGGGCGGGGACGACAACTAGTAGGCGTATGGGATACACACATTGGACTCTGCAGTATCCAGAGGAGCCACAAATCCAATGACTTCCTTTATACAGATACCACGTTCTTCATAGCGATGCAGACGTATATATTGCAGATACCTTATTCTTCAGAATAATGGACGTTACATATACAGATACCATACTTTTCGGAGTATGGATGTTATGCCTACACCCACCCATACGTACCAAGGTTGTCCTCATATTGCATTCACATAGATGGTTAACACACCCCTTTATTTTATTCAGTATTTATATATGGCATGTATTTTTGTATCTTGTTACGTCCCTCTGAGGACTTGGTTTCCTTCTAGATTTGGATGAGGCATATTATCCTACTGTGTACGAACCTGGGCAGGAGACGAGGTATGCATCCGAGGAGGAGCTAGAGGTGCTTCCATCAGATTTCCCTTAATCTTTGGTAGGCCTTCAGCCTTAGACTGGAACATCCTTATCTCGTTAGCCGATGCCCTAGTCGTATTCTCTTATCTATCTTTTAGTACTTTTATTTCATCATAGTAGTGGGTTTGTTCCCATCAGACCTATTCTGGATTGTACTATGACATTTCAGACTTGTACTTATTTTCCAGTATTTATTTCAGTACTTCTTGTTTATATTATGGATGAGATTAGACATTACCTATTGTATGTTAGTATTAGACTTGTTAGTATTTTAGGATAGCGTAGTACATTTTGTCAAGTCCATTAAATTGGGTAATCCCACAGAGTCATATTAGCTGGCCATTGCCACTTGGCCTGGTCCTGTATATTTTGGGACTGGGGCATGACAATATCCGGATCTCGTCATGAGATATTATTCTTTGTATATGGTGTATCTTATACAAGTCTTATTTTATTGATTATCTTGTGCATGTACAAACACTGATTCTCGAAGAGATTTGCTACCTTCCTAGAGAATCCCGTGCCATAGCATACCATGGTTGGATCTGTTATACCAGTCGAGGGTGGAGAGTATTTTAGTGTAGATATGTGATCATACCCTCCTTGTGCATATATTGTTCCTTGTGATTGTTGATCATACACCGCACGTATGATCAACCAGGCCATTATACTCTTGTGCAAGTTCCCAAGCCTATTAAATGTTAAGCTAGTACTCACACACTTAGACATTATTATTCTTATTTATTTTCATACTGTTCATTAGTGTATTTATTCCAATATTACCTTATTATGTATCTCTTGTATCTATTGTGCATCTTGTATATTTGTATCTATTTACTGTTACATAGTTTTTATCATTGATTAGAACTACTATTAGAGATGTACTCTACTCCTTTCCAGACTGGATATATTTTTTCCAGATGACACTAACGAGGGGTACCCTATACACTATGGACCTCAGGATATTATGGGTTTAGAGTCAGAGACCCTAGCTCATGAGGGACTTATCCCAACTGAGACAGATGGCCCAGGTTTAGTAGCTTTTTAGTATTCTTGTACTGAATTTGTCTCCAACTTACTTTGTTAGTATTCTTTTAGACTCATTGATGTATTATTTTGGACTCATGAGTTGTTGTAACTATTCTATTCTTTATCATATTCATGCTCGTTCCATCTTAGATCTATGATTGAGTATATTGTTATTATTGGTGGTTCATTATATTGCTAGATAGATTACCCAGACAACGTTCTACCGTCGATTCTACGTCATAGGCTGGGCGTTGTTCCCTACTTGCATTCCTACATCGGGTATGGGTCGTGACAAATACTGAAAAGCCTTTACTAATAGAATAAAAAGATACATCGACTCCATACAAACTTCTCCATCGATCCAACTGGTTCACCACAACTACTTGGATGATTAAAATAGATTACAGACTCCTGAAGAACAAAATACAACGAGAAGATTACCAAAAAATATCTTTTCATCAATTTGTAATCGTCAATCCCTCTTTCTCTCTCCAAAAGTTGTAACAATATTTAGCTCTCATAAACTTCTATGGATTATGGTTAAAAAATACTTATATATAGTCTCCTCAATCTCGTAATAGATCTGGACCATCCATATGATCCAACGGTGTAGAAAAGTAAACCAAATTCGTGTTCAGCCAAACAGACTGGCATATCGTCGGTATACTGTAATATATCGAAAGTATACTGAGTAGGTAAATATCGACAAATACGAAAATAGAAATCAAACAGCAGTAAAATAGCTAGAGCGCCGGTGTCAATCCCGGTATACATATTTGGAACATATTTTATTTTAGCATGGTTGCATGTACATGGAGACTAGACCCATTCTTTGGTTTAACCTGGTTCATGATTTATTTTGTGGGTTGGTTCAAGTCGTGAGAACCCTTGGTTCAACCCTCAACCCTACCATATATAACTCAATATTTTCTTTCTCTCTCTTCACTTCTTCATTTCTTCCACTTTTTAGTTTTCTCTCCCCGTTTCCATAGGCAAGTACACCTTGCATGAGAAATAGAGAAACCCTCCAAGTGTTCCCGTATCGCCCGTAATAAAGACAATACCTATCATAATCCGCACCCCGAATTTGGGCATGAGTCGTGGGTACGTCCAGCCTACGCCACAGCATCGGCGGTAGAACGCTGTCTAGGTCACAATAATATACTAAATAATACTTCTAACCTGTCAATGATATCAACTCCATAAGGAGGACAATATACATCTCACAATAGCTCATAATGCAAACTCAATCACAACAACTATAAGAGTATAAGGCACGATAAAAGATAAGATGAATGACATAGTTGCACCATGTCTCAAAATAAAGATAAACCACAGTCTAGTTGTCTAACATAAAGTCTCCACAAGTCCCAACATAAACTCCGAATAAGTCTAAACATAAGCTAAAATAACCTCAAATAAGTCTCAGTGCATAAGATAAATATTGTCTAGATAGTTGCAGGTAATGTCTCCTCTAAAGGAATAGTCTCCTCTAAGATCTCTGGTGTGTAGTTTGCATCTATACCTGGTCCGTAGTGTATGGGACAGAAGTCCTCAAGATCCTTTGGAAAAAATATCCAGTCAAGATTGGAGCGAAGTACAAGCACTAACAGCAGTTCCACATATATTGACAAAAACTATAATATAGTGTAAAGAAATACAAGATAGATATGAATACTGACAATAAGAAATACTGGAATAAAGAAATACTGAAATAAAGGAACTGGAATACTGGAATAATGAAGTACTGGAATAAAGAAATACTGGAATAATAAAGTACGGGAAGATATGTCATCATCAATGTACATCTAACAATGAATAGGAATACAAGTGCATTGTAGAATAATGAACTAGAATATAAGTAAACGCTAGAACAATCACTACTAGAATAAGCGGGATTAGCAACGTATTTTAGCGACTCCAAGCGAAAACGTCGCTAATTTAGCGACTCCATGTAAAACGTCGGTAGACGTCGCTAATTAGCGACATTTAACGACGTTTAGCGACTTATATTTAGTTTTTATAAGATTAGTCGCTATAAGTTTAATTTTGGTCGCTAAACGTCGCTAATATATCTAAGTTAGCGACGTTTAGCGACCCAAATAGCGACGTTTATATTAGAAATATTTAGCAACATGTTTAGCGACGACCTTAACGTCGCTATAATTTAATTTAGCGACGTCCTTCTTTGACGTCGCTAAAATTTGGTTAACTAGGGCTCGGTTTCCATTTTTCCCAAACTGTCGAAATTTTGAAACGAAATTTTTTTCCCCCGCCCCCCCCGCTCCGTCGACCGCCTGCTCCGTCGACCTCCCCCGCGGCTACTCCGGCATCCCCCTCCTCTTCCTCGAGCTCTAGGTAAAGCCTAACTCTCTCTCTCTCTCTCTCTCTCTCTCTCTCTCTCTTTCCACATGTGATACTGACACAGACACGACACACACACACAGATGGTGACACAGACACGACACACACACACACTGACACAGACACTGATAAGGACCTTAGGGTTAGGATTAGGTTTTTTGACATGGACACAGACACTAATATCACATGGACACAGACAGTGACACAGACACTGAGCTCGAGATGTGAGGGATTGTGATAGTTGTAGTAGGGTTATTACCTACAAGTGATACACTTTAGAAGTGTTAGTATGTGGAGTTATCAGTTAGTATATTATCTGTTGTTAGTATTGGTACATGGAGGAGACCAAATAAAGTTTGGTTACCGACTTGGGGCTCTGGCATGGGGCACTGCAGCAGTGCACCCAAATGGTGCCTGTCAGTTAGGCTTGGGGGCAGTCCCTAGGCACTGCAGAGGCATGCCTTAGTGCATCTCAGTTTCAGTTTGGTATCAGTCATCAGTACTTATACACTGATACGTATCAGGGACTGTATGAGGTATCAGTACAGGCAATTGTAGGAGTTGATGCAGACAAGGTATAAAGTCAAGTGTTAATAGGGTATATATAGATATGTAGGTTAGTGATGTTTAGAGATGTTAGATAGGAGTGTACTAAGATGGTATCTAGAATAAGCGGGATGGCATGCTTGAGCCTTGTAGTGGGCAGTGAGAAGGAGGTCTGCAACAGTGAGCAGGCAACCGAAGAGGAAAACCATCAGCACTGTATCATTTTAGCAACCATGTATCAGTAAGTATCAACAAGTCCCACTGTATCAGTATCCGTTTTCAGTTGCATTTAGTGAGCTATGTATACTAGTTTTAGTTAGCTTAGTATCCAGGTATTGGTTAGTTGGTTTAAGATGGGTTAGCAAGAGTTATTGGGTAGAAGTTAAGGGTATCAGTTTTGTATTAAATTAGTACATAGTTAGTGTAGTTAAATAGTTACTTACCGATATACTAGATTTTGTTAATAGTTAGCTAAGTAACTATATGTCCTAGTAAGCATTGTATACAGTAAAGAACCCAAGCTTTTACCAATAGTATAAAATATTAAAAAACTAAGAGACTTGGCCTCTTTTTAGTTGTTTTGAATATTGCTTATTTTAGACTTTGATAAATGAAAGTATGTATTATATCAGATATGATTTTTATAGTACGGTTAAGTTATGAAGTTAGGTGATAAACGACTGTATGTAATGATTTATATGATACATACTGTCATTTTTGCAGAAGTATCTAGAAATGGATATGAATTACGATCTGCGTCATCGTTCGTGGATATACAACCGTCATCCTGATGACATATGCGGTGTGCGGGATGAATTCATTGAGGGTGTACAGCAGTTCCTGCAGTTCGCCAAGGCGTTCCCTCAGTACATGGACGGTACCAAAATTAAGTGTCCGTGTGTGAGATGTCGTAACAGGAAATATCATCCAGAAGTGGAAGTTACATATCATTTATACTCGAAGGGCTTTACGCCGAATTACTATCAGTGGACCACACACGGAGAACTTGTATCTCTAGCATCGGAGTCGGAGCCCTATGTGGAGCCGTATATGGATGTTCAAGACCACGATGCTTACGACGACGGGTTGGTGAACATGGTTTATGATGCGGCGGGGCCTAGTTTCAATCCTGACAATTATGATACGGCGGGACCTAGTTTCAATCCGGACAATTATGATGCAGCTGAGGAGGCACCGAATGTCGATGCTGCAAAGTTTATGGAGTTGCTTGAGAATGCAAGGACTCCACTATATCCTGGTTGTGAGGATCATTCACCGTTGGAGGTGGTTACAAGATTATTGAGCATCAAGTCCGATTTTAATATGTCACAAGAATGCTATAATCGACAGATCGATTTGATTATAGAGATCTTGCCCGAGGGTGCAAAATTGCCTAAAGACTTCTACCGATCTAAGAGGATGGTGAGATCACTTTGGATGGGATATGAGAAAATCGATGCATGTAACAACGGGTACATGTTGTACTACAAAGACGACAAGGATGAAGATGCGTGCAGATTCTGTGGTGCTGATCGCTACAAGGCCACTATTAGAGGAAAGTCTGTCGGTGCAAGGAAGCCTACCGATTCGATGCACTACTTGCCTTTGACGCCACGGTTGCAGCAGTTGTTTATGGTTAAGGAGACTGCAGAAAATATGAGTTGGCACAGGCGAAAACAGATCGAAGGAGTATTGGATCATCCATCCGATGGATCAGCATAGAAGCACTTTGATCGAGAGTATCCATAATTTGCCGAGGAAGCGCGTAATGTCATATTGGGGCTCTGCTCTGACGGTTTTACTCCATTCGGACTTTCGGGCTCCCAGTATTCGTGTTGGCCTGTGATCGTCACTCCGTACAATCTACCGCCTTGGATGTGCATGAAGACTCCGTATATGTTTCTAACCGTTATTATCCCGGGTCCGAACAATCCGAAGAGGAATATCGATGTGTATTTATTGCCTTTGATAGATGAGTTGAATCAGCTGTGGGAAGTCGGTACCAACACGTACGATGTTTCTAGAAAGCATAATTTTCAGATGAGGGCAGCACTTATGTGGACCATCAACGACTTTCCGGCCTATGGAATATTATCGGGATGGAGCACCCATGGTCGTCTCTCATGTCCGTATTGCATGGACCATTCTCAGGCTTTCCGTTTGAAACACGGAGGCAAACTGTACTTCTTCGATTGTCATCAACAATTTTCGTGCGAGAATGCTTTTCGTGCGAGAGTTGTGGAGAAGGCCAATCCACCGCCAAGGTGGCCCGGATGCACGATATGGAAAGAGGTAAAAGATTTACCAAGTGCTATCGAAGAGCCTGCTAAGGGGTACAAGTGTGACGGATTTGGTCGCACCCATAACTGGACGAAGAGGAGTATATTCTGGGATCTGCCATATTGGAGCACCAATCTGATCAGACATAACCTTGATGTCATGCATATCGAGAAGAATGTGTTTGATAACATAATTAATACTGTAATGGATGTAAAGGGGAAGACAAAAGATAATCCGAAGGCCAGGTTGGACTTAGAAGACATATGTAGACGTCCTGTATTGCATTTGATAGAGGAGGGGAATGGAAAGTTAAAGCAACCTAAGTCAGTTTTCTCACTGGATAAAGAGGATAAAGGTAGACTTTGTAGGTGGATTCAGGGTCTAAAGTTTCCAGACGGGTACGTGTCGAACTTGAAAAGATACGTCGACCTCAAGGAGAACAAACTAGTAAGTATGAAGAGCCACGATTGTCACGTATTCATGGAGAAGTTAATTCTGATTACATTTCGGGAATTCTTACCGCAGGTCGTTTGGGACCCATTGACAGAGCTGAGCATATTCTTCAGAGATCTTTGTTGTACTAAGTTGCTCGTCGATCGTCTAGAAAAGAAAAAGAGGGACATTACGGTAATACTATGTAAGCTCGAGAAGGTATTTCCTCCTGGATTCTTCGACTCTATGGAGCATTTGCCAATTCATCTTTCCTATGAGATACGTGTTGGTGGTCCTGTCGGTTATCGGTGGATGTACCCCTTCGAGCGCCATCTGAATCACCTAAAGAGGAAGGTGAAAAATAAGGCACGGGTTGAAGGCTCTATTTGTGAAGCTTATGTTCTCGAGGAGATTACAAACTTTTGCTCGACGTATTTTAAACCGCATGATGCTACTAATAGGACGAAAGTTCCCAGAAATGACGACGCATATAAGGAATCTAATGATGCAATACTCAAAGTATTCAATGCATCCGAAAAGCCTTCGGGAAAAATGAAGAAGAGATATTTGAATGACGATGAGCTAAGGGCTGCTCAATTGTATATATTACTCAATTGCGACGAGGATGAAGTGGAGAAGCTAGAGGGGTACGTAATTAATATGTCCACGTTTATATCATCTCAATGTAATAGTATAAGATACTATTATGCTACTAATCAGCATTTGCTTCATTGTTTTTCAGCACATATAATTATGAGTTGAGGTCGGTTAGACCCTACATAACAGACGAAGAAGTAGAACAAGATATGAGATGCCATTTTCCTTCTTGGTTGAGCGCATATGTAAGATGCTTGGTAATTACTTTTTATTTCTGTACTTGCAAAACAATTAACTTACTATCGCTACTTTGGTATTTAGGTCAATCGTCTAATATCACCCGAGACTGAATCTATTAGGACTCTAGCCAGGGACTAATTACTGCCGTAAAAATATGGCCAAGTTTCTGTGTGAATGGGTTCAGGTTCAAGTCAATAAATGCTCCTATCAGAGAGCTTTCTGGATCTTGATTCCACGAAAAATAGTGGTTTGTGTATCAAATCTTCAAACTACAAAGACGTCAATCCGGGCAATGATTTTTTTGGCATCTTACGAGAGATTATGGAGTTGATATATAATTATGGTACAAAACCTGCTAATATCGTGCTATTCAGGTGTGAATGGTTCGATCCGATTCAAGATCAAGGTTAGAAAATTGACAAGCATGGCCTTGTGGATATAAACTACAAGCGTAGATATCAAGGCTACGAACCATTTGTCCTATCAAGTCAGGCTCAGCTCGTGTACTTCACAACTTATCCTAGACGGGGGACAGCGAGGTCGGATTGGTGGGCAGTATGCAAGACTAAAGCTAGAAATACCTTTGACATTGACGAAATAGCTTATCAGGAGGACGATCTACCTCTTGTAATAAATATTGTAGATGTGGACACAACAGAAGTTACTCATTACACGAGTAATAATGTAGAAGATGTAGAATTATCCGAAGAGGATGACGAAGTAGATGAAATTGAAGACGAGGAAGAGGAAGAGCAGGACGACGAAGGCGAACAAGATAAATTTTCTGAAGATGATTGAAAATAAAAAATATTGCATATAGAATGTAACTATATTTTGACTGTAAATATTGCATGTAGAAGTAGATGTACCCATTAACGAATATATGTATTATATTTTGACTGTATAATGCTTTGAGATATGTATCACATTTAGACTGTAGAATATAGTATATATTTGTGTTTCTCTATATTCATCATATGTTGTTATCAGATATGACAGGACGACGCGGAGGATTCGGCAGGTCGCGAGGTAGACAGAGTGCCACTCCGGTACTGCCTACTGTTGGTTCCGGATCATCGTCGCCCAGTACTCCAGTATATCGATCACAAATATGCCCGACTGTTAGGAAGAGTAGTTCCTGGCGTGATAGTACACCCTCGTCCAGCGTTCCTCCTGCTGACGGAACCATGGGGACAGATGAGCATGTCGAGAAGGTCGTGCCGACGTTGTCCCAGCATCAGAAAGATCCTCTATGCGCACCACCGGAGGAGACGAGGACAGAGATTTGGGCCTACGGTACAAAGTAAGTCAATTAGATGGTTTAGTATATATTTGTGTTTCTCTTTATTCATCGTATATTGACTTTTTCAGTAATCTAAATTATTATCTCTGTATAGATATCGTCCATCGTCGGTTCAGAGACGCCTGGGCTAATTTCTGAGGAACAACTACGGTGGCCCTTGGATCAACTACTCTGAGGCTCCGGAGGAGAGGAAGGCGTTCTGGTTTGCGCACTTCCAGGTAAAAGTATATTAAATTAATCCTCTAATTTATGCATATTCGTGATGCTAACTTAATAAATTATTTATTGTAGCAAACGTACTTTTATCCTCCGCATCGGGCCGAGTTGATCGAGGGGCTCTTTCCTACCGTTGCCGCCAAGCTTATCCGAGATGCTCTGGATGACCAGAAGGCTCGTAATCGTGCTGAAAAACCGATCCAAGGTTGGATCACGCCTGAGCAGTGGACTACGATGAGGGCTAGATTCGACGATCCGAGCTACAAGGAAAGGTCTAAGAAGGCCAAGGCGGCTAGGCAGAATGCTGCCAAGTGGTGTGGTGGCTCGATTCCGATGACGGAACATTTTCGTCGTTCGGTATGTTTTTTCTTTTAAAATATATTATTTTAATATAAGTACCATAAAATGGTACTTGGAAAAAATATTTAAGTTTAGTAATAAATAATATATTTTTAACAGGTACAGAGGGGTGAGGATGCAAACATGGTGACCGTCTTCTTGGCCACCCATCGCAAGGACGGAAATATCATTGATGAGAGGGCCTCACAGACCTATGTAAGTATTACTTTACCTTGTGTTTATTTTAATATAACTTAGGCAATTATCGAGTTTTCAAACCTTTTCTAGGCCGAGTATCTTAGGCTTCGTGAGCGGGCGACTGCAAGTGCACCTACACCTGGAGAGGCTGGTACTTTGTCGCAGCCCGGTCCATCTCCGTCGGCGGACGACCTGTGGGTGACCGTAGCTGGTGGTCTCCAGAGGGGTACGTACTACGGTACAAGCTCCTATGGCGCCCTGGTTGCGACGCAGTCATCTAGGGCCTCCCCGACAACTGCGCATTCCATATACCCCTCGCAGTCGCAGCCCTCGCAGTCGTCGGCCAGAGTCCAGGAGGCCGTTGACCGTCAGATTGCGTCTCTCCGTGACGACTTGCTGCGAAGTATGGAGGACCAGTCCCGGTCCCAGCCGCAGGCGGATGATCCGATGCTCATCGCACGATTGGATATGCTCGACCGCAGGATGAGGGAGCTACGGGAATTGACAAATGATATTAGAGCCTCCAATGATCGTAACATCATGGAGCTGCAGGCGTCACAGCTATCGATGGGCAAGAAGCTGACGAGGATGCAGGAATCAATGGGTGATAGCAGTACGAGGCTGTTATCTACCCTGGATTCTTACAACCAGCGACTCGCAGACTTGGAGCGGGCACGGCCTCCACCGACGTCACTGCCTTCTCCATCGATATCGGTGTCGATTCCACGGGACGAGTATGAGGAGTTCTTATCCTTCAAGCGCGCCGTTGGTCAGCCTCTTGCAGATCCGTAGTAGTATAGTTATTTTTATTATTATTTAGGATGCGATTGTATATTATGAATTATTGATACTTCAACAATAGGCATGATGTATGATGCTTCTTGTGGTCTTTAATTTTTTAGTTAATTTAATTGGATTATATAGTTATCTTGCATATCCACATTTAATTGGATTGATACTTCAACAATGCTTCTTGTGGTCTTTAATTTAATTGGATTATATAGTTAACTAGATTGAATCATGTTGGTGTGTGTGATGAAGATGGTTACGGTGCTAGATTGGGGAAGAGCCGATACGAGTGTGCCTCTTACAAGAAGAGCTTCCGCTCCTACCAGGCTCTAGGCGGGCACCGTGCGAGCCACAAGAGGCTCAAAGGGGGATGCTACAGCAGAGGAGGCGAGAGTACTACTAGCCCATTGGATGCCGTCGATCCGACAGTTGTCCACAGTGGAAAGGCTAAAACTGCAGGGAATCACCAATGTGGTGTTTGTGGTAAGGTGTTTGCTTCTGGAAACTATTTTTTTTTTAAATTAGCAACGTGTTTAGCGACGTTTAGCGACGTTAAGTTACGTCGCTAAACACGTCGCTAATTAGCGATGCTGTAAAAAGTCGCTAATGACGTCGCTAATGACGTCGTTAAAGACGTCGCTATACGTCGCCAATTGCTGACATGGCAGTATAGCCAGGTCATTTAAGACGTCGGTATAACGTCGCTATAGACGTCGCTAATCAGCGACCTTTAGCGACTTTAATAAACGTCGCTATTTAGCGACTTGGCGTTGCTAAACGTCGCAAAAATTTGCGACACAGTAAAGTCGCTAAAAATGTCGGTATTGCGACGTTTAGCGACATTTTTTTTGGCGACTTGGGATTTTACTACAACTTTATAACGTCACTAATTACGTCGCTAAACCAAATTAGCGACGATATTTTGTTATTTAGCGACGTTTTTAGACGTCGCTAATTTGACTTTTTCTGGTAGTGAATAACTAGAACATGTACAGATGCTAGATCAATATACGAGAGATACATGTCAAGAACATCTAGCTAAGTGTGTGTAACATCAGCATATCATGTGATCAGCTTGGCACTGATCAGGCTTGTTATATATGATTAGATATGATTCATGTAAGGTCAGGCTAACCATCCGAATAGCTATGATGCGAGCAATAGACAGGCTAATCACATGTAACAGGCTATGAGGCATGTAATGGTCAGGCTGTACCGACGTGAGGTATGGGTGAGGTATGATGCAAGTAGAGTTGGGTATGATCACATAATCTACTAATATTACCCCATTTTTCCAACTAGTACGATAGATTCCAATCACGACTACTCGTGACAGGTCTCGAGGATGCCAACTCGTGTATACAACAATATCAGAATCATGTACGCTATACAACTAGAATTATAGAGATAATCAACATAATAAAAACTGTCAGAGAATGTACTCGCTTGTGGTCCTCTGTTGGAAATACCAATGTCCTGTTTTCGGGGTCTCGTCTGAATAATCCAACAATCCTATAGACATCAATTAATAACAATATTGTATCAGTCGATACACTAACATACACACCATCATAAATACAATGAACTCAGAGACTACGCTAGGGGTGCTACTTGTCTAACAGGGTCAAGTGTGCGTCTGGTTGCCCGGGTGTCACATCTGCATTTGCTGTGCAAAATCAAACAGTCAAATTAACACAAGGCTCGCTAGTACGTCAGTGTACATAAGGCAGTCGACTAACAATTCACATGGTCACAGGTTAATGTAACTACGGGATATCCGTAATTACACTAGAGTCTCGTAGTACATCTACAAATATGTATAGTCTTTAATATCATATAACATTAATTACTTATCATATATATGTACACCAATTAAATACATATACAATATATATATGTGTATATATACTAATTGAATTCATATACTATATATATATATATGTATATATATATATATATATGTATATATATATGTATATATATATATATGTATATATATATGTATATATATATATATGTATATATATATATATATACTAATTATACATATTAACATATACTAATGGAATACATATACTATACATATATATACTAATTATACCAAATACACAATACATGTATATTAAACCATAACTAAAAATACGTATGCATATTAATGAGAAATATGTGTACGCGTGCACGTGTACATGTATGCCAGAAGAAGAACTCGAACTTGTGTACGCAAAACGAGGCGTTCGTGTCAAGATCGTCGAGAAGGGGGTGCTCGTTTCAGTCGAGCGGGTCAACTCCGGTGTGGTCTCATGCGCTGGGCAGGCGTTCAGTCCGGCTCTGTGCAGTCGTGGGGTCGGTTAAGGGCAGTCGGGGTCGTCGACAGGGTCGTTGACGGGATGGCAGCGGGCTTCTCCGGTCGTGCAGGCATCGCATGCTCGGGTGCAGCATTCAGCGGTCGGCTCAGGACTGGTCAATGCCGAAGGGGAGATACGAGCGTGATGTAGGGGGCGGTGAGGCGGTAGCGTGCTGGTGGTGAGAAGGCTGCTTAGGCGTATCGAGTACAGGTCTGGACGGAGGTGAACAGCGGGTGCCCGGTCGGGTGAAGGAGAGGTGAACAGTAAGGGGAGGAGGGGGACGTCAGCTGGGAGTTAGGTTAGGTTTAGAAAATAAAAGAAAAAAGTAAAGTAAGGAAAATAATATTTATATGTGTATGGAATATGTTGGGTTGACCTAGAAATAGGGCTTGGTCAACACTTGGAAAAATGGCTTGTCATGAAGATATTTCTAGGGCTAGGATTCAATGGATTCAAAATGGAAAGCTATGCTTGCATTTGGTTTAAAGTTTGGAGGGCTATGGTTTGAGGAGATTGAGGTTAAGTTACACACTCCCAAAAATTATGGAAAAATTCACATGAAGGAGGAATGGGTTTCTTCATGTGTTGTGTCTAATAGGGTGGATACCTTAATGCACTTTTTGCGTAAAAGTGCCCAACAATTGGAAAATTGTACAAAATTAGGTTTATGGTTTGATTTAATTAAAATAAATATAATTGGTATTCTAAAATTAATTAGAAGTACATGGGGCTCAAATTAGGTAGGACACAAGTGTCATGAATGAAGTAGACTCAGAATAGAATATTACCCTAATTTGGGTTGCTCAAAATGGGTCGAGAATTTGTCTCCAATTTTGTTTATAACGCACAAGGATACAAAGTTGGATTTATATCGAATTAAATATGTCGGTTTGTGATGAATGTTGTGCGACTAAAATAAAGCACAACAAGGCATAGTTATGAGTTACACAAAGACCAAAGTAAAAGACTAGCACGTCTAGGACAAGGGTGTAAAATTAGTTGGAAGGCAGTAGCTAGTGTATTGCTCTAATTATCGAAGCAACAATAAAGTGCAACAATTAAATAAAATTACAGCAATTTAAATATAAATAATATCATGCAATCATTTACACATTAAATTATAAAAATGAGAAAATACCCCTAATCTAAAATGTGTTAGTGACAAGTCTACCCTCCTTAAAAGAATTTTGTCCTCGAAATTAAAAATAAACTAACACAAGAACAAACAATCAAACAAAGAATTATACCTCATGTCTCGAAGAAATATGGATACTGCACGCGCATTTCGTCCTCTCTCTCCCAGGTTGACTTGCCTGGAGAGTGATGTCTCCATGCAACACGAACCAAAGGAAGAGTCTGGTTCCGCAATACCTTCTCTATATGATCCAAGATCTCTATGGGTTGTTCAGGATAGTTGAGCGTCGGTCCAACCTCGATCTCCGAGTGATCTAGTATATGACTAGGATCAGCCACGTACCATCTCATCTGCGACACGTGGAACATATCATGCACTCCATCTAGAGCAGACGGCAAGTCCAGTCTATAGGCCACCGGACCGACCCTTGCAAGAATACTGAAGGGCCCGATGTATCGTGGACTATGCTTTCCGCCTCTACCAAAATGAATCGTGCCCCGTATCGGAGAAATTCGTAGGAACACCAAATTGACAACCTAGAACAAATAGTCTTAACACGCAATCTAAAACAAAAAATCATAAACCAAAATAACAAAACCTATACCTGAAACTCTAGGGGTCTACGGTGGCTATCGGTACAATGCCAGTTTCTGTCCTGCGCCACTCGCCGTTTGTCTCTGATGAGTTTTACCTTTTCTGCCGTATCTACATCCATTTCTGGTCCTAAGAAAGCCCTCTCTCCAACATTATCCCAAGACAACGGTGTACGACACCTTCGTCCATATAAAGCCTCGAATAGTGACATCTCAATGGTGGCCTGGTAGCCGTTATTGTAAGCAAACTTTACTAGGTGTAGATGGTCCTCCTAAAAACCTCTGAGATCCAAAACGCAAGTGCGTAGCATCTCTTCAAGAGTCTGAATAGTCCTTTTAGACTGCCCGTGTGTCTGGGGGTGATACGCGGTACTGAACTTGAGCTGAGTGCCCAAGCTAGCCTGTAGACTCCTCCAGAAGTGGAAAGTGAAACGTCTATCCCGATCTGAGACGATACTCACAGGAACTTCATATAATCTGACAATCTGCCGTACGTACAACTCTGCTAGCTTCTCTGTCAATGTACCTAATTTAAAATGTAAGAAGTGGGCTGATTTGGTCAACCTACCCATGATGACCCAAATTGTGTCCTTTCCTCCTGGAGAATGTGGAAGCCCTGAAACAATGTCCATAGTCACGTGCTCCCACTTCCATTCTGGAATAGGTAAAGGTTGAAGCAATCCTCCTAACCTCTGTCGATCTGCTTTTACCTGCTGGCACACTAAACATCTGGATACAAAGCGTGCTACCTCGCACTTCATACCATACCGCCATACGTGCTCCCTCAAATCTCGATATATTTTGTTCGCACCAGGATGCATCGAGTACTGAAAGCAATGTGCCTCCTGCAAAATCTCTTCGCGTAGCTCTCCACTTGGCACACACATCCTCGTACCATGTCATAAGGATCCATCATTCGCAATAGTGAAGTCATCTGTCAATCCTATCCGAACTTGTACCCTGATATTCCTCAGAGTCTTATCATCATACTGTGCAGCTTTAATTCTGTCCATCAGCTCTGATTGTATCTGCAATCCCTATATCTGAATCTCAATACCTGGAACTAGCACTTCAACTTCCAATCTCTCAAGATCAGCCAATAAATGTCTATCTGTAGTCAAGTACATATCCATCGGATACCTATTCAAGGCATCGGCGTCTACGTTGGCCTTTCCTGGGCGGTACTGTAATGAGATATCAAAGTCTTTCATCAAGTCTAACCACCTTCTCTGCCTCATATTCAGCTCCTTCTGTGTAAATACATACTTCAAGCTCTTATGGTCTGTGGAGATCTCCATACGCTCTCCATACAGATAGTGTTTCCACAATTTTAGAGCAAAGATAAATGCTACAAACTCCAGATCCTGAGTGGGGTAGTTCTTCTCATGATGGCGTAATTGTCTTGAAGCATAGGCAACTACTTCCCCGTGCTGTTGAAGACCGTATCCCAAACCTTTTCCTGAAGCATCACTGTAGATAGTGAATCCACTTGTCCCTGACGGCAACGTCAAAACTTGAGAAGTCTTGTACGAACCTCCTGTAGTATCCTACTAGTCCAAGAAAGCTCCTAATTTTAGCTACCGTACTGGGGGTAGCCCATGACTCCACTGCCTCTATCTTCTTTGGGTTAACTAAAATTATGTCACCCGTCACCATATGTCCAAGAAATTCAACCTTGTCGAGGAAGAACTCACACTTTGAAAGCTTCCCGTAAAACTTCTCTTTCTAGAGAGTCTCTAAGACCATCCTCAGGTGCTCTTCATGCTCTTCTAGGGTCTTCGAATACACTAGAATATCGTCAATAAATATTAGTCGATACACTAACATACACACCATCATAAATACCATAAACTCAGAGACTACGCTAGGGGTGCTACTTGTCTAACAGGTTCAAGTGTGCATCTGGTTGTACGGGTGTCACGTCTGCATTTGCTGTACAAAATCAGACAGTCAAACTAACACAGGGCTCGCTAGTACGTTAGTGTACATAAGGCAGTCTACTAACAATTCATATGGTCACAGGTCAATGTAACTACGGGATATCCGTAATTACACTAGGGTCTCATAGTACATCTATAAATATGCATATAGTCTTAACTAGCATATAACATTAATTACTTATAATATATATGTACACTAATTAAATATATATATATATATATATATGTGTGTGTGTGTGTGTGTGTGTGTGTATACTAATTGAATTCATATACTATATATATATATGTATATATATATATATACCAATTATACATATTAACATATACTAATGGAATACATATACTATACATATATATACTAATTATACCAAATATACAATACACGTATATTAAACCATAACTAAAAATATGTATGCATATTAATGAGAAATACGCGTATACGTGCACGTGTACATGTACGCCAGAAGGAAAACTCGAACCTGTGTACGCAGAACGAGGTATTCGTGTCAAGATTGTTGAGAAGGGGGTGCTCGTTTCAGTCGAGCGGGTCAACTCCGGCGTAGTCTCAGGCGTTGTGCAGGCATTCAGTCCGGCTTTGTGCAGTCATGGGGTCGGTTGAGGGAAGTCAGGGTCGTCGACGGCGTCGATGACGGGATGGCAGCGGGCTTCTCCGGTCGTGCAGGCGTCGCGTGCTCGGGTGCAGCATTTAGCGGTCGGCTATGGACTGGTTGGTTCCGGCGGGGACATGCGAGTGGGATGGAGGGGACGATGAGGCGGTAGCGTGCTGGTGGTGACGAGGCTGCTCCGGCGTGTCGAGTACAGGTCTAGGCGGAGGTGAATGGCGGGTGCCCGGTCAGGTGAAGGAGGGGTGAACAGTAAGGGAAGGAGGGGGATGTCGGCTGGGAGTTAGGTTAGGTTTAGAAAATAAAAGGAAAAAGTAAAGAAAGGAAAAGGATATTTATATGTTTATACAAGATGTTGGGTTGACCTAGAAATAGGGTTTGGTCAACACTTGGAAAAAGGGCTTGTCATGGAGATATTTTAAGGGCTAGGATTCAATGGATTCAAAATGGATGGCTATGATTGCATTTGGTTCAAAGTTTGGAGGGTTATGGTTTGAGGAGGTTGATGTTGAGTTACACACTCCCAAAAATTATAAAAAAATTTACATGAAGGAGAAATGGATTTCTTCATGTGTTGTGTCCAATAGGGTGGATACCTTAATGCACTTTTGCGTTAAAGTGCCCAATAATTAGAAAATTGTACAAAGTTGGGTTTATGGTTTAATTTAATTAAAATAAATATAATTGGTGTTCTAAAATTAATTAGAAGTACATGGGGCTCAAATTAGGTGGGATACAAGTTTCGTGAATGAAGAAGACTCAGAATAGAATATTACCCTAATTTGGGTTGCTCAAAATGGGTCGAGAATGTGTCTCCAATTTTGATTGGAATGCACAAGGATACAAAGTTAGATTTATATCGAATTAATATAGTCGGTTTGCGACGAATGTTGTGCGACTAAAATGAAGCACAACAAGGCATAGTTATGAGTTACACAAAGACCAAAGTAGAAGACTGGCATGTCTAGGACAAGGGTGTGAAATTAGTTGGAAGGCAGTGGCTAGTATAGTGCTTTAATTATCGAAGCAACGATAAAGTGCAACAATCAAATAAAATCACAATAATTTAAATATAAATAATTATCATGCAATCATTTACACATTAAATTATGAAAAGACAAAAATACCCCTAATCTAAAATATGGTAGTGACAATACCAGATACCACAGCCTTGCTAGAGATTATTCATAGATTATTGGCTACCCAAAAACACTAGATGGTAGTGCAACAACAACAGCAACAACAACTTCAGCAGTAGGAACAAAGTATCATGTTGAACCAAGGGTTGCAGACGGCCCTATAGCGAGGCTGGAGAACAGATTCTAGGGCATCTGTTATATTTTTTAGACTGAAGCCCAGATATTTCGATGGCATGGAGGACGCAATCACGATAGATGATTGGCTCCAAGGTATTGAGACCATTCTGGCAGCAGCTAAAGTTTTGACCGAGGAACAGGATGACCTAGTTTGCCTACAACTCCAAGATCTGGCAAGGAATTGGTGGGCCACAATGGCGGTAGTATTAAGGTATCCTATTTTATGGGATAATTTTAGGACTCTGTTCAGAGTGAAGTACTTTGGAATTGTGACTCAGTATGAGTTGCAAAAAAGGTTTATTAACCTCAAGCAAGTTGGAAGGACAGTAGACGGCTATGTGGAAGAGTTTTATTGACTAAGCAAATTTGCTCCAACCATAGTGGCAACAGAGTTGGAGAGAGCAATGAGGTTTCAGCAGAAACTTCACTTAGAGATCTTATACATGGTAGAGGTGCATGACTACCAGAACTTCAAGGTGGTATTGATAGAAGCCAAGAGGGTTGAGCTTACTTCCTATATAATGGCATCAAGAAGAGTGGATTGGAAGATGCCTCATGTACAAAGCAATAAGGGGGACCAGTACTGCGTACATCAGCACCATCCCCTGGCATTCGCATCCATGATATGACACAGAAAAGGCCAGTGACCTTGATAGTGATAACACCAACTCGATAATAATAGCCGAGGCAGCAACAGCAGCAACAACGATGGTGAAAGCGGACAAATTGTACCAACTATGGCAAGGGAGGCCATATCCGGGATATTTGTCGAATAACTAACAGATTATTCTTGAGATGTAGGAGCCCTGATCACAAGATTGCCATATGCCCATTGAAAAAGTAGCCAGAAGGGTCAGTATAACAGTTTTTTTGTATTGCCAGCTCCAAGGGCAGTGCAGCAAGGAGGACTAGCAGCAGCAGTACAATCTTTAGCTCAGTGTCTGTTATCGATGCAGGCCCAGATTTATAGACAGAAACAACAGCAGAATTACCAGGGGCCACAACTATGGAAGCAAGGAAGATAACTGCAGAAAGCTCAACAAGGATAAGGGAAGGCACCCGCCTTACCTTTGGAGGTAGCTATGATGTAGGGCAACGTACTAGCAAGTAATATTTCTGTTACATTATGCCATAGCTTTAATAGATTCAGGAGCTTCACACTCATTTATATCTGATAATATGTGACACGTATTGGATTAATGTTTAAGATATTGCCAGAGGCTGAATATACTCATTGGCAAGGGGATCGTGTCACGACCCACACCCGGTAAAGGGCACGAGTATGTGGGTACGTCCAGCCTACGCCGCAGAATCGACGGTAGAATGTTGTCTTGGTCTACTATACTATCTAATATCTCACATAATATATATAAAATACTGTCATGACATCACAATTCTAAATGATACTCAATCACATATAAAACTAAAGGAATATGTATGCACGATATGGAATAGAAAGAAAAGAAATACAAGTCTCAATACATACATGTCCAACTCAAGTCTAAACACAAATAAGATCTCAAAATAATACCGTCCACAATCTAAAATACAAATAACTACTAAAAGGTAGGAAGCTCTAAATGGCCTCAGTAACTGGCACTACATCCTCAGGTGACACTCTATTTGTTGGTCCGTAGTGAGTGGGACACATCCTCTCTAACCATTCATCTAAAAAATATCTATCAGTAAGGAATGAAGCAAGGTACAACCCAATAGCAGTTCCAATTAATTGATAATGACTATAAACAGAAATAGAGAATATAATACAAGACGAGAAATAATAAACAATATCAACAATGGTGGATGAACAGGTAAACAATGAATAATATGGTATACACTGATCACGATAAACTAGAACAAGACAATAGAATGAAACAATGAACTATAATATGGTAAAGAACTATAACTATGCAAAGTGATTGATATACTAGTTAGATATATGATCGGCTTGGGTGAACATTGTCTAGGATTTGATCACAAATCAAGCTAACACTTCCCCTTTCCCCCAATTAGTACCATGGATCCAACCATGACAGTCACGACCCGCACCCGGTATAGGGGCACGAGTGCGTGGGTACGTCCAGTCTACGCCGCAGCATCGGCGGTAGAACGCTGTCTAGGTCTTGATGCTATCTAAACAATCTCACACAAGCATCCGACTCCATGAGGAGACACGGATACCACAATATAACATGAACAACATACTCAATCACAAATACAGCACGATAAGATCTCGAAGAAATAAGTAAGATGCAACACAAGTCTAAAATAGAAATAGTCTAACTCAACAATATAATCCACGTCTCAAATAAGATTGCCGGAGACAAATCCGGTACCAAAATAGACAACTATGAAACTAACTAGATAACTAGTGATTCCAGCTAAACATTCCGGAATCACAACTGAACTACCAAGTCCAAGACTGCAGCTACTCACCGTTTGGTCCATAAATGTCGGACACCAGTCCTCTAGGCATAGTCTGGAAAATATTTTTCAGTCAGGAAGGAGCAAAGTACATCTCAAATAAAATTTCCATTTAATTGATAAGGGCTATAAAACAATAAACAGATAATACTATATGCTGAGAGAAGACAGTAAATAAATACAATGGCAAAATAAATAGACAGGCAATGTAAAGAGACAGGCAATATAGACAATATGAAACAGTCAGTGCATATATGGAACGAAGAGAAAAAGATACAATATCATATACGGGTGATGTAGTATATGATCTAAAATAGAGAACTGTAACTATTCTAAGTGTTTGAAATATCAGTCTATCATGTGATCGGCTTGGGACAGAATCAGGCTGGCTACATATGATTAGCTATGATTCATGTAAGGTCAGGCTAACCATTTGGTTAGCTATGATGTATGTAGAGGTCAAGCTAATCATATATAACAGATATGAGGCATGTAATGGTCAGGCCGCACCCGACGTGAGATGTACGGTGAGCTATGATGCTTGTAAAGTTGGATATGATCACATAATCTACTAATATTCACCCCGCCCCCAACTAGTACAGTGGATCCAATCACAACACGTCACAATACATGAGAAATATCCAATATATCATCAATGTAACATCTCATGATTGCAGGTCCAATCTATATACTAGTCCATGTAGCACAGTGTCAAGAATCAGATGTAATATTTCTAGATACTGGAATTATAGATATTATCAAATAATTAGAAATTATCCGAGAATATACTCGCCTTGGGTCCTTAGCTGGTAATACCAATGTCCTGTTCCAGTGTATCGCCTGGATGATCCAACAGTCCTATAGACATATCATAAAATAATACAATATTTGCATCAGATGCTACACTAACACACAATCAAAATACATCAAACTCAGGGGCTATGCCAGGTATGGCACTAGTCAACTAGAGTCAAGTGCATCACGTTGCACGGGCGTCGCGTCTGTGATTGCTGTGCAATCCGACAGTCGGTGATACGGGTCTTGCCAGTACGTTGATGTACATATGGCAGCCTTATATTAATTAACAGGATTACAGGGTCATGTGTAGTTACGGGGTATCTGTATTTACACTCGGGTTACCTAGTAGAGGTATATATATAAATATACATAGTACACTCATAATATATTACCAATTAATTTCATACATAATATATATATACACTTAATGAATTTACACTATTATATACATGTACACATATACATACTAATCAAAATATATTATGTACATGTATACATATATTAAAAAGGGTACTAGGGATGCACGTACATTACGTACACATATGTATATATATACCAGTTCAAGAAATACATCATATATATATATATCAAATAAAATTACATATACTATATACTTGTATATAAGTACATATATATATACCAATACAAATATATATATATGCTACATATATATACATACATACAAAAATACATACTAACATATATTATGAATACGTATGTACCAATATATATGTTGAATACACAAATACTAATAGGGAATACACTATATGTTAATACATACATACATACATATATATATTTGAATACATAAATATACTAATAGAGATATATAACATATATATATATATATATATACATATATATATATATATATATATATATATATATATATATATATATATATATATATATATATATATATATATATATATATATATATATATATATATATACCATTCATTTATATTAATACATACAAATACTAATACACTAAATAAATTTATACTAGTATACATTTTATTAAATATATACTATATGAAAATAAAACCAATATACATACATATACATATGTATATTTATGAATACATATATACTATTACATAGAATACATATATACTATTACATAGAATACATATATACTATTACACCTCAACAATGAAGGAGGGAAAGAGGGAGAGGGACTCTCAGTCGATGGTGGTGGTGATCGTGGCCGTCTCAGGCGAGTCGGGGAGGAGCTCAGGCAGGAGAAGATGGAGGAGGAGCTGGTCGGACCGGTCGGGGGAGGTCTTGGCCGGAGCAGGGAGCAAGGGAGAGCTCGGGGAGGATGACTGGTAGTGGAGACGGGGTCGATTCACCGGAGGGGAGGGGAATTCCTGCGGGTCGAGGGGTGTGTGCAGGCGGAGGATCTGGTCGAGGCGAGGCCGGCGGGGCTAGTTGAAGGAGTCGTGGGTCGACATTGCTCGGCGGATAGCCGGGCTGAAAGTGTCGAGGGGAACTCGACGTCGGGGTCGGGAAGAGGGGATGTCGACCGGGATGGGAGGTTGTGTGGTCGAGCGGAGTTGTGCCAGAATCGGGATGCAGTGGGAGGAGCTAATGGCCGGAGAAGAGAAGATGGGATGGCCGGAGAAGAGGAGATAAGGACTCGACGCGGGTTAGAGATGGAGGAGTAGCAGGGAGTGCAGGGAGTCGGCCGGGTGGTTCAGTGGGGGGCTCGGGTCGGATGGGTGAGGCGGAGGGAAGTAGCAGTGGAGTCGAGTCAGCGGTGTCGGGGAGAGGTTGGCTGGTGATGGAGGAGATTCAGATCGGCCGTCGGGGATGTCGACCGAAGTAGGGTGGTTGCAGTGGCTCGGCGGGAGGAGCTGGTGGGAATGCAGCTCGCCGGAGTCGTGAAGAGGGGAAGAGGAGCAGTCAGCCTACACTGTAGGCCACCGGGGAAGGAGCTCGACGCTGGAATTGAAGAGATGCAGGGAGGAGCTAAGTTGATCTCCGGCGGGTCTGCCGGAGTGAGGGCCGGGGTGATCTCCGGGTGAACAGTGGGGGGAGATGGGTTAATATTCCCTCTCTTTCTAAATTTAAAAAAAATAAAGAAGGAGGAGAAAAAAGGAAGAAAAAAGGAAAAATGAAAGGAAGGAGGAGGCTACGGTTGAGGCTTGTGAGGAGGGAGGATGATGGGGGCTTCCCTAGGTTTGGGGATTAGGTCATGGTTGGAAAGAGGGTGTGATGGGACATTAAATAGGATGGTGAGTGGGAAATGAGTGGTGTAGATGGACCCATCTTGAATGGGTTGTCAGAATTTGACATGGAGGAATTCCTTTATGTAAGGATGAGGGTTGTTGACTAGTCAAATATTTGGGGCTCTCCATTTAGTTTGAACCAATGGGGTGTTGACACCTAATACAATATTTGCAAATTAGCCCCCTTAAATTTGGGTATTTGCACAGACACATAAAATAATAAAAAATTGGTGGGCGATTTATTGTTTGGTATTTTGTAGGGTGAGGTGGTGTTGTGTGTTTTGTATGGGCTTAAGTAATGGGATATTGGAATTAAATTGCGATTAAACGGGATTAGTCAAAATGGTATCCCCAATTTAATTAGAAATAAATACAAGCTGTGTTCTAAAATTAATTAGGAGTACATGGGGCCAAAATTAGGTCGAGTCACGAATATCATTAGTAAAGAAGACTCAAAACAGAATATTACCCTAATTTGGGTTGCACGAAAAATTTGTCAAGATTGCCTCCAATTTCGATTGGAAAGCACAATGATACAAAGTTGGAATTTATTTAGAAATTAAATAAACGTTCGCGACGAGTATTGTGCGGCTAAAATGAAGCACCAGAGACCATAATTATGAATTACAAAAATGTCAGAATGGAAGGCGGGCATGTCTAGGGGAAGGTTATGAAATTTGTTGGAAGGCAAAAGCCAGGGTAGCGCTCCAAATATCGAAGCAACGGCAAGGCGCAACAATTAAATAAAATTATGGTAATTAATTACTATCTACAATAATTAAATTTTAATAAAATAATTAAATACATAATCCTATAATTCGGTCAAGTGTTCGTCTAGTGGGCTTCTAGGTCAAGTCTACCACCTCAAACATTAATGAACACCGTATATATATAATATAATTAAGTACACATCTCACACAATTATTTAATTTAAATACACCTATCATGAAATCATTTAATATAACTACCACAATATTAATAATATATAAAAGTCGAAAATACCCCTGTTTTTGGAATGTGGTAGTGACAAGTCTACCCTCCTTAAAAGAATTTTGTCCTCAAAATTTAAATCCTCATAGTAGTATTTACTCATACACATTATTATTTCCATCAAAATTTAAATTCATCAACCACAAAATCAGGTAGTAATCCACATTGTCATTCACAATTTTCAAAATTCTGTAATTATTGTATTCCTGAAAATCCTCGAAATAAAAATCAAATTCCATTTTTATCATAATTTTTTTCCCTAATTTTTTTAAGTTAATAATTAAATACTCAAAATTTAATATCCACTCCTCTAATTTAATTTCAATCAATGCATATATAAAAAATTAAAATCTCGTCCCAAAAAAGTTTGAATTCAAACACTAATCCATCAATGATTTTATTCCTTGGTTTCTTTTTCCACAAAACTCAAACAAAGCAATACTTATGAAATCTTCAATGCATCATTTATAATATAAATTTTAAATTTATATCTTGCAATCAAATAAATATAATGATAATCTCCCAAAATTTCCAAATTTAATAACCAATTTAATCATATCATAATCTTCCTAAAATTAATAAATCATCAATTATGCCATGTTAATTTCTTAACCCTTTATTTAAATTAATTCTTATCCTCAAAGTTTTAAGCATCTTGTCTCTCCTTGTCAAGTCATAACCTCTTCATAAATCTACTATGGTCAACCCCAATAATCATAGTCTACGAAAATTCTACCCATTGTCATTCAATATACAATCTAAGGAAAATATGTACGGTCATGTGTCTTTTGTCATGGTATTGCAGTCTCTGTCAGGGTGTACTACTAACTACATTCTAACAAGAAAATTATGCATACAAACTATGGTACTAGGGAATCAGTCAATCAGAAGACGAAAAAAGGAACATGAGGAAAGAAAAGAAGGAACCTGCTAATATATTTCTTGCAGTATCTTCTATCTCTAACATAAACTTAACTCTGGCACATTCACTAACTAATTCCTATTCTTGTACACTGGTACCCATATCAACTAATCATTCGTCCATAATATCCATGAATACATCCTCATTGCACACACCTGTCTATTAATACCAAAATCTGATACCAAGGACCTCTAGCACAATCATAGGTCAATGATTCATTCAAAGTTTGATACTCCTATCCCTTTAGGTACCTCTGTTCTACTACAAGTACACCTACTGCTAGTTCTCTTACTTACTATAATTGTTCATACTAGTTGTTCTTATCACTCAAGTGCACACCAAGTGCAACACACCATACTAAGTACTGTTCTCTCTAATACAACTCTAGATGGACACCCAAGTCTGTTTGCAGTGCCATCTCAATCATGCCCAAGTCAACTGATCCTTACGTATGTACTTCATCCACTCATATACTAATATACATTTCTTACCCACCGAAAAAATTTTATCCTCAAAATAAGATCATCAAAGTTTAACTTCTCGAACGATTTAAAATAAGAGACATATACTTCCTCAAAAGTCAAACATTCAAAATCAAAATAAAACTTTAATCGCTTCTAAAATCTTTATAGCTTTGACTATGTTTATTGAATCAAATTTGAATCCTCAAAATTCAATAACATAGAATCTCAACTCCTCAAAATTCTTAAAAATTGAAATTCATTTCCACTCTTAAATTTCAAATATACATATAATACTCACGGTCTCTAATACTCAAGGTGCACTCAAATACACCCATTGTCTATACTCTCAACTGTGTACTAAAATTTGTAATGCCCGAATTACTTGCACTATTACTTCCAAATGATCAAAGTCATCATCACACGTATTTTCTCCAATGAGTTTCTATCTATATTAACTGATATACTAATATATATATATTATCATACAAGGCACTTACTATTAGCACCTTGCTTAACTAATCCTCGATATAGAATCATTAGTACCCTTGGTATGATAACACTAGCTTCATTATTGGACCATCTCATCAAACTTATTAGAACTCATGACTTCTTGCACCTTCTATAACACCTTTTTTCACTTTACTCTCATGGGTAAGTATATGGTTCCTCATCTCGATTTATGTATATATATTTCCCTTTAATCCTATACAGCCTGTTAAACTAATCTGTGATACGCTTCACAACTCTCATTACCAATCCTGATATTTCTCTACTCATGACATCTCATTATAACTCTTTATGCGTATATATTTCTTTATTTTTTAACACACCCGGTATCAATCATCAAATTGAACATCATGCTCCAGTAATCCTTAACACAATTCCTTGATACTTAATTATTTATATAGATCATCCAATTACATAATCTTGATTATCCAGGACGGGTATGCTGGCTCTGATACTAACTCTTTGAATCATCACTGATACTCTATACTCTCATTCTACTTATAGTACTATAATGACACCTATCCTAGAGCTATTGCTACGAGATACTATGCTACGGGTTAACTCTAGATTAATGCCTATTGTTCACCTGTCCAACTAAGAAACACTTACAACGAACAGGTCACACTCAATCAACACTAATACAAGACACAGACATAATTACAAGTTACTAATTATCATCTTAATAAGGAATCCTATAAGAATATAAGCTCAAAAGGAACTAGATTAAGGACTGAAGGTATTGCTACCGCTAGCAAGGAAATGATAGAACAAAGTCCTGTAATAACAGAAATAGATAAGTGTTGAGATGATACTTTAAGAACCAATTTAAGATACAACCTGATAATCATACACGTCTGTCAGAAATTATGACACTCAGAATCCTCGCCACGCCAGTAAGCATAGGTGCGATAAACGACAGGTTTCGTAACTAAGGTATGCAACCCTATAATCATGTCATCTAGAATCCTCGCTACGTCAACCGGTATGGCTGCGAGAGACTCTAAGTTTCATAACTACTGTATGTACATCCAAGTCAGGTTCCTATGTTCTCGTCACGACAGCTAGTATGGCTGCGATAAACTCTAGGTTCCATAACCAAAGTAGACATTTTACCTTTCTCACTGTCCTCATCAACATATGTCATCAGATGATATCATAAATTTTAGCCTAAAAAATTTATCTTGATATAAAATTAACTCAACAACGATACCAAGAATTTAAAGTTAACAACTAGTCAACAAGAATCAAACTCAATATCAACAAGCGAGAACAGACGAAAGCAAGGAGAAAGGAATTAAATTGGAATTCATAATGAGATTCTCAAGGGTCATCCCAGGAATCCCTCAAATAAATTAGATCGAGTATCCTCTCTCATCCTAGTATCCTAAGTCCTATATCTTATCGCAGGCACGCGATAGTACAACTAATACGTCGCACAACCACGACACCGTTGCGAAGTCTGACCTGTATGGGCCACCACTAAAAACGTGTCACGACCCGCACTCGATATAGGGGCACGAGTGCGTGGGTACGTCCAGCCTACGCCGCAGCATTGTTGGTAGAACGCTGTCTAGGTCTTGATGCTATCTAAATAATCTCACACGAGCATCCGACTCCATGAGGAGACACGGATACCACAATATAACATGAACAACATACTCATTCACAACTACAGCACGATAAGATCTCAAAGAAACAAGTAAGATGCAACACAAGTCTAAAATTGAAATAGTCTAACGCAATAATATAATCCACGTCTCAAATAAGATTGCCGGTGACAAATCAGGTACCAAAATAGACAGTTAGGAAACTAACTAGATAACTAGTGATTTCGGCTAAACCTCTCAGAATCACAACTGAACTACCAAGTCCAATACTGCAGCTACTCACCCTGTGGTCCATAAATGTCGGACACCAGTCCTCTAGGCATAGTCTAGAAAATATTTTTCAGTCAGGAAGGAGCAAAGTATATCTCAAATAACATTTCCATTTAATTGATAAGGGCTATAAAACAATAAACATATAATGTTATATACTGAGAGAAGACAGTGAATAAATGCAATGGCAAAATAAAGAGACAAGCAATGTAAAGAGACAAGCAATATAGACAATATGAAACAGTCAGTGCCTATATGAAATGAAGAGAACGAGATACAATATCATATACGGGTGATAAAATATATGATCTAAAATAGAGAACTGTAACTATTCTAAGTGTTTGAAATATCAGTCTATCATGTGATAGGCTTGGGATAGAATCAGGTTGGCTATATATGATTAGCTATGATTCATGTAAGGTCAGGCTAACCATTTGGTTAGCTATGATGCATGTAGAGGTCAGGCTAATCATATATAAGAGCTATGAGGCATGTAATGGTCAGGCCACACCCGACGTGAGATATGGGGTGAGCTATGATGCATGTAGAGTTGGGTATAATCACATAATCTACTAATATTCTCCCCGCTCACAACTAGTACAGTGGATCCAATCACGACACGTCACGATACACGAGAAATATCTAATATATCATCAATATAATATCTCATGATTGCAGGTCCAATCTATATACTAGTCCGTGTAGCACAGTGTCAAGAATCAGATGTAACATTTCTAGATACTGAAATTATAGATATTATCAAATAATTAGAAATTATCATAGAATGTACTCGCCTTGGGTCCTTAGCTGGTAATACCAATGTCCTGTTCCAGTGTATCGCCTGCATGATCCAACAGTCCTATAGACATATCATAAAATAATATAATATTTGCATCAGATGCTACACTAACACACAATCAAAATACATCGAACTCAGGGGCTATGCCAGGTATGGCACTAGTCAACTAGGGTCAAGTGCATCAAGTTGCACGGGCGTCGCGTCTGTGATTGTTGTACAATCCGACAGTCGGTGATACGGGTCTTGCCAGTACGTTGATGTACATATGGCAGCCTTCTATTAATTAACAGGGTTACAGGGTCATGTGTAGTTACGGGGTATCCGTATTTATACTTTGGTTACCTAGTAGAGGTATATATATAAATATACATAGTACACTCATAATATATTACCAATTAATTTCATACATAATATATATATACACTTAATGAATTTACACTATTATATACATGTACACATATACATACTAATCAAAATATATTATGTACATATATACATATATTAAAAAGGATACTTGGGATGCACGTACATTACGTACACATATGTATATATATACCAGTTCGAGAAATACATCATATATATATATATATATATAAAATAAAATTACATATACTATATACTTGTATATAAGTACATATATATATACCAATATAAATATATATATGCTACATATATATACATACCAAAATACATACTAACATATATTATGAATACGTATGTACCAATATATATGTTGAATACACAAATACTAATGGGGAATACACTATATGTTAATACATACATATATATATATATATTTGAATACATAAATATACTAATAGAGAAATATATCATATATATATACATATATATATATATATATATATATATATATATATATATAAATATATATATATATATATATATATATATACCATTCATTAATATTAATACATACAAATACTAATACACTAAATGAATTTATACCAGTATACATTTTATTAAATATATACTATATAAAAATAAAACCAATATACATACATATACATATGTATATATATGAATACATATATACTATTACAAAGAATATATATATACTATTACATAGAATAAACTATTATACCTCAACAATGAAGGAGGGAAAGAGGGAGAGGGACTCACAGTCGATGGTGGTGGTGATCGTGGCCGTCTAAGGCGAGTCGGGGAGGAGCTCAGGCAGGAGGAGATGGAGGAGGAGCTGGCTGGACCGGTCGGGGGAGGTCTTGGCCGGAGCAGGGAGCAAGTGGGAGCTCGAGGAGGATGACTGGTAGTAGAGACGGGGTCGGTTCACCGGAGGGGAGGGGAATTCCAGCGGGTCGAGGGGTGTGTGCAGGCAGAGGATCTGGTCGAGGCGAGGCCGGCAGGGCTAGTTGAAGGAGTCGTGGGTCGGCTGTGCTTAGCGGATGGCCGGGCTGAAAGTATCGAGGGGAACTTGACGCCGGGGTCGGGAAGAGGGGATGTCGACCGTGATGGGAGGTTGTGTGGTCGAGCGGAGCTGCACCGTAATCTGGATGCAGCGGAAGAAGCTAATGGCCGGAGAAGAGGAGATGGGATGGCCAAAGAAGAGGAGATGGGATGGCCGAAGAAGATGAGATGAGGGCTCGATGCGGGTCAGAGATGGAGGAGGAGCGGGGAGTGCAGGGAGTCGGCCGGGTGGTTCAGTGAGGGGCTCGGTTTGGATGGAAGAGGCGAAGGGAAGTAGAAGTGGAGTCGAGTCAGCGGTGTCGGGGAGAGGTTGGCTGGTGATGGAGGTGATTCAGATCAGCCGCCGGAGATGTCGACCGGAGTAGGGTGGTTACAGTGGCTCGGCGGGAGGAGCTGGTGGTAATGCAGCTTGCCGGAGTCGTGAAGAGGGGAGGAGGAGTAGTCGGGCTGCGCTGTGGGCCGCTGGGGAAGGAGCTCGACGCCAAAATTGAATAGATGCAGGGAGGAGCTAAGTTGATCTCCGGCGGGTCGATCGGACTGAGGGCCGGGGTGATCTCGGGATCAAAAGTTGGGGGAGATGGGTTAATATTCCCTCTCTTTCTAAATTTAAAAAACCAAGAAGAAGGAGAAGAAAGGAAGAAGAAGGGAAGAAGAAAGGAAAAATAAAAGGAAGAAGGAGGCTGCGGTTGAGGCTTGTGAGGAGGAAGGATGATGGGGGCTTTCCTAGGTTTGGGGATTAGGTCATGGTTGGGAAGAGGGTGTGATGGGACATTAAATAGGATGGTGAGTGGAAAATGAGTGGTGTAGATGCACCCATCTTGAATGGGTGGTCAGGATTTGACATGGAGGAATTCTTTCATGTAAGGATGAGGGTTGTTGACTAGTCAAATATTTGGGGCTCTCCATTTAGTTTGAACCAATGGGGTGTTGACACCTAATGCAACATTTGCAAATTAGCCCCCTTAAATTTGGGTAGTTGCACAGACACATGAAATGATGAAAAATTTGTGGGTGATTTGGTGTTTGGTGTTTTGTAGGGTGAGGGGGTGTTGTGTGTTTTGTATAGGCTTAAGTAATGGGGTATTGGAATTAAATCGGGATTAAACGGGATTAGTCAAAATGGTATCCCCAATTTAATTAGAAATAAATGCAAGCGTTGTTCTAAAATTAATTAGGAGTACATAAGGCCAAAATTAGGTCAGGTCACGAATATCATTAGTGAAGAAGACTCAGAACAGAATATTACCCTAATTTAGGTTTTACAAAAAATGGGTCAAGATTGCCTCCAATTTCGATTGGAACGCACAACGATACAAAGTTGGAATTTATTTAAAAATTAAATAAATGGCTGCGACGAATATTGTGCGGCTAAAATGAAGCACCAGAGAGCATAATTATGAGTTACAAAAATGTCAGAATGGAAGGCGGGCATGTCTAGGGCAAGGTTGTAAAATTTATTGGAAGGCAAAAGCCAGGGTAGCGCTCCAAATATCGAAGCAACGGCAAGGCGCAACAATTAAATAAAATTTCGGTAATTAATTACTACCTCCAATAATTAAATTCTAATAAAATAATTAAGAACATAATCTTATAATTCAGTCAGGTGTTCGTCTAGTGGGCTTCTACGTCAAGTCAACCAGCTCAAACATTAATGAACATCGTATATATATAATATAATTAAGTATACATCTCACACAATTATTTAATTTAAATACACCTATCATAAAATCATTTAATATAACTACCACAATATTAATAATATATAAAAGTCAAAAATACCCCTATTTTTGGAATATGGTAGTGACAATGACACATTGTGATGCAAGATACTCAAGGCCAAAAAAATAATAAACCTTGAACATTAATCATTGAACATTGAACACGGAACATTGAACATTGTCTAAGTTAAACACTGAACACTGAAAATTGAATATTGAAACATTAAAACATTGTCTAAGTTAAACATTGAGAACACAAGGAACAATAAATAATATATATAACATCCCATGATTGATCCATGTGTATACTAATCCGTGTACCAGTGTGTCAAGAGTCATATAAAATATTTCTAAATACTTGTATTATAGTAATTATTAAATAATAGAAACTATCAGAGAACGTACTCGCCTATCGTCCAAGTAATGAATGTCAAACTGTGTCCCAACTGGTGTCACACAAACCTATATATGGAATATTACATTAATACAAGGTGTTGGAATGAATTTAAGTTAAACTAGTCAACATCTAGGTCACAAAGCCATTTCTAAGTCAAACTGATTATTTCTAGGCTACAAGAGTCAAACACTAGGATACTATGTCAATACACTATGAAACTAAGCTATGCTAACTAATCTAAGATATTAAGAACCACACAAAATGTCGTATCCTAAGATACGCAAGTTTCAATATATGAAATAATAGTTTATGTATATATACAAGTCAATATATATAGTATCTCAACTAATCAATGAATTTATGATACCTTAGCCTTGCACCAATGCGTATCGCACTATTTCGATACCCAAACCCAATACCTTGGTATCGACCCATAACCTTGATATTACCTTAGTATTCCAAGGTAATTCAAAACCCCATTTTGCTAATATATATATATATATATATATAATCCCTCATAAACGATCTATAAATATATAATATACTAATACCATACATAAACCTCTAATAGTATTTAGTATACAAATTTAGTTGGATTATATTCTTTCAGGTTCATGTTAACTCTGAATAGATTTACATTCAACAAAACCTTAATGAAAGTATGTCATGTTAATGATACCTCTGATTTTACTTTCATCTTAGCCTATCATATTCTAAAGTAATGGGTCCAAAAAGTCAAAAAATGTGTCTTTATTATATCCGAGAAATTACAGGAGAAATAAGAAGTACATCATTTAGGAGGAGCAGTCAAATTACGGATCTGCTGCGCCAGTGCGGCCATCTTCTCATTCCTGGAGCTCAAAACTATAACGCGAGCCCGCTCCAACCTTGCATCCTCATTGTTCAAGGTAGACATTTCAGACCGAGCATGTATAAAATCTGCGTGGATGATACCCACACGTGTCAGGTTCTGCTAAGCCGCTTCCCTTCGGTCATTCAACGCATCTCGAGCTGCCGACAAAGAGAGAGAACTCTCCTTGGCCTTAGCGAGGTCGTCTTCCAATTTGCGGATCCTCGCTACCTCTGCCTCATATTTGGCCTCATACGTGGCCAGCTGGGGAATGACATACTCCAATACGGTATGCTCTTCATTCATCTCTTTCTGCTGAGCTTCGATGGACTTGCTCAGAGTTTTCATCTCCCCGACAAGCCTCGCAGTCAAAGTGTCATATTCAGCCTGAATCAGGTCATCAAGGCTGCCCTGGGATAATTGCAAATAATTATTAATGGGGTGTTCCAAACCATTAACTATCTGCTCCAGTGTATCAGCTCTCCCAGCATTGTTGAAATCTCTGATCGACGTTGTCACAAACTGGGAGGACCTCCTCAGAGCCTCAAAACCCAGATTCTTCTCCAGCACCATTGATATCAGCATTTTTAAAGTGGTATAGAAAATACTAGTATACTGCTCAATCAACATGGCAAAATCAGATTGGACGCTGGGAGTGGCTACAATATCGAAGAATCCCCTTCCAGGAACGACTACAGAGGGTGTCGTTGCTTCAATAGAAGGCACGACAAAGGTAGAGGCACCGACAACAGTCGAAGTGGCTGGCGTACTCAAAGGAGGCATAGTTGTCACGACCCGCACCCAGAATTTGGGTATGAGTCGTGGGTACGTCCAGCCTACGCCGCAGCATCGGCGGTAGAACGCTGTCTAGGTCACAAATATAGTATATCCTGTCAATAGTCTCAACTCCGTACGGAGGACAATGATAAATAAACCACAGTTCTATAATATACTCAATCACAACTATAACATAATGGCACGATGAGAATTGAAAAGAGTTCTAATAAAAACCAACCACAATAAGTCCAACTCAAATCCTGGGTCTAAATGACCTCACAAAGTCACAAAATAAATAAATACAACTCAGTCTCAGTCTAAAATAATAAATGCAGAAAAAGTAATCTAAGAACAGGCTGGTAAGTTCTCCTCTAGGATAGGCACCTCCTCTGGGATTTCTGGAGTGAAATCTCCCTCTATTCCTGGGCCGTAATGAGTAGGGCAAAAGTCCTCCAGGTCCTCTGAAAATGTTGTTATCCAGTCAGGATTGGAGCGAAGCACAAGCACTAACAGCAGTTTCATTAAATTGACAAAATCTATAAACAGTGTAAGAGATACAAGATGGAAATAAAAGCTGAACATGTGAAGTACTGGAGAAATGAAATAGACAATAGAGCATCTAGCAATGAGCAATAAATAGTGAATGCTAGAACAAGTGAATCAGAATAAAATAAACATCTAGCTAAGTGTTTGAAATATTAGTTTATTATGTGATCGGCTTGGGACTGGATCAGGCTGGTTATATATGATTAGCTATGATTCTTTTAGGTCAGGCTAACCGCATGGTTAGCTATGGTGCATATAGTGGTCAGGCTAATCATATATAACAGCTATGGAGCATATAAGTGGTCAGGCTGCAGCCGACGTGAGAAGTGGGGTAAGCTATGGTACATATAATGTTTGGATATGATCACATAATCTACTAATAGTTCCCCATCCCCCAGCTAGCACGATGGATTCCAACCACGACTCCTCGTGAGGGGGATCTAGGGTGCTAACCCGTGTATCCATAGTGTCGGAATCAAGTATGTAATACACTACAATTTATAGAAGTAATCAACCATGAAAACTGTCAGAGAATGTACTCGCCTGTGGTCCTGAGCAAGGTGTGAGGATCGATGTCCAAAGTGGGATCACAATGACCTATTTATGGAATATTAATGTCAAAATATGGAAATAAAAGAATAACATGCTTAACAATTTAAACACGAGGCCTCTAGGTCAATTCTAAAGCCTACTGGTCAATACTAGTCTAATACTAGCTAATTGTGTCATTATACTAGGTATTATAATTATATATAACTCATATAGTGTGGTATATTGGTATCTTGCTGAAACTAGTTACTATTTCTTATACTATATGCTATCAGCATATAAATAACTTTCATATATATACTGAGTATATACCTTAACTGACACCAAGGTAAAACCAATCCTGAGTTATCCCATATTAACACCCTTAGCATTTACCCACATTGACTGATACCTACTACTTAACTGACACTATAGTCCAACCAATATCCCAAACCACCTTACCTTACTGATACTCTAGGATAGACACAAACACTCACTCACAGGCAACATAAGCTACACACACAGTCACAACTACACCCACACACTAATTCCTAACCCCAAATTGCACACAGGTACCTAACATAGGTTGACACAGTTGGTTTTTAATGAACTGGTACTGAAATTTAGACACACAGACACATGCCTATTTTCCCACACTTCACTAAGGCACCCACACACACAACTAGCTAATACACACTGGTATTCTACTGCTACACAGTTAACCCAATACAGGACAACTCACACCTAATCACATAGACACATAGGTTTAGAAATCTGGAAGGAACTAGGATACACACATACAGTTCACACTCTCTCACACTGATCACACAATACTAAAACACACAGGCAACCTAATACACAGTCCCAAACACACACTCTTACACATACTGAATATTATGCACAATTTACACATGTACATAGCCAATAAAACCCCCATTCACTGATGCTTACTCTAAACAATACACAGTCACTCTGAGAACACACACACACATGCTTGCACTGACACAGGGACAGATTCTAACATAACTTAACTCTCTGAACTTACTGATACCTTATCCACTCTAATTCCCTTGCACAACTGAAACTGCTACACAGCCAGGAATAAACACAAAACCTCATATTTAACACATAGGATACTGTGTATGTATTCTAGAACCTAGCTATACTCACTGAATACCCTGTCCTCACAAATCACTCACAGGCCCTCTGAAACCCATACAGACACAGCCATTACCTCTCACTGAACCTAACAATTACACACACACAGTGCACATCTGAACAGGGACACCCAGTTCTAAGGTACTGAAGTTTACTGATACATAACACTGCACATACTGGAATTTATACTGAAACACACAGTACACACACTGAAATTGCACAGCAACACCCCCAAATGTATTCACTGATCTAAGGGACACACAGGCATGTAAACTCATCCACACACCACAGTTCACATAGGTTCCTAAAATCAAACCAACTAAACCCTGTTTTCCCCCAACTCCTTAACTGATACTTGACTGCACATTATGAAATTTCTGCTCATACAGCACACTGCTCCCTCTCTAACTCTCTCTCAAATACACACAGGTTTTACCTCACCAACTGACACACACAACTCACTGGCCAAACTCAAAACACAGTTTAAAACTGAGCACCTCACAGTACACAGTTTTGCACAAGTCTGGATACACATGGTTTCCTATCTCACTCTGCACACAGTACCCACGAACCACAGCCCTACTGCACAGGGAAGATCCCCCACAGTGCACACTGCACAGCCACCGAACAGTCCCAAACCCGACTGCACAGTGAACCCCCCCTCTTCAAAATCACACACACGACTACAACCTAGATACACATATACAAACACATCAAATCCATATACATATGTATAAATATATATAGACATCATACATCATATTCGATAAATTAGAGTAGGTTAGATAGGTGTTCATCCATCTCTGGCATTTCATCATACACGTGCAGTACAGAAAAACAATTACCTAAAACCCATGAATCCCTCTAACCAAAAACCCTAAAACTCGGGTTCAACCCACCCCCTGTGAGATGAAATCAGTCTACCTACAATACCTAGGGTTAGGGTTCCTGTTAATTGGGGAAAACCAAACGAAAATTCACCAAAACCCTAGATCTCCTAGGTTTACCTGTAGAATCCCTAAAATCCGAATTCCAAACCTTAGGGTGGGTTCCTAAAGGCCTTTATCATCTGTACACAGAATTTAAATGAGTAAAACTAGGGTTTTACCTGCAGGGATGGTTTCTCCAATGAGGTTCTTCTTCTCCAAGGCTTTCTGACCCACGTTCCTTGCTTCTCTTTGCTTTGGAGGAGGAGAAAATGGAACCTAGGGTTTGATCTCAAAAATTGGGTGGGGGATGGTTTCTCTTGTGGAGGCTAGGGTTTCCTTTTTTCTCTACGTGAAGAATGAGAGGGTTCCCTTTTATATTAAACCTAATTAGGGTTTCAATGCATTGTTTAGGTTAAACCCTCTATGGTAGACCATGTAAACCTAATTGACTCAGGCTTAGGTCTGCTAGAGTTTGAGGGTTCACCCTAAAATTTGTATTCTAGGGTTTCACTAGAACTGGTTTGCAATTTAGGGTTGACTCACTAGGGTCTGTCCTAATGAGTTCTAGGGTTTGACCTAAAACTAAACATTACTAATAATAATATAATTAGTTTATAAAACTCAACAGATTAATTTAATACATAATTATTTAAAATAGTGAAATTACATAAATACCCTTGCCTGGAAAAGTGGTAGTGACAATAGTCGTAATGACAGGCTCATCCTCCCCTCGAGATATCAGAACTATTTCGAGCGAGCCGGCACCCAAAAATGTTTCCTCTTCAAAGTCGGGCACCTCAGTGTCATCGGCAGTAGCTGCAACAAAACCAAAAGTTGTGTCGACGTTGCCCTCCCCGTAGATGTCTTCCCCTGAAAAGAAGACAAAAGAAAGTTAATATCAACATGATGTTAATTTTTCTAAAAGAGGCGTAAAGATGATATTTACCATGGCTGATGGTATATATGTCGCGTCGAAAGCCAGTATTTATGGTATTAAATGAAAGAATAAAAATGTATTCAGGATAGGGTTTATACGAGACCCGCCTTCTTTGGTTTACAAACAAACTTGTATAATTTGATCCTATACGAGAATATGGGAGTACAATTTATTTAATCTGGGTAAATATTGCTATAGGTGTCTGATCTGCAGTAGATCACTTTAGCCCTTGGACCACACGATGTTGAAGAAGTGCCGTAAAAGACAGGAAGCAGCTTTGAAGGTTGCAGAATAGGGTGGATGCACGATGCCAAAGTCGTCGATCCCTACTCTTTGCCTGAGCTCCGGATTCTTCTCTCTCTCTCTCTCGACCTTGGATCTGATATTGGTTTCTTGACCAATTTTTTGACCCTGTTCCTCATTGATAGAGGTCTCTATTTATAGAGTTTTAGTGACAGTGACCACTCCGTCGGTGTAGAAACCGAGGAGTGAAAAGTACAGCACCCTTTTATACAACGGTTAAAGTAACCAATACCTGCGTATAGATGATCCTTTGAATGAGCGTGTGACGCGGGTCAAAATAAGGGACAAAAATGCGTATAATCGCTACGAAGATCACGGTGTAGAAGCCACGTAGGTAGGTATCCATTGTGTAGAAGAGGTTGGCATAGAAGCCAAATGTCTGTCACCATGGCATAGAAGCCAAATAGTTATCAAACCGGCATAGAAGCCGAATAGGCATAGAAGCCGAGTGGTCATAGAGGCCGAGTAGGCGTAGAAGCCGAGTGGTCATAGAGGCCGAGTAGGCATAGAAGCCGAGTGGTCATAGAGGCCGAGTAGGCGTAGAAGCCGAATGGGCATTGAAGCCGAGCGGTTATAGAGGCCGGGTGAGCACAGGAGCTGGATGGGCGTAGAAGCCGCTGCGTACCGTGCCAGAGTGCTGATATGGACGTTTTAGCCAGAATTACGGCTTTTGAAGATATAATCAAATCTCTTGCATTAAATGCCGAGATTCGCCACCATCCTGTGCATTAAATGTGGAGGCGTGTTTTTGAAGGTCTGCAACCCCTTCTGTGCATTAGTCGCAGAGACGTGCCTTAAGAAACTGTCACCGCTCTGTGCATTTAGACGTAGAGACGTGCCTCGAGCAACTGTCATCGCTCTGTGTATTGGACGCAGAGACGTGCCTCGAACCCCGTACAGAGTGCAGCTTTTGATGTGGCAGGCGGTTTGTCTACTGCAGAACGTAAACAGCTCGTGTTTGCCTATGTAAAATAAGGCAGCGTATTCCTTCGTGCTTTGTAAAAGCTGTTTACGCAAAGGGGATGGCGGTAAATGACAGCCTGGGTCGCAGTGCTGTGCCATCATCATAGCCGTCGTCTGGGTAGTCGAGTCGTATCCCTATGTCAGAAGTCCAGACGTCAGGTTCATTACAGGATCTTCATTGCAGGGTCTGACAGGTTCACTTCGGAGAATACGAAGCGTCTTTTGTATACCTCAATGCTGCATTTGAAAGAGGATGAGTTTTATGCCCTGGAGGCGATAAAGTGGTTTGGACGTACTGCCTTACGCGGATGGCCTTTTGAGCTTTTAATATTTTACGCTAGATTTAGCGAAAAAAGCTCTGTTGCACACTTGGTGGCTTTGAAGGCCTCTGCTTATGCTGCTCTACACCAATATGCTGCGTATAGCTATCCGGCATATTTTTTATGCTTCTACAAGACCCCCTTCAAAGCTTTCAAATTCCTCGAAATTTGAAACACTTTTAATGAAGCATGAACTGCTTCGTCGTTAGAGAGACATCTCAATCGACCGTTTTAATGCTCCATTCAGAAATGTTTCAAGTTACGAGGAGCGTACTTCTGATGAACAGAATTTTTGTTCAGACTTCGTCTTCAAGAATGACTTCTCAAAAATCCCTTGGAACAGGGTCAAGGAATGGCTGTCGAGTTGAGTTTGCCATCTTGATAGACGAGATATTCAGACTGGAGCCTAAATGAACCTCCAATTGACCCGAGAAGAGTAATTTCTCAATGTTTGAACTCTGTATGCTTCGGGTACTTAGGATATTCTGAGGCCAAGAAGGAGTATCTTCTGTGTGAACTCCTGTAATTGACCGTCTTGAGAACTGTTCGGATATGCAGAAAGTCAGAGATCCGTAGTGTAGATGAGCTGAAAATCCTGAGTTCGTAGTCTATTGAGCATAGAAAGCCACCGAGCATGAGATCGTAGATTCGTAGCTGCTGAGCGTGAAGTCGTAGGTTTGTAGCCTCTCGAGCGTAAAAGCTACTGAGCACAAAGGCATCCGGGCATAAAATCGTAGACTGATAGCTTGCGAGCGTAAAACCGTAGATCTGTTGCTGTCGAGCGTAGGAAGCTCCTTAGCGTAGAACTATAGATTTGTAGCCTGTGAATAAAAGAAATCTTCCGAGCGTAAGGTTGTGGATCTGTTGCCTCTGAGCGTAAACTAAACGCCATCGAGCGTGAGATCATTGATTTGGTATCTGCTGAGCGTAAAGTCGTAGGTTTATAGCCTCTCGAGCATAAAAGCTATCGAGCACAAAGGCATCCGGGTATAAAACCATAGACTTATAGCTTGCGAGCGTAAAATCGTAGATCTGTTGCTGTCGAGCGTAGGAAGCTCCTTAGCGTAGAACTGTAGATTTGTAGCCTGTGAATAAAAGAAATCTTCCGAGCGTAAGGTTGCGGATCTGTTGTCTCCGAGCGTAAACTAAACGCCACCAAGCGTGAGATCATTGATTTGGTATCTGCTGAGCGTAAAGTCGTAGGTTTGTTGCCTCTCGAGCATAAAAGCTACCGAGCACAAAGGCATCCGGGCATAAAACCGTAGACTTATAGCTTGCGAGCGTAAAACCGTAGATCTGTTGCTGTCGAGCGTAGAAAGCTCCTTAGCATAGGAACCGCTAACCTTCTTTTGCACGAAAAACTCTTCAAATTTGCTGACTGTCCGCCTTTCGAAAGTAGTGGGCTGACGTAGTACCCAATCATAACCAAATATTTAATTTATGAGATTTGGTTGGGGTTTCGAGGAGCCCGTCCGAGGGTTCGAGGAGTCGACCCAAACTCTATATATATCCCCAAACTTTTGAGAGAAAAACTTTTTATCCGTCTTCTGCGAAAGAGAGCCTTCGTTTGTTTGAGTTTTTCCCCTAGTTCTTTTTCTGAGCACTCCGAGTTTTCAGAAATGGCGCCGAAACAAATCCCCTCCACCAAGGAAAAGAGCACAGGCTCTTCTTCTCGTTCTTCTGCCCCGGCGAGAGAGTCTTCGGTCGGGCAAGGTGAACTTCCTTCTGAGCGAAGCATCCTGCCGACGAGTAGCGCACCCGGCCTTAGAGGTATAGCCTTTGGGATGACAAAGAACGACGAAAAATCCTTCACACACGTTGAATGTGGCCGCTCTAGGTCGTCTTCTGTGCTGATAGCCTCTTTGAGGAAGATGACGCAAGGAGACATTTTCATCTTTTACGCCCATATTTCTAATGTGCCAGCGTAGAAACTCTATGTTTTCGCAGTTTTGAGCGTAAAAGCTCTGACTGCCGAAAACTTGGTGTATACTGTAAAATTTTAGTTTTACGCTTGTGGATGGGACCTCTGGCGTAGTAACTAGAATTTTGGCAGTCTGGCATAAAGCACGGACAGTATACCGCCAATTACGCTTCAGGATGTGACTTCCGGCGTAAAATAACCAAATTTTGTACTGTCTTGGCGTAAAGCACAGACTGTCGTTTCTTGGTCATTATGTTGCAAGATTTGTAATGACGTATTTTTTTTGCACTTTCGCAGTTAACTTGCATAAGTTTCCACTGGCCGAGGTGATGGGTTCCGCTGCCGGGATGCTGCACTCGAACTATCTGGAGGATCTGTCGCACGTGATATTTCTTATCTCCGGACCCCAGTATCCCGAAGGACGAGGGATCTTGATATCGGCTCAGGGCGAGTGGACATTGCTGAACATGATTAACGGAGAGCCCCTGACGTACATAGACGGGGACCAGTACATCAAGCCGGCCTTTCTCTTTGGGGACATGATTGACAAATAGTCCCAGACGAAGCCCAAGAGAGAACCCTGGGTTTTCTCTACCGAGAGTGTGGTCTTGTATCTGCCCATGATGCCGAGAGATTATCCCATCTCGGCTTTCTTCCATGCCACACATTCCAGGAGGATATCGTGGACGCTGACTCCTGATCTTCACGGCAAGCCGGGGAAGATCTTTCATCTGAAAGGAGCTGACCAGGGGTCGTTTGTTAGCCGTCCTTCTGGTGTCGTGACGTAGTTCAGGGGACTGTGCCCGGGCAGCATCCCGAGTGAAGACAGTTCAGTAATCCTGCCGGTCCAATTGCCGACTTTCTGTAACGACTTTATGGTACTGGGGGAGGGGGTATACCCCAAGGAGAATCCTCTGTGCAATGGGTGGATTACCCCAACAAACCTCCAGTGGACTTGCCTAGTTGACTAGGCCTTGAAACATTTTCGGAGAGAGCTGGAGGTCATCGGACTGTATGCTGCTGTGAGTGCGATGAGTTTTGGGTTGCCTCCCAACCCTAACCTATTTCTGGCACTGATGGAGCGATACATTTCACTCACCGGGACCTTCGCCACTCCACTGGGGGAGTTGGGGTTGGCCCTCCATGAGATGGCAGTGATCTCGAGACTGTCGATGGGGGACACCCCATATGAAGAGTATGTTCCCACCAACCGGGAGTTGGAGGACTCGGACCCTCGGGTTTTGGAGGTGTATCAGGAGCTGATGTGCCACTACTTCGCGTGCACTGCTTTTTATAATGAGGCTTCTGATTTGGCTCACACCACTAAGTGGATGTCCTACCTCTTCTTCCACCGGGCCAGGGCCATGAAGTCGGAGAAAGTTTCGGGGGGCAAGAATGAGCCTGTGAACTGTTTGGGCGTGCTCAGTGCCCAGGTCATCGAGGATCTTATGGAGGAGGCTAAAGCTCCAGACCAGATTCTCAATGACGGGGTAGGAAAGTACCCTGAAGGCACTAAGGCATATAGTTACTTGAGGCGCTGCCGCAGCCCTTTGTCTGAGGAAGCCCGACTAGCTGGTTTCCTCTCCATATGGTTGCGTCGAGTAGTTGTGCCCGGTATCGCGTCCGCGGACCGCATTCACCGGAACATCCTGTGGCCTGCCGTTCGTCTGGTGTTTGGGGCAAGACTGGGCTTACTCCCTGCCATGGTGTGCCGTATACAGGCTGGCCTGAGAGCCATGACTGACGGACTGCTCGTTGATGAAGCTCGGCGTGATAACTTTCCCCGGGTAGAGTTACCATACCTGTACATGATGGGATGGTTAATTTTCCACAACCCCCGGGTGATGTCTCCCGGCCCTGGCAGTAGTTCGGGGGGTAGTTTCTTGCTGAACTACAAGGACTCCCTCTGGAACGTGAACACAGTCTTAGACTGTCGGCTGGTGCTGAGCCTCGGTCATTGCTGGAAGCTCCTCTGCACTGTCCCCTCTGTGCATCACAATTAGTCGGGGATTAGGCTTGAGGATTTAGGTGGAGAGAAGACCAATCTTTCTCTGGAAGCTTTTAATTGGTTGGTCTGTATCAGACCCTCCCATTTGCTGTACAGAAGCGAAGATCATTGCTTCTTCGAGCCTTACTTGCCCAGTCGGTTTGCCAGGCAGTTTGGGTATGATCAGCTGCACATGGGCAATGCCGTCACCAGCTTCAGGTCCAGGGGCGGACTCATTGATGGAGCCAGAGGATGGCGGTATTTTATCATGGGTTGCACGGAAGCAATCTTTATCGTGTCGGTCGTCACCCTCTCTACGGAGCTGCGCATCCTCTATTCGTATGTCTAGTTCTACGTGGCGATCAACACCTTCCATCGCGATTTTGACATGCGTGGAAGCTTTAGGGTGCCTTCTCCCAAGCCTGGGGGAAGGGTCGAAGTCCCCTCGGTTTTGTCTAACGAGGGTGAGGAGTCCGTCACTCCGGATGAGCCTCTGGTGTCGGTGCCGAGGTGTAAAGTGCCTCCGCCTGCGGGGGCTTTGGCAGTCTTTGGGAAGCGGAGGGCTCCTGCCTCGAAGCAGACTTCCCCTCGCAAGAGGAAGAAGGAGACGGTTAATCGTTCTCTCCGAATTCCTAGCATTGAGGCTCCTAGAGAGGAACCTGCTGTCTCTCCTGTTGGGGATGTCTCTTTGATTGGAGGTTCCCCGCTTTTTGGAGAGGGACCCTCAGTTTCGGCTGGTGGTGCTGGAGAACTCCTGCTTGAGGTTGCCGTTGCTGCCACTGCCTCCGGTAGTGGAATAAAATTGCTTGCGTGGCCGAGGCAAATGGGAGAATCTTTTCCTAGACCAGCAACGGATGAAACTCCTGCCGCGTCTGTGAGCATGACTAGCGAGATTCTAGCTGACGAACCTCGACTGCGTCTTGGTGAAGGCTTAATAGAGCTCTTGGCGATGTCGGTTGGCCCACCTCCTTCTCTAGGTATGATAGTTCGTATTGCGTCATTAAGGCGTGATATAGCTACATCGGCTGCAGACGCGGCATATATACCATTGGCTACGGGTAAAGGTCATCTTTATATCTCCTCTTAGAAAGATTACTATCATATTGATATCAACTTTCTTGTCCTCTTCTCAGGGAATGGCGTCCACGGAAAGTATAGCGTTGAAGCGCCTTCTGGCTCTGCTCGGGCTCCTGGCGATGATACGGAGGCGTTCGACTTCGAGGAGGAAATACCTTCGGGGGCCAGCTCACCCGGAGTAGTTTCGTCACCTCAAGAGGAGGACGAACCCGTTATCGTGACCTCGCCTCTTGGGAGTATGCCGATGACTTCGACCATCGTTGTTGCACCTTCTTCGGTCGCACTACCCGTCGAGGCGGCGGCTGTGGCCACCTCGTCTGCAATCATTCCTGGAGGGGAACTCGCCAATATCGCGGGCACTCCTGGCGTTCAACCAGATCTGGTTGCGCTGACCGAGCTGTATACCAGCCTCTTTTACACCAGTTTGAAAACGCTGATATCAATGGTGTTGGCGAAAAATCTGGATTTTGAGCGTCTGAAGAAGGCTTCCCAGTTTTCGATTGGGGCGGTCAGGGAGTTCGGCGATTCTGGGGTAGCTGACGCCCTGGAGGAGATGGTCAATGGGTTGGAGCAACCCATTAACGAATACTTGTAGCTGACTCGGGGCAGTTTTGAAGATGAGGTCCAGGCCAGATACGAGTTCATGACCGCACGGCTTACCAAACAGCAGGAGAGCCTAGATAACTCCATCAAAGCACATAAGCTGGAGATGGATAAAAGAAAAGCTGTCGTGGAGGAGGCTCTTGCTCTTCAGACGAAGTGCCAATCCGAGCATGAAGGGAATGTAGCGAGGGCCCACAAGTTGAAGGAAAAACTCGCTCAGGCAGAGGAGTGGGCTTCTCAATCGTTGGCAGGTCTAGATATAGTGACTGGTCGACTGAGCACAGCACGACGGGATATGGAGCGTGCAGAAGCTTCCCGAGCTGGCTCTCTTCGGGCAAGGGCCAAACTGTCCTTTATGAACAATCCCGAGGCACAGCTGGAACAGGCCCGCGCTGATACCTTGGTTTCCAGGGACGAGAGGGTAGCTGCACTGGCAAAGCTGATTCACGATCTGACCGCTCTCCCACAATTATGTACCCTTTCTTCTTTTTGCTTCTCCGATATAATTTTGCTCTTTTTGGGAATAAATAAAGCAAATCTTTTCTGACTTTGTGGACCCATCATTTCGGAATGTAAATGACAGGTTTGGGAGAGAGTGATATCAGAGGTAGTATGGACATGATAGACTCTCGATAAACTTCTAGCAGGACATACCTATTCAGAGGTCATACGGACATGGTAGAATATGACCTAACTAGTTTCGTTTTGGAAGTAGTTTTGTCAGAATTGAGATTCTCGCTATATTCCACTTGAGTAGAGGAGGTTTAAGCATAGTACCTCTTCAGGAATTTACCGTTGATAGGAACCATGAACAGGTCTCCATTAGGCTGGGCTAACCTGTAAGCGCCGTTCGAGAATGTTGTCTCGATCACATAAGGGCCTTCCCACTTGGGCTGAAATTTTCCTTTACTCCTGTGAGTAAGAATCATCGGCCTTCTTACGGCTAAAACTAGCTCGCCGACTTTGAACACTCTTTCCTTTACTTTATGATTGAAAGCTCCGGAAATACGTGCTTGGTAGAGCGTGATGCATTGTTGAGCTTGGAGGCGTTTCTTGTCTAATCCCTCTAGCTCTTGAAGCCTTAACAGGTCATTCTTTTCTTGAGTCAGCTCATTAGTCATGGCTATCCTGAGTGACGGGATCTGAATTTCAATGGGGAGAACTGCTTTGCTCCCATAGACCAGTAAAAATAGGGTACAACCTGTTGGTGTTCGTACCGTTGTACGGTACGCCCAGAGACATTCGCCCAGCTTCTCATCCCAATCTCTTTTGTTTGAAGAGACGAACTTCTTCAAGAGTTTGATAATGGTTTTGTTGAAAGCTTCCGCCAAACCATTAGCAGCTGGATAATATGCCGTAGAGGCAATATTATGTATCCAATTTTTATCGCAAAATCGATAAAACGCTTGGCTGATGAACTGAGGTCCATTGTCATGGATTATCCTTCGAGGAATCCCAAAGCGATAAATGACGTGATGCTTGACGAAGCTGATTACATTAGATGCCTTTACCTCAGCAAGAGGGATCGCCTCTGCCCATTTGGAGAAGTAATCCGTGATAGTCAGTATGAACCGGTGACCTCTAAAAGAAGACGGGTGAATAGGACCAATGATATCCATACCCCATGCTTCGAAAGGCCAGGACGCAACCGTAGGATGTAGATATTCAGACGGTTGGTGTATGAAGTCTGCAAGAACCTGACAGGCTCTGCATTGTCTTGCATAGTTGATCGCGTCCGTGATCATAGTGGGCCAGTAATAGCCCATTATCCTGATACGATCCTGTAGCTTAGGACCGGGCTGGTGCACTCCGCATACGCCGTCGTGAGCCTCCCGGATAATCTGCCGTGCTTCGTCGTTAGAGAGATATCTCAATAGTAGTCCGTCGTAGGTCCGGTGATATAGACATTGTGAAGATGCATCGAAGTAGAAACGTAATGATCGTCTTTTGACGGATACTGCTTCTTTGGGGTCCTCCGGCAAGATTTCGTATGCGACGAAATCTATGAAAGGACTTCTCCAGTCTCTTCTAGGGGGATCTGTGTTCACAGCGTAACTGCGTTCTATGTGAAAGTTGTTTTTCACACAGAATAAATCTCTGTTAAGAAGGATTACCGAATCCTGCCTTCTTATAGGAGTGGCTAAATTCACAGCTAGACTGGCTAGGGCATCAGCTTCCAGATTCTGAGATTGAGGTACATGCTTTAGAAAGAACCCTTTAAATGTCATGGCTATCTCGACCGTTGCTTGGTGATAGGGGATGAGGTCTGGATTCTGGACTTCATATATTCCTCTGACTTGATTGACGATAAGCAAAGAATCACCGAAAGCTTCCAGGGAGATGACCCCCAGCTCTTTGGCGACTTGGAGCCCGATTAGCAGAGCATTATACTCTGCCACATTGTTGGAGCATGGCTCGCTAAGAGAATATGCTCGCTAGATGACGAGTTTATCAGGAGTGACCAGGACGATTCCTACCCCTGAAACCACGTTTCCCTGGGGACCAGTCCTGGAGGCGCCGTCGGAGAACAGTTGCCATGCGTCACTTTCCATTGCAGAATTACATTCTGCAACTTCGTCGGGAATGTCCTCGTATAATTTGGAGGCCTCCGGGATCGGATGAGCAGCTAGGAAGTCAGCCAGCACTTGGCCTTTGATGGACTTCTGCGGGACGTATACCATGTCATATGGTGTTAACAGCATCGCCCAAGTCGCGAGTCAGGAATTAAGAGAACTTGGCTTGCTCATCAATACTCGAAGAGGGTTGATCCTAGAGATGATATGAATAGTCTGGCCGGCGACATAGTGTCGCGTCTTCTGGATAGTGAACATCAGAGCCAAGCATTCTTTCTCTACTGGGTTATACCGGTGTTCGGCTCTAACCATCATCCTGCTGAGGTAGTAGATAGCCTGTTCATGACCCATATCGTTCTTTTGTGCGAGAAGAGCTCTTAGCGAATGATCCATTGCTCGAACGTACAGCAAGAAAGGTCTTCCTATGACGGGAGGCACCAGAACTGGCAGACTGGTGAGATAGCGCTTGATATCTCCGAACGCTTGTTGACAGGTTTCGTCCCATACGAAGGATACACCTTTCTTCATGAGATGCGAAAAGGGCTGACATCTTCCCGAGAGGTTGGATATGAACCTCCGGATATAAGCCAGACGGCCTTGAAATCCCCGAAGTTCCCTCAGATTACGGTTCTTCGTCGGGGGACTTGAGCTGGGTCAAGCATGCCTTCGCCTGCATCAGTGCTTCACTCAGGGCTAGATGAGTGTCTTGGGAGAGCCTGAGTAGCTCGAAGATGGACAGCCTGGCTGGTATATTAGCCAGTTGGACCAGTATGTCGAAGTTGTATGGCTTCTCTATACCTTTGTTTGGAATATTTTTTCACAGGTTTATCAAAGCGCACTTCTCTTTGCTTCCCCTTGTCCGCCGGAGTTGGTTTGGAAGGACCGGCATCTGGTACGATGGGGTCTGGTCCTAAAGGTTTGGCAGCTGAAGCGTCCACCGGTGCCTCTTCTTGACTTGCTTCGTAGTCGTTGAGGTAGGCTTTCCCTGAACGGGTTGCAGCAAATACCTCGTCTTCGTCTGATGGCGAAGAAGTTGCAACCATATGGCATGGTTTGTATCTGGAGATCTTTCTAGACGTAGCCTTAGTATCCTCCTCGAGCTCTGACACCAAATTCGGATGAACCAACATAATCTCGCCCTGTCGGGTGGTTAGGGGTACCAGGTCATGATTTTGACCCCTAGCTGGAGGTAGATTGACGATGTTCATCGTGGTCCGGGAAATAGGTGTGACACCGTCCGAGACCTTTTGGGAAGGCAGATTGCCAAACCGCAGAGAGATCATGTTGGCCGTGACCGTCTTCTCGGTGTTGTGCAGAGTGATGGCCTTAATATCGATTAACCCTGGATCTTCCTTTTCATTATGTAACACGCCTTTGTTGGGTGGTGTACGTATCTGTGAAAGATGCAGTATTTGGGGTCGTCAGTACTGCCGACTTCTTGGGGCCGCCTTAGCTCCGGAAGGGTGATCTTGCCACTCTTGACGAGACACTCGAATATACTTGGGATATCGTCGTCGTCAAAAGAGTAGACTTCGACGGGCCTGGAAGTCCCAGTTCTCGTCTGCATGGTCGTCGCAGTCTTTTGTCTGGACGTATTGATTGCCAGAGCTTCTTTTTCCTTGGAGCTGCGAGGATGGTCGCTGCTGGGAGATAACCTTTGGCCTCTATCAGAGGCGGAGATCATAATGACATTGTCGCGTGCCTTGCGACTGTTGTCTTCGACGGCTCCTGCCGAGATGATGAACGAGGGCCAATCATAGAACTGATATAGTCCTGTAAATACCGAGACTACGAAAAGGAGGTTCTTCCTACAAATGTCTACTAACGCAGAGTCTGGAACTCCTGGAGGTATCTGTAAGGTGGCCTGACGAAAATGTTCGACGAAGGTGCGAACGTTCTCATTTTCCCTCTGTTTGACTTTGATGAGAGAGGACATAGACATGTCCATTCCTCCCTCATAGAATCGCGTGAAGAATAAAGCTTTGAAGTCCTCAAAGAAAGTAATGCAGTTGTCCACCAAGCTACGGTACCACTGATAGGCTACTCTTGAGAGGCAGCCTTTGAACACCCGAGCGAGGAGGGCGTCGTTCCATTGTAGCAACACCGTCATCATACTGAAATAGTTCATGTACTGACTTGGTGATGTTTTTCCCTCGAACAGAGCCATAGTCTGAGGTTTGTACCTCGGAGGGAAAGGGACCTCTTTCCAGATAGCTGGGTAAGGCTGGTTGATTCTCAGTTTCTTGAGCTGATCTTTGTGCTTCAAGGCGTCAAACTGGGCTTTCAACTCCCGTACTGCCTGTATCGGATTTTCAGTTGGAGGCGGGACTATGGTGTAGTGCAGAGTTGGTTGTATCACGACTCCAACGGGGGGTAATATATTCTCCGAGTGAGGAAACGGAGGAACTGCTGACTCTTGATCTAGAGCAGGCTCTTGGCTCGGGTTGGATGGTGGTAAGTCCACCCCCATATGTATCTGAGTTGGCGGGACCGATGCTTGAGCCATGGCAGTTGCGTACTGAGTTAGCATTATCTGGTGCATGTTCTCCATTATGGATTGCATTTGTTTCAGAGATGTCTCCAGTACAGTGATGCGTTGTTCCGCGTTTCCTGATGGCGAAGCTTCCTCGCGTTCATCTTTAACGACGTAAACTCCCATTTCCCTGGGCGTCATCGAAGGATTAGTATAGGTCACCGCAGAAGTCGACTCTATACTCTCAATATCTGATCCGGCAGATTGGCGACCCCTAGCGTCGGAATCAGACGAGTACGAAGCTGGTTGCTGTGACCTTGCATGGGTATTTTGGAACACCCCAGCTTCCGTATTCCTGAGGAGGTCTTCGAATCTCCTTCGGCTCGAAGGCCTAGAAGGATGACGTCTTGAGCTCGACCCTCCTCTAGGTATGTGTGAAGCCATGTTCAGAGATGCATGCGCGGGCTCTTCTTCCTGAAAAGACTGAGAGTAGCTCAATCGGTCAAAAACCGACCGTTTTGCTTTAGAACAGCAGCAGTCAATCATAATTTTATGACTATTACAACATTGCTTGCCAGGGGGCGTAAGAGGCATGTTGGAAGGTCCCCTCTCCTTACGCTTCTGGATTAGATATTTGCGCAAGTCAGGAGGAGTAGAGGAAGAAGACGACGGCTTGTTCCTTCTGTTCCCATCAGTGGGCACGCGGAGATTGGGCACCATGGTTTTTCCTGTGCCACCGTGTACAACAGATTGGCCATCTGGGTGGCGGATAATCCCCGGGGAGGGTGTCTTTCCGCAACCTGAGCTTGCTTTACGAAGTGGGACTTCGCCTGGCGTAATTTGGAGATTTTCTCAGACTGACGTAAAGCTGAAGAGATCCTCAGTCGGCCGTCGGCTTCCCGCGTAATTCGGAGGGTAAGCAGATTGCTCCCTTTCTGGCGTAAAGGCCGAGAAGTTGAGTACTCTGCCGCTTGCTTTCCCTTACGAAAATTATAGCGCTCATCTGGTTCCCCATAGAGGTCAAATGTCGTCTTGTGCATGGAGCGTGATTTGTACTTCCGATTTGGCGCTGAGGCATCATCAGAAGTTTGGTGTGTAGCGGGAGACTGGTTTCTACGCGTAGAGCGCAGTGGATACTTCTGGGTTAGCGCTGAGGCTTTGTCCGAAGTTTCGTCTGTACCACGCGTAGCGGGAGACTGAATTTTATGTGCAAGACACGGAGGGAGCAAGGCTACAACCTCATTGGTCGGAGAGATCGGAGAGATCGGAGAGTTCGCAGGAATGGTAGAGGATGTCTTGGGCATCCAGACCCTGCGCAGCTTCCTGTTGTCTTGGATGGAGAGAGGGTGAGAGCTTCCCCCGGTTCGAAGCATGTCTTCGTAGGCAGACTGGTCGAATTGAACGACCAGTATCTTCTTCACGGTTCCTATAGATACCGTATCGTGTTGAGCAATCGCTTCCTCATCAGAAGAGAAAGATATTCCCAGCAGAGTCGCCATCTTGTTTATGGTATTAAACGAAAGAATAAAAATGTATTCAGGATAGGGTTTATACGAGACCCGCCTTCTTTGGTTTATAAACAAACTTGTACAATTTGATCCTATATAAGGATATGGGAGTACAATTTATTTAATCTGGGTAAATATTGCTATAGGTGTCTGATCTATAGTCGATCACTTTAGCCCTTGGACCACACGATGTTGAAGAAGTGCCGTAGAAGACAGGAAGCAGCTTCGAAGATTGCAGAAGAGGGTGGATGCACGATGCCAAAGTCGTCGATCCCTACTCTTTGTCTGAGCTCCGGATTCTTCTCTCTCTCTCTCTTGACCTTGGATCTGAAATTGGTTTCTTGACCAATTTTTCGACCCTGTTCCTCATTGATAGAGGTCTCTATTTATAGAGTTTTAGTGACAGTGACCACTCCGTCGGTGTAGAAATTGAGGAGTGAAAAGTACAACACCCTTTTACACAACGGTTAAAGTAACCAATGCCTGCATATAGATAATCCTTTGAATGAGCGTGTGACACGGGTCCAACTAAGGGACAAAAATGCGTATAATCGCTACGAAGATCACGGCGTAGAAGCCACGTAGGTAGGTATCCATTGTGTAGAAGAGGTTGGCATAGAAGCCAAATGTCTGTCACCATGGCATAGAAGCCAAATAGTTATCAAACCGGCATAGAAGCCGAATAGGCGTAGAAGCCGAATATGCGTAGAAGCCGAGTGGTCATAGAGGCCGAGTAGGCGTAGAAGCCGAATGGGCGTTGAAGCCGAGCGATTATAGAGGCCGGGTGAGCACAGGAGCTGGATGGGCGTAGAAGCCGCTGCGTACCGTGCCAGAGTGCTGATGTGGACATTTTAGCCAGAATTACGGCTTTTGAAGATATAATCAAATCTCTTGCATTAAATGCCGAGATTCGCCACCATCCTGTGCATTAAATGTGGAGGCATATTTTTGAAGGTCCGCAACCCCTTCTGCGCATCAGTCGCAGAGACGTGCCTTAAGAAACTGTCACCACTCTGTGCATTTAGACGTAGAGACGTGCCTCGAGCAACTGTCATCGCTCTGTGTATTGGATGCAGAGACGTGCCTCGAACCCCGTACAGAGTGCAGCTTTTGATGTGGCAGGCGATTTGTCTACTGCAGATCGTAAACAGCTCATGTCTGCCTGTGTAAAACAAGGCAGCGTATCCCTTCGTGCTTTGTAAAAGCAGTTTACGCAAAGGGGATGGCGATAAATGACAGCCTGGGTCCTAGTGCTGTGCCATCATCATAGCCGTCGTCTGGGTAGTCGAGCCGTATCCCTTTGTCAGAAATCCAGACATCTGGTTCATTGCAGGATCTTCATTGCAGGGTCTGACAGGTTTACTTCAGAGAATATGAAGCGTCTCTTGTACACCTCAATGCTGCGTCTGAAAGAGGATGAGTTTTACGCCCTGGAGGCGATAAAGTACCCCGTTTACTTTGAAGTAGTTTGGACGTACTGCCTTACGCGGATGGCCTTTTGAGCTTTTAATATTTCACGCTGGATTTAGCGGAAAACGCTCTGTTGCACGCTTGGTGGCTTTGAAGGCCTCTGCTTACGCTGCTCTATACCAATATGCTGTGTATAGCCATCCGGCGTATTTTTTATGCTTCTACAGCCAGTACAGCTATATCATTTCTTAATGATGCTAAGCGAGCTGTCATACCTGGAGAAGGGGGTGTGCCAACTGACACTGGCAGGTATTCTTCCAGGTCTTCAATGAGATCCACTCGAGGCTCATCGGGTGGAATCTTGCTGGATATACTTACAGACGCTGGAGAGGTTACTCCCGTTACTGGTCTCGATAAAGATATCCTTATTTGGCTCAGTCCTGAAGGCGATCTCGTAGCACTACCTGAAGCGGTAGCAGCGACAGCAGCCTCGAGCAAAGAATCTCCAGCACTGCCAGCCGGAACTGTGGAGGTTCCCTCTTTAATAGGCGAAGGACCTCTAGTCAAAAGTTTATCCCCAACAGGGGAAACAGCAGGTTCACTCCTAGAAGCCTCAGGGCTGAAAATCCTGACAGGACCACTAACAGTCTTCTTTTTCTTGCGAGGGGAAGTCTCCTTCAGAACAAGAGACCTTTGCTTCCTAGGGATAACCAGAGGCTCTACAGGCGGAGGTATTACGCCTCTCGGTACTGTCAGCAAAAACTCATCTGTACCGACAGGGTCTTTACCTTCGTCAGAGGAGAGTGATGGGACATCCTCTCTTCCAGCAGACTTAGAAGAGGGCATCCTAAAACTTCCACGCATATCAAAATTATGATGGAAGGTATTGGTGGCCACATAAAATTAGGCATACGAATGGAGGATGCATAACTCTATAGAGAGAGAAGTCGTGGGCACAGTAAAGGCCACTCCGGTACAACCCATTATAAAGTACCGCCATCCTCTCGCTCCATCAATAAGTCCACCTCTGGACTTGAAGCTGATAATGGTGTTTTCCACATGCAATTGATCATACCCAAATTGCCTGGCGAACCGACTAGGCAGATAGGGCTCCAAGAAGCAGTGATCCTTACTTCTGTATAACAAATGGGAAGGTCTAATGCAGACCAACCAATAAAAAGCTTCAGGAGAAAGAACGGTCTTTTCTTCACCTGAATCCTGAAGTCTTGTCCCCTGTTGATTGATATGTACAGTGGGGCAACACAGAAGAGCTTCCAGCTGTGAGCAAAATTCAATGCTCGCCGACAGTCCACGACGGTGGTCACGTTCTAGGTGGAATTCTTGTAATTCAACAAGAAATTATTCCCCGAACAACTGGCAGAGCCGGGAGACATCACCCTAGGGTTATGAAGAATTAACCATCCCATCAGATACAAGAACGGTAATTCTACCCTGGGAAAGCTGTCACACCGTGTTTCGTCGGCAAACAGCCCATCAGTAATGGCCCTCAGGCCAGCTTGTATCCGATATACCATGGCAGGGAGCAGGCCCAGTCTTGCCCCAAACACCAAATGCACCACAGGCCATATGGTGTTACGGTGAATGCGATCCTAAGATGTAATGCCTGGTACTACCAATCGGCGTAGCCATATAAAGAGAAAGCCAGCCAGTTGAGCTTCCTTTGACAGAGGCCTACGATAATGCCTCATATAACTGTAGGCTTTAGTGCCTGTAGGATATTTCCCTATCCCTTCATCAAGAACCTGATCAGAAGCCCCGGTACCTTCAATAAGATCATCGACTATTTGAGCATTAAGCACGCTCAGAAGGCTTAAAGGCTTATCCCTGCTATACACGACTTTGTCGGGCTTAGCATCTCGGGCATCATGAAAGAAAAGATAGGACGCCCATTTGTTGGTATGAGCCAAATCAGAGGGCTCATTATAGAAGGCGGTGCACGCAAGGTAATGGCTTATTAACTTCTGGTACACTGCCACCACCCGAGGGTTTGTATCCCCCAGCTCCCGGTTTGTGGGAACATACTCTTCATAAGGAGTATCCCCCATTGGAAGTCTTGAAATCTCTGCCATCTCGTGAAGGGCCAATCCCAACTTCCCTAGTGGAGTGGTGAAAGTCCCAGTGAGCGAGATATGCCGCTCCATCAAAGCCAAAAATAGGTTGGGGTTGAGAGGTAACCCAACACTGGTAGCACTCACAGCCGCGTACAGACCAATGCTCTCTAGCTCCGTCTGAAAGTTCTTCAAGGACCAGGCACTTAAACGAGCCCATCGAAGATTCCCAGGGCTAATCCACCCATTGGTCCGAGGATTAACCTTGGGGTATACCCCTCCATGCCCCATGAAGTCATTCCAAAAAGTCGGTAATTGGACTGGTTGGAGCAGTGAAGTGTCTTCACTCGGGACACTGCCCGAAAATAATCCCCTGAAAGGCATTACAGGGCCTAAGGGCGGTTCACAAATGATCCTTGGTCTGATCCTTTCTAATAAAATATTTTCCCCGGATGGCCGTGAAGATTAGGGGTCAGAGTCCATGACATCTTCTTGGGATGCGTGGCATAGAAGAATATCGATATAGGGTAATCTCTCAGCATCCTGGGCAGGTACATGACCATGCCCCCAGTAGTAAAACCCCAGTCTTCCTTCTTGGGCTTCGTCTGGGATTGTTTGTCAATCATATCCCCGAAAAAAAAGCTGGTTTTATATACTTGGACCCATCTATATACGTCAAGGGCTCTCCATTGATCATGCTCAACAGCATTCATTCTCCTTGAGACGATATCAGAATTCCCCTTCCTTCAGGATACTGGGTCCAGAAATAGGAAATGTCACGTGGGACAAATCCTCCAGGTAATTGGAGTTCAGCATCCCAGCAGCAGAACCCATCACCTCAGCCAACTGAGGTATTTGCAAGTTAACTACAAAATGCAAGAAGAACATGTCAGTTTCTATACTAGATATTACAGTCTTGCAGTTTATGGCAAAGATCAACAATTCTGTGCTTTTATGCCAAGACTGTGAAAACTTGAGTTTTTACGCTGGAATCTATTTCCGAGGCATAAAATTCAAGGTTGACAGTATACAGTCTGTGTTCTTTATGCCAGACTGCCAAAATTTGAATTGTTACGCCAAAATTTTCATCCAGAGCGTAACACCCAAAGTTTGTACTATACGCCAAATTTTGACAGTCAAAGCTTTTACGCCAGACTGCAAAAATATGGAGTTTTTACGCTGACACATTAGGAATGTGGGCGTAAATGATAAAATATCTCTGTACATCACCTTCCTCGAAGAGGCTCTCAGCACAGAAGATGACCTAGCGCATTCACGTACAACACGTGCGAAGGGTTTTCTTCGTTCTTGTCATCCCAAAAGCTTTACCTATAACGCCCGGTGCACAGCTTAACGGTGGAAAACTTTGTTCAGAGCGAGGTTCGCTCAGCCCAATTAGAGTCGCTCGTGCTTGAGCAGAGGAGCGAGAAGAGGAGGCAGCTTTCTTCCCCTTAGCAGTCGAAGATTATTTTGGTGTCATTGCTAAAAACTTAGAGTGCTCAGAGAAGAAACGAAGAAGAGCTCTCAAAGAGACGAATGTTTTTTTTTGCAAAAGACAGATGAAGAGTTTCTTTTTTGAAGGCCTTGGGGTATTTATAGAGTTCAGATAGACTCCTCAAATCCCTAACCAAATCCGATATTTAATATTCGGTTATGATTAGGGACCACGTCAGCCTATCATTTAGGGAGACGGACAGTCAGCGAATTCAAAAAGTTTTTCGTGCAGAGCAGATTCACGATTTTACGTAAGGAGCTTTTACGCTCGAGAAGCTACAAATCTACGATTTTACGCTCAGAGGCTATAAGTCTACGGTTTTACGCCCGGATGCTTTTACGCTCGGTAGCTTTTCGTTCGAGAGGCTACAAACCTACGACTTCACGCTCAGAAGCTACAAATCTACGATTTCACGCTCAGAAGCTTTTTACGCTCAGAGGCGACAAATCTACAACTTCACGCTCGAAAGTTTTTTTGCAGAGGCTATAGATCTATAGTTTTACGCCCGGATGCTCTTATGCTCAGCAGCTTTTACGCTCGAGAGGCCATAAACTTATGATTTTATGCTCATCTACATTACGGATCTATGACTTTCCGCATATCTTAAAATACGCAGGCCAGAGTATGCATAAATCTGAACAATTCTCATGATGGCAAACTACAAGGGTTCACGCAGAAGATGCTCCTTCTTGGCCTCAAAACATCCTAAGTACCCAAAACATACAGAGTTTAGCATAAAAAATGACTCTTCTCCTTGGGTCGATTGGAAGTTCATCCAAAATCCGGTCAGAATACTTTACAAAAGTTTAAATATGGCTTGGTCGACAGAAATTTCTTGCCTTTTACAAAGGATTTTTGGGAAACTATTCTTGAAGATGATGGTCTGAACAAGAATTCTTCTTATTAGAGAAGTGACAATTCAGAAATACTACACGACTCCTCGTCTAAAATAGTAGGATAGTTCGAATATGCGACTTAAATGCTAAGCAGCTTTCTACACATCTTCAGTTATGCGTAGAAGACTGGACGAGACCAGATACTCTTTTTATCAGAGTCCGCGTAAATTTATTCAGACGTGTCAAAGCTACATATATTCAGACTTTATCACAGCAAAATATGGCAAATCATCAAATGCGTAAAAGAAGACGATTTTATTAATCATGATTACATATGATGAAAATCCAATCTACAAAGGGTTTTTCATCTTCATGATTACTTATGATGAAAATCCTTGTTCTACCAAGGGTTTCTCATTTGCACTTAGGATCACACCAAGAGTATATTCTGTCAGGTTCTCATATTGGTGAAGATCTTTTCCGTCTTCTTCAGCAGTTAGTCGGTTTCCGTGGCCGATTAACAAAAAAAATGATTAATGGTGGGAGGATACAAAACTAGGCTTGTTTAAATTATTCAAGAGCCCATCCTCCATACGCCATGACAGATTGAGTTGGGATTCAGACCTAACTCAATACTAGAAGACAAGGTCAGTTTGTCTGCCCTCGTCCACCATCGTAATGGGAGAAAATACAGCTTGTAAGCTGTGTGGTCTAATACGACCCTTCCTCTCTCCCGGACGAATCGCCATATGAAATTGCTGATCATCCCGAGCAAAGGAAGCTATGATATCCTTCCATGATCCATTGTGGCAGAAGACATTTGCTCGAAGACACCTTCTTTTTTGGCTCCTTATGAACGGGAACAACATGATCTTCTTCTTCTTCCTCAAGTCAGCAAGACAGAACTTGGCAACTATTTCTATGTGGTGAAGGAAGTGTGGGAAAAATAGGTTAACCTATTCGCCTTTTTATAGACAAAAGAGAACATATCGAATCCCAACAAACTCCCAAAAATTTGCCAAGAAATCAGCCTCGAGGAACGAGTCAGACTTGACCGTTTCATGCTTCATTCAAGAGTTTCAAATTACGAGGAATTTGAAAACTTTGAAGGGGGTCTTGTAGAAGCATAAAAAATATGCTGCAGAGTTATACGCAATATTTCAGTGCTGTTGGCGTAAAACTTGACTTCAGAGCCATCGGCGTACAACAGAGCTTTATCGCTAGTACAACGTAAAATATAGCTCCAGAATAGCCCGCATAATGCAGTATTTTTAGACTGCTTCGGCATAAAAAGGTTGTTACATCGCCCCTTTGGCGTAAAACCTACTCGCTTTTAATGCGGTGGGAAGTTATACGGGGAACTCTTCGTATTCCCCGAATGAACCTGTCAGATCATGCAGTGAACCTGACTCCTGACAAAGAGTACTGCACAACTATCCAGACGGCGGCTGTAATGATGATTCGACACAGAGACCCAGACCGTCGTTTAGTAACATTTCCTTGATATAAATTACTTTTACACATTCCAGGGAATACGTTGCCTAGTTTTATACAGGCAAATGTGAGCTTTTACGCTCAACAGAAGACAAAACAAAGTGCTACGTCAAAAGCTGCTCTTCGTACAGAGCTCGAGGCATATCTCTGCAGTTAATGTGCGTGATGCGGGCAGATCTCTGTATTTAATGTACGAGATTTGTTTCTATTTTCAAAGACTGGGGGAGCCATAATTACGGCTAATACGTCCACATCATCACCTCTACATATTACGCCATCAGGCCATTTTCAGCTATAGGAGCACGCTGTATGCTATCTCCTCGGAATATGTCAACTCAAGCTATATTTATATTAGTGCATGATAAGGCTATTTGGTCCAGAATATGCTCAAGACCTCAGTCAAAGAAGGAGGATCGGCTATCTTTTACGCTAGCTACCTATCCATGCAGCATTAGGCTTCTACGCCTACCTGGCTTTTGCGCCAGTTTGACAGCTACCTGGCTTCTATGCCAGTTTGACAGCTACCTGACTTCTATGCCAGTTTGACAGCTACCGGGCTTCTACGCCTACCTGGCTTCTACGCCAGTTTGACAACTATTTGGCTTCTACGCCATGGTGACAGTCATTGGCTTCTACGCCAACCTTTTCTACGCGAGGGGCAGTTACCTACGTGGCTTGCATGCCGTGATCTTTGCAACAGTTATACGCGTTACCTCATCATGGGACATGCGTCATACGCGGATTTAGAAGATCATTTATTCATGGGTGGCAGTTATTATAACCGTCGCGTAAATAGTGTCATATTCTCCACTATCCGACTTCTACACCGACTGGACGGTTACTGTCACCAAACCTTATAAATAAAGACCTCTATTGACAGAGGTCCAAGGTCGAAAAAGAGGGTCGGAAATTGATTTTTTGAGAGAGAAGAATCCAGAGCACAGACAGAGAGTAGTGATCGACGATTTTGGCATCAAGCATCCACTCCCTTTTGCAATCTTTGAAGCTTCTCCTCTTCTGCAGCACTTCTTCATCATCGTGTGGTCCAAGGGACAAAGTGATCGACCGCAGATCAGACTCCTATAGCAATATTTACCCAGATTAAATTTTGTACTTGACATTCTCGTATAAGATTAATTGTACTTCTTGTTTGTAAACCAAAGAGAGGATTTCGTATAAACCTTGTTTCATTTCTTTCGTTTATTATCAAACACCTATCATATGACTTACACGTATAAGTACACAAGTACATATAGAATTAGGAGCAAAATACCAAACACGTGGAGTGCACCACACCCGTATCACACTAACTATATAATACGCTTGCGATACGGCACAAACATACAACCAAATGCATCCCGGAGGACACGACCAAGTCTAATACACTAAATATGAACAATACGTATAATAATTAGATCCACTACGTGTCCGTGTCAAGAATTGATGTGCATAATTTGTCAAATTGACGAGATACGGCCTATACGTAACCAATTGTGGATATAACACTAGTCATAAACAAATATACATATGTCACTTTGATCTATTTGACCAAACGACAAACACCACATGTGCCAATCTCGAAATTCCCTCAAAATTGGCACCAAAACACACATAACTTCCACCATAGTTCTCCTATGAACCTAAAACTAATTCCTATGGATAGCCTATGCATGTGGGTTGGTTTCTCATGGTTAAATCTCATATTTAGGGTCTACTAAGAGAGAAAAACTGAAATGTACCTATTAGGAGATGGATTCCCTATAAAAAATCCCCAAATATGGAAAGTAACTCCTCTTTCTAGATCTTGGCCTCCTCCTTCTAGATCTTTGCTTCCTTCTTGTAGATCCTTATTGTATAAGCCTAGGAACTAAATTTGGGTAAAAATTGGTAGGAATTTGGTGAGAGAATGAAGAGATTTGGAAAAAAAGAAAATCTAGATCTAAAGGGAATAAAAAATGAAATGAGAGAGACACTCTCTCTCCTCCTCTAATGGCTGGCCATATACCCCTCTCCATGCAATGTAAAATATCCAAAACACCCCTTGGGGCCTCTCATGAAAAAAATTATTAATGAGGGAAGGTTCTAGTCTAATGGTTTCCCTAATTAATTCATCCTCATAAACCATGGGCCTAATTATGGGCTCAATCTAAAATAACATATAATATTGGGTCCATGCATCTAACTAAACTAGTTAGGTCCACTACACAAGTCTAAAATAAATACATCTAATCAAACAATAAATAACACAACAAATAATTAATTACTCATGCACAATAGTTAAATACAATAATCCTAAAATAAAAATACTCGTTTCAATTTACCAAACTACCCTTAATTAAAAATGTGAGGTGGCAGATCGTAGAAGTTAGAGGTGTGCCTAGCATGTCCAGTCATAATATATGGATATTTATTACCCGCAAAGTTGTTCGAGTTCCCTATGGATAACTTTGACATTATCATAAGCATGGACTGGTTGAGAGACAGTCATGCAACCATAGACTGCCGTGAGGGTAGAGTATTGTTTAGAATTCTTGGTCTATAAGAGTTTTTTCTTAGCAGAATAGCAAGAGACCATCATAAGGTAGGAGTAGCAAATATAGCAAAGGAAGAAGACCCGCTGCCCAAGATAGTTGAAGAGTTCAGGGACGTCTTTCCGAATGAGCTTCCCGGATTACCCTCAGTCAAAGAAGTAGAGTTCTGTATAGAGTTGATGCTAGGAGCAGAATGAGTATCCCAGAAGGTATATCTTATGTCACCATCAGAGCTTGATATATCGACACGTGAAAGAAATAAAGGCAAAAAAGTTTATTCAGACTAGTGAATCACCATAGGGAGCATCGACGGTATTGGAAAAGAAGAAGTATGGATTAACGTGGATGTGTATGGATTACAAGCAGTTGAATGCACTCACCGTGAAGAACAAGTACGCATTACCAAGGATTGATGATTTATTTGACTAATTAAGTGGAGCAAGAGTCTTCTCCAAGATATATTTACGATCAGGATATCATCATATGTGAGTTCGAAAGCAGGATATACTGAAGATAGTATTTAGGTCACGATATGGTCCTTACAAATTGTTAGTTATGCCATTCGGACTGACTAATACTCCAGCGGTATTCATGGATTTGATGAACCATATCTTCATGCCATACTTAGACCAATTTGTGGTAGTATTCATCGATGACATCCTGTTGTACTCTCGTAATGAGGAGGAGCATGAAGAACATATCAAGATAGTATTGCAAAATTTAAGGGAGCACCAGTTATATGTGAAGTTTAGTAAGTATGAGTTTTTGCTGGATCACATATCCTTTCTTGGGCATATTATTTCTAGAGTATGAGTGTCAGTTTATCCCAAGAAGGTAGATGCAGTAAAGAACTGGCCAGTTCCGAAGACAGTAGCAGAAGTGTGTAGTTTCTTGGGCTTGGCAGGATAATATAAAAGATTTCTATCATATTTTGCTAAGATTATGGTACCATTGACTCTGTTGATGTGCAAGAAAGTTAAGTTTATATGGTCAGCAAAATGTCAGATAGCCTTTGAAGAGATAAAAAAAAGTTAATCTCTGCACCAATCCTTACTCTTTCAGCATGCTCCAGAGAATTCACAGTGTATTGTGAAGCATCTGGCCAAGGACTTTGATGTGTTTTGATACAGTAAGGCAGAGTGATAGCGTATGCTTCTCGGCAGCTCAGAGATCACAAAAAAAACTATCCAACTCATGATTTGGAGCTAACTACAGTAGTGTTTGCACTTAAGCTACGGAGGCACTACTTATATAGAGATCGAGTAGAAATATTCACAGATCAAAAGTGTTTAAAGTATGTGTTCACACAGAAGAACCTAAACATGAGACAGAGAAGGTGGCTAGAGTTGTTAAAAGATTATAACGTAGAACTTTAGTACCATCTGTAGAAGTATGGAAAATCTGAGTCCATGCGCCAGAAGATACGACCTTAAAACCTGCCTCTAGTCATGTTACAGAGAAGCTATACGGCTAAGAAACTCGTCTAGATCCCAAAAACAAGTCTGCAAGTGCATCCATGCGGCCAGGCTACAAGCCACACACATACGGTTCTATACGACCTCGTTATCATGCGGCCACAATGTCCATTCGACCAAGGCTGGACGAGAGAATATATGCGCATCGGCTCTATGCGACCTCGTCATCATGCGGCCATAGTGTCCATCCGACCAAGGCCAAATAAGAGCACATATGAGGCATCGGCTCTATGTGACCTCGTCATCATGCGGCCATAATGTCCATTCAACTAAGGCCAGATGAGAGCACGTATGCGGCAACAGCCCTATGCGACAGTCAGTTTGCAAGATCGTGTCATTACAACAGAAAAGATTTTCACGCAATCAGTGTGGACTATGTGTCCAATTGACCAAGTCACGCAAAAAATGGGTTAAGAAAAAACCCCGAGATCTTATCAACCGCACATTCCAACCGATGCTACATAGCAGCCCACCCGTGATATGCGTCTGCAGTTACAACCATCAATATAAAGGCTATAAATAGGAGAAACTTGGTCATTCCCAACATTGACCCCTTTTTTGGGAGACCGCGGACGAGAGCACACATGAGACCTCGACTCTATGCGTCCTTATCCTCATGAAGCCAAAGTGTCCATTAGACCAAGGCCGGATGAGAGCACATATATGGTATCGCCAACATGCGGCCAGAGTGTCCATCCGACCAAGGCCAAAAGAGAGCACGTATGCGTCTACAAGACCCATGCGGCCTTGTCGCCATACGGCAAGAGTGTTCATTCGACCAAGGCCCAAATGAGAGCACATATACGGTTACAAGACCCATACGGCCTCACCATTATGCGGCCAAGTTGTTATGCGACCTCCAACCCATGAGATCTTTTCATCACAACTGCAGAGATCTTCGCACAGTTGGTGCTGACGACGTATCCAGCTGACCAAGTCACGCACATAATGGATTAAAAATAACCCCCAGGTCTCTTTAATATCATATCTCAACCAAGACCACATGGCAATCGGCTCATGGCATGTAGCGACAGTTTCAACCATATTCTATTGAAGGAGACTTATGTGACCACCAAGCAGGAACATATGTGCCATCCATAGCACGTCCACAGGGCGGCTACAAATAGCAAGGTACCACACCAATACAAAGGACACGGCTGGCTATCTGCGAACCTACACTCAAGCAAAAGAGAAGATCTTCCGTATCAGATCATCCACGGAGCAAAAAGAGTTGTTACACTCATAACCCTTCATCGTCACCCCCCAGAAAATAACACTGTACTTATATTATTTTTTAGGACTTTTCTTTGTACTTTCTTTAGTTTGTTTAAATAAATCACGTTCTTTCCAACTTTCGTATTTGATGGCAAACATGATGGCAACTCTGCTGGGGACGTCATTCTCCTCTGTTGAGAAGTCGGTGACACAGTCCGATGCGGCCAAGCTTGGCTCAATGCAAAATATGCTGCTAGTCCGCTTCGACCAGCAAGTGTTGAAGGAAATACTCTCGAAAGGAAGTGATAATCCTTCACCAAGGATACCCAAGCCCAAAAAGACACGCAGAACGTGGGTAGCCAAGGCCTCTATGGCTCACCCAATTGTGGAGTAGATGCTTCCTGCCTCCCACTCTATTGTCGATGATGGTCATCGGACGAACACCCAGAACGTCCATATCTATGCGGCATCCCGAGCTGACAGAGAAACTGTTCAGCACCTGGACTCTGTCAGAAGAAAATACTACAATGCCAGACATTCTGGTACTCAGGCAGCTTCTTTGAGACCAAGGAGGAGGTCGCATAAGACTATCCATGCGGCAACAACTCATAGCCACAGACAGACGACCGCATGCGGCCTTGATAGCAACAGAACCTCTATTTTTGACCATATCTCATGTGGCACAGATCCTATGTGACCCTCTGAGAATGGTGAAACCCAAATCTAACTCTTCATATACGCGCATGCGGTTACTAAGATGAAGAAGTCCAGGGCAGTACGAGCCCATCAAGCTCAAGCAACTGCTCATACGACCGACCGACAATAGGCATCGCTAACCATTATGCGAGCCTTTAATAAAAAGTTATACAGGACTGACCCATGCGTCCAGCCCACAGGGACCAATGGATAGGGTCCATCTTAAAAGTCTTCTACTGGTACCTCGGGGCAAGTTCGTGTACGAACCCCAGGCTAGGGTACAAATACAGCATTTGCGCATCGGTATGCTCGGGATACCCAGACTCATAAAGTGGATACAAAGGTAAAATACTCTTCGCATGATTTGCGTGACGTGATTACTCACAAGCGCAAAGAAAGGGAAACAACTTCAGCGTACGATGTGCCATCTCCAAGTCACTGTTGTGCCAATATCATTATCAATTGATGTTGCAATAAAGTGACAGTACCCACAGACAGGCAGCCGACCTTCCAGCGACTGCACCAGAAAGCACCTACCCCACAACAACTCGGAGATCAGGTACAAGTACCAGAGAAGGAGAAGTTGCCCTTCACCTCATGCTACTCAACTGGCAAGCTTCCTGCCACCAAGGGAGAAAAGAAGTCAAATACCTCCAGTTTGTCGCTCTCTACCAGTGCGTCACGAAGGCGACTACCCGGAGGGCTGACAAAGGCACAGGCGAATGGCATCTTCCAGGGCACCCGCTCAAGGAAGAAGCTGTCAGTTCCTGGAGGTAGTTCTTCCTCAGAACCCCTAGGGTGGCCCAAGCTGGGGGTAGTGTCCCCTGGACGAACGTAACAATCTGGCATTTCGAGGAGACAACAATTCCCAAGGAGCGAACTCCGAGATCCCGGAGGGTACCTACTCCAACCAAAATGACACAATCTTCTATGCTAGGAGTAGTATCATCTCAAAATTTGAGGAGGACACGATGTCATCCGCCCTACTTAAAGACTACTCACTATAAGGGTATGAGACGGAGAGCACGGCATTCACTGCCTCATCCATTATACCACGTGTGAGGACGGTATACATGGCCAGCGACGACGATGAATGCCACAGTGACCAATAATTCCTTGAGGTTCTCGAGGCTATGATATATACAATGAGTACATCAATGCAAGCTCTGACCCAGATAATGCTAGAAATTAAGGCAAACATGGCATTCCAGCCAGTAAGGGCCTCTGGCAAGCAAACTCGGACCCCACGACCAACGGAGATTCAAACATGATCGCTCCACCCGTGGGCGGTGATCCTCTCCTACCTGGATCGTCTGTACCTTCGACAGAAGATAAAGCTAAGGAAGCAAGGAGGGAGGTCCTGGAACTTTGGGCTCACCTTGATTCCATGAGCAATCAGGACTCACTCTGTGATCTTGGGGTACGGTAACCAAACCCGCATGTACCGTATTAGCCCAAGTACAAGCCCTTCAATATAAACATGTTTGACGAGAAATACTTCCCTCGTCGCTTCATGAGCTACTTCAAGATTACAACGGGACACTTACCCCGCAGCGGCGCTATCCTTACCAGGCTCTTCGTCGAGTTATTGGCGGGGGTAGCTTTCAGTTGGTTCTGTAGTCTCGAAAATAACTACATATCATAATTCGAATACCTCAAGCGTCTGTTCCTTAACAGATTCTATGAGGCGAGTAATGATATGACAATGTCTTCTCTAATGGACGTCGCCCAGGAAGAAAAGCAGCTCGCTCGTAACTATATCGAACAATTTTGACAGACAGTACTAAGACTGCCCCCTGATAATCATGAAGTGACGCTAATAGAAATTTGCCAGAGGAACCTACTTCCAGCAGTCAACCTCTAGATGGATGACATCCAGTTTAAAGATGGACGACATTCATTGTAAGCATTGTCAACGCTGAGAAAAAGCTAAAGAATGCCCGAAACTTGGGGATCTATATCCATATTGCTGAGAAAAAGGGCAAGCGTCTCAGCAACAATAACACGAACAACAACAGTAATGGCGGCAACAATAGCCGCGAAGGAAAGGGAAAACAGGCTATGGTCGCTACCTTGACCAAGAAGCCTGAGCAAAAGCCGGTAGAGCCTCCAAAACCAAAGGATAATTACTCTTTTGAAGATGGTGATGTTAAACCCAACTTTGACATGCTAATACAGAGAAAAAATAGGGCTTCCCGACGTCAGACGTCAGGCTGATACGGCAAAAATGACCAACCCAAAATATTGTCACTTCCACCTCTGCATCCACCCCCAATGCAGGAGTGTTATACTCTGAGGCGGTACATACAACGCCCGATCATCAGTACCAAGGCCCTTTACCCAAACTTTGAAGACGTGACGGTTGCCGCTAAAATGTTATCCCTCTAATTCGATAAATTTTTGACGATGGAAGCCCAAGACGGATTGGTCCCACTCCCAAGGAAAATAATGGAGGTAGGCAATCTTCCCCCAGATCGTAACCAAGCAGCCAGGTTGACACATCTAACTACCCCGCGAGGCAAAATCATGTGGATCAACCTAGATTGGGTCCCAGACTTAATACAGCAAGCAGCGTCTTCCGCTATCAAGCCTAAAATACAAAAAAGTAAGTCTTGTCGTATGGTTTCTCCCATAGCTGAGGAGGCCTTGGCAGGGGCAACCAGGTCAGGCCTTGCCTACCAGCGGGATTTCGAGGCACCCGACGTCAAAGCGCCTTCAACGACCAGGTCAAAGGAAAAGTAATGCAGGCCGGGCAGCATGATCCTTTTTTCGGAAAACACAAATGGTAGACTTCGGATGCTCAATGCAGCTCAACTAGTCTCCCTGTGCACAAAAGCTAAGTCTCACATGACTCATTAGCAATGGCGCACGATAGACAGTGTTCCATTGTACCCATCCGAGCAGGTCTTCAGCGCAAGGATGTATCACAGCTCATGTGCACACGATGGAACTTTTATTTATAATAAAACCTTATGGACAACAGGCAGTGTTTCCCTGCACGAAATAAAAAATGCACTACAAGCGGTAGTCCTCGGTGTGGTAGACAATTGTACACACACGACAGTGATCCTACACGTACAACTCAGCCAACTCTTTCGTGTATACGTGGCAGTGTCCCTGTACACAGAGCTTCTTATTCTGCACAAGCTAAGTCATCGACAGTATTCAATACAACAAATGATGAGCTACCTCAGTTCCATCTTTACAGCCAATAATTACTCCATCTCATGTCGAAGATGGGATATGATCTCCAAAAATCTGAAGGTCTGAACTTTGGTAAAGGATAAAATATTCCTTTACAATCCAACAGTTATTACAACAGCACTCGCGGAGGGCTAGGAAATGGAGATACTAGTACGCCCTATGACTCACAAGACAGTCGACAATTTCTAACTTAAATGGGAGGACCCGTTAATAGTGGAAACCGTGTTTTCCAACGGCACATACCGGCTAGTGAAACACAACGGCGACTTGCTCATGATGCCTATCAATGGTAAATTCCTGTAAAACTACTACGGCTAAACTAGACTTGTACTCCCTTCATCCCAGCGGGACAACCCAAACTTACATCTATATACTCTGGGGTTCTTCATCCACAGCAAGTGCCTTTGTGCAATATTTTCCCCTTTATTATAAATACTTATAAAAGCCAACATCTGTATCCAAGTATCTTGGATACACAATGGATGATAAATCCCTAAAATCTCTCCAGTGGAGCAGTACTCAGGTTCACTCGCACACTCTCACAATGACCAATCAAACCAATCTCGTTACTCTAGCCATGTTCACATTGCCTCTGAGCTATCATCCCACCAATCTCCCCAGCGGAGTAATCCTCAGGTCTATCATCATTTTCGAATAGAACACACTCTATAAATTACTCCATAATAAGTTTTTTAGACATTGGTTCACGTCCATATTACCCCTGAACTATTATCCTAATATTTTTTCTGGATGAGTTTGCCATATCTATATTACCTCTGAGCAAATCTCTCGGGTTTTGGTTATCGATCATCACGTCCATATTACCTCTGATATCGGTTATCATCCCCACTTATCACCTTTATTCACCAAGGTACACCATCGGTGTTAAGTTCATAAAAACTGCCACGTCCATATTACCTCTGGCAGGGCTTGTCTCAAACCTATTACTTGCACTAACATGCACAAAAAGTAATGGGTCCACAAAACCTATCACGTCCATATTACCTCGATAGGGATTATTATTGAACTTATTATTTGCACTCAACTTGCACAACAAATAATAAGTCCATAAAAACTGCCACATCCATATTACCTCTGGTAGGGCTTATCTCAAACATATTACTTGTACTAACATGCCAAAAAAGTAATGGTTCCAAAAAATCAATCACGTCCATATTACCTCTAATAGGGATTATTTTCGAACTTATTATTTGCACTCAACGTGCACAATGAATAATAAGTCCACCAAAAGTCTCCCAGTAGGATTTTCTTAATGGAAGCAAACAGCCACGCTCATACTACCTTTGGCGTGCTTCCTTTTTCTTCCACAAAAATACCAGGATCGTACCTAACCTCTCGGTATGTCTGTTGATCAGCTCACGTCTACATCACCTCTGAGTTATCGTTCTCACCTCCTTCCTAGTAGGGTTTGCTATATCCTTCATATCTATGAGCAAACCTTTTGGGTTGGCTATCAATTATCACGTCCATAGTACCTCTGATATCGATCGTCGTCTAAACTTATCATATGTACTTAAATTTAATTGTGCCAATGGTGTTAAGTCTACCAAACTTACCACCTTTAGCAAGGTCTATTTTGAACTTTTACTTGTGTAACCTCCACATCCTGAAATTCGTGCTTAAATGTTGTTATTAGGTTAATTTGGGGCTATTAAATTTTTTTCACAATTTTTAGTTAATTAAAAACTAGTAACCCTAATTTTCTAGAACTTTCAAGAATTTATTTTAGGGTCAAATATAATTAAAAATGTTTCAAACTTTTATTTTAGGTTCTAAATAGTCAAATATATTTTATAGAATTTTTTGGGAATTTTCTGATTATTTTTAGCATTTATTTTGAGTTAATTAGGGAAAACTGAATTAAAAACTATTTTTTGAAAATAAAAACCCAAAAAATAATTATTTTGCCCAGTCAGCCCACAAGGACCCATTTGTCAGCCTCCCACAGCGAACTGGGTGGGGCCCGCCTGTCAGCGACCGCGAGGTGGGTGTGGGTGAAGCCGAGCCGACCTCGAGCCGAGCCTAGTCAGAGTTCGACTCTGACTCAGCTGAGCCGAGCCGGGTCAAACCATGACCGTTTGATCTGAGCGGGCAGCAGCGGATGGCTGCCACGTGGCGTGCTCTGAGCCGCGGCTTCTCTCTCTCTTCTCTCTATATATAATAGTTAGGGTATTAATTTCTTGGGTTTTCTTTGAGCCGAATTTGGGAGAATTGTCATCTAGGGTTTCTTCATCTTCCAGAAGGTATTGCGCATAGCTCTGGACTCCAAACAAATCCCAGTTTCTTGCATAAGAACGATATTGAGGTTATATTTCTGATATATAAAATTTTTTACGAAATTATGAGTATTAAATTCTGGAAAATTTGTAGAACACAGCATGTTCGAAAATAGACGCGTCTCGATGTTTTCACAATTTTGGGAGTTGCAGGAATCAGAATCATGAACCGTTTAAAGTTTCGGAAATATAATGTTGAGATAATTGACATATATTTTTATCAAAATTTAATTCGAAATATTTACAAACTGTTAATTCTGTAGATCTTCTAGGTTAGAATTTAACCATCGGTGCACAACACGAAATTTGTATGTGCCATAATTTCCAAACGAATTTGAATTCGGATGAGCCATAAATTTTAGCATGTTTTTGATGCTGAAATCTACAGAAAATCATGCATGAAAGTCAAGTTTGTGTCGATTGACATTTTAGTCAATAGATCGTCTCGATTTGCGTGTCATGAGTCTCGAGTTGATAAAATTCAGTTCCTTTGGACAAAATTTAGAATTAACCTAAAAGTCAGAATAATAAGATTAAAATAGAATTTTAGAGTAATTATTCTCAAATTAAAATAAATTATCTTTTGACATGGTAAATTTGTAATACATAGGCTATTTGGACTGTGACTTGGACTCTGATTCATACCAGCTAAGGGCCACAGATGAGTACTTTCTCTGATAATTTTTATTATTTGATAATTTCTATAATTCCAGTATTTAGAAATTTATATCTGATTTTTGACACTGTGCTACACGGACTAGTATATAGATTGGATCTTTAGTCATGAGATGTTACATTGGTTATCGTATTGACATTGTACACGATATTGATATTAGACATTGTACATGATATATTGGACATTGATCGTGTATCATGACGTGTCATGGTTGGATCCACAATACTAGTTGGGGGCGAAGAAATTGCTAGTGAGAGATGTGATCAAATACCTATCTTACAAGTGTAAAATATTATTAGTATTAATCATGCACCTCACGTATGATTAGCCAGGCCATGTAGCTATCGTACAAGTTCCCAAGCCAATCATATTTCGAAACTACGATTTCAAACACTTAGAATAGTTACAGTTCTCTATTTTAGTTCATAAACTACATCACCCGTATATGATATTGTACCTCATTCTCTTCATTTCATATATGCACTGACCGTACCATATTGCCTATATTACCTGTCTCTTTATTTTGCCATTGCATTTATTCATTGTCTTCTCTCAGTATATAGCATCATCTATTTATAGTCCTTATCAATTAACTGGAACTGTTATTAGAGGTATACTTTGTTCCATCTTGATTGGAAATATTTTTCCAGACTATGACTTAGAGGACTTATTTTCCAATATACTTGGAGATTGGATGTTATTGATTGCAGGTATGGTTATTTTGTCGTTAAGACTTGTCTTGTATTTTATTTGTTTTTTTCGATATCTCATCGTGCTCTAGTTTATGTGATTGAGTATTCCATATTATATTGTGATATTTGTGTCTCCTTATGGAGTTGGATATTCGTGAGAGAATGATTAGATAGTATTATGACCTAGACATCGTTCTACCGCTGATTCTGCGGCGTAGGCTAGACGTACCCACGCTCTTGTGCCCCAAAATTCGGGTGCGGGTCGTGACAACTTGCACTCTCATACGGAAGATGTAATAATTCTTCCAAAGGTCCTCCAGCGGGATATTCTCAATCCAAAAAAACAACCACGTCCATATTACCTCTGGCTCATTTTCTTTTTTTTCCACCAAGAATACCGGAATCATACTTAACCTCTCGGTACGAGTATCGATCAGTTCACGTCTATACTACCACTGAACTACATCTCTCCACTTTCCCCAACAGAGTGAATCTATCACCACAAGAAAATGGTCACGTCCCCACAACACCTTTGTCAAATTTTTATTTATTCCCACAGAGTCATATCTTACCATGTCCACATGACCTCTCAGTAAGATATTTCCAAAACTTTTTTATGTCCATATCACCTCTGAGTAAAGTTCTGCTCTTCGACTTTCTGCTATCACGTTCGCATAACCCCTGATAGTGCTAGTTGTTTCAGCTTATTATCTGTACTTAAGGTATGCCCTGGATAATAAGTCCACAATCCAAGAATTTTCTATGTCCATATTACCTCTTAGCAAACTTTCTTGTCCAGCAATTTTCTACCACCACGTCCATAATACCTCTAATCGTGTTGGTCGTTCCAACTTATCACCTGTACTAAATCCTATGTACACCAAGGATGATGAGCCCACAAAAATTTTTACACCAAATTATCTCAAAACAATCATGTCCATCTTACCTCTAAATTATTTTTCCACAAAAACTTCAGTCCCACAGAAGTTTATTTTAACATGTCCATATCACCTCTGAGTAAGATACCTCTAATGAAATTCCAAGTTTGCCACATCTATGTTACCTCTGAGCAAATATTCCTCCAAATAGTTTGTTATTACATCATTCTAGACCCCTAATAGTGTCAATCATTTCAACTTATTATCTATACCCAGTCTTAGGTACGTCATGGATAATAAGTCAACCAAAATTCCCCAGTGGAATGTCCCGAGAGAATGCAATGTCCTACTATGCCTACATTACCACTAGTAGAATATTCGCCTTCTTGACCAAGTCAAAACTCTCTTTCATGCTTCTTTTTTGAAGTATTTTAAAACTTGTTCAAGTTTTATAAACTTTGAAGGGGGTATTATAGAAGCATGGAAAATCTGAGTCCATGCGCCAGAAGATACGACCTTAAAACCTGCCTCTAGTCATGCTGCAAAGAAGTTATATGGCCAAGGGACTCGTCTAGATCCCCAAAACAAGTCTGCAATTGCATCCATACGGCTCTATGGGACCTCGTCATCGTGCGTCCACAATGTCCATTCGACCAAGGCCGGACGAGAAAATATATGCGGCATCGGCTCTATGAGACCTCGTCACTATGCGGCCACAATATCCATCCAACCAAGGCCAAACAAGAGCACAAATGCGAATCCGCTCTATGCGACCTTGTCATCATGCGGCCACAATGTCCATTCGACCAAGGCCAGATGAGAGCACGTATACGCCAACGGCCTGTACAACAGTCAGTTTGCAAGATCGTGTCGTTATAACCGAATTTTTTTTACACAATCAGTGCATTGTACATGTCCAATAGACCAACTCATGCATACAAGGGGTTAAGAAAAACCTAAATATTTTATCATTCATATATCCCAACCGAGGCTACGTGGCAGCCCACCCGTGATATGCATCCGCAGTTGCAACCATCAACATGACGGCTATAAATAGGAGGAACTTGGATGTTCCCAACCCAGGCCCTTTTTTTGTGAGACCACGGATGAGAGCACACATGCGACCTCGACTCTATGCGTTATTGTCCTCATGAAGCCAAAGTGTCCATCAGACCAAGGCCGGACGAGAGTACATATGCGGCCGCATCAACATACGGCCAGAGTGTCGATCTGACCAAGGCTAAATGAGAGCACGTATACAGCTACAAGACCCATGCGGCCTCGCCAACATACGGCCAGAGTGTCCATTAGACTAAAGCCCAATCGAGAGCACGTATGCGGCTACAGGAACCATGCGGCCTCACCAATATGCGGCAAGTTATTATGCAACCTCCAACCCTTAAGATCTTCCCGTTATAACTACAGAGATCTTCACAAAGTTAGTGCTGACGACGCGTCCATCTGACCAAGTCAGGCATACTACGGGTTAAAAATAACCCCGAGATCTCTTCAACATCATATCTCAACCAAGACCATATGGCAATCGGCCCATGGCATGCGGCGACAATTATAACCGTATTCTGGTGAATGAGCCTTATGCGGCCATCAAGCTGGAATATATACAGCATCCATAGTACGTACATAGGGAAACTATAAATAGCAAGGTAATACACCCATAAAAAGGACCCGGCTGGTATCTGCGAACCTACACTCAAGCAAGAGAGAAGAGCGTTCGCATCAGATCGTCCATGGAGTAAAGAGAGTTGCTACACTCCTAACCCTCCATCGTCACACCCCAAGAAAATAACTTTGTACTTAGATTGTCTTCTAGGACTTTTCTTTGTACTTTTTTTAGTTTGTTTAATTAAATCAAGTTCTTTTCAACTTTCGTATTTGATGGCAAACACCATCCAGGAAAGGCTGATGTAGTAGCTGATGCACTTAGCAAAAGAGGCGACAAATTTATGTTGACTACTCAAAAGCACATTCCATAGGACTTACTAGAGATGGGTATCGAGATAGTACTTTCTGTCACTACCACATTCCAAAATAGGGGTATTTTTGTCTTTTTATTTAATTAATTTAATTTGTTAATATTGTATGATAATTATATATTATATATAGTTTTCCTTAAATGCATGAGTTATTGGACTGGACCTAGAAATCCACTAGATGAAACCCTAACCAAATTATAAGACTTTGGACATTAATTTAGCATTTTTGGGATTTAATATTAGGGATTATATTTAATTACTGTGATTTTATTTAATTACTGTGATTTTATTTCACACCCTTGTCCTAGATATGCCAGCCTTCTATTTTAATCCTTGTGTAACTCATAAATATTCTCTTTTGTGCTTCATCTTAGCCGTACAATACTCATCGCAAACATTTAATTATATTTCCAAATAAATTCGACTTTGCATCTTGGTGCGTTCCAATCGAAATTGGAGACACAATCTCGACCCATTTTATGCAACCCAAATTATGATAGTATTATATTCTAAGTCTTCTATGTCCATGACACTTGTGTCCCACCTAATTTTAACCCTATGTACTTACAATTAATTTTAGAACACCATTTACATTAATTTAAATTAAATTAGTGTAAGGACCCAACTTAACCCAAAACTAGACCCAACACCAAACCAAACCCCCATTCTCACCCTCAAGACTCATACTAAACACCACACACCCTTTTTAACCACTACATCATAACAAATATAGTGTTTTCCCTTATTTAATCCAAAAACCCTACTATGTGTTAATTTCTAAAGATTGGGAACTTTTATGCAAAAGTGCATTGAGGTATCCATACCCTATTGGACCAAATACATGAAGAAACATCCATTTTTCTTTATTGACCGGTCATATAAATTTCTCCATAATTTTGGAGTGTGCAACACTCAACATCTTCCCTCATCAATATTAACCAACCATTTTAAAACAAAACCATCATAGCCCTTTAAAATTTTTACATGTAGAAAGAAACCCAATCCCAAGGAGTGCCAAACCGGCCCAACTTCCTAGGTCAACATCAAACCCTATTTCTCTACATATATATACAACTTTTTTTCATTATTTCATAAACCATCACCAATGCAACCCTAGCCGAATACATCTCTTCCCCACGAACTCACACCCCCGTCGGACTTCCATTCCGTCCACATCCAAACTCGTCGGAGCCCAGACCTCCGACCGCCTGAGCGACAGTGACCCTGCCTCCTTCCCCGTTCACCATAATTTCCTCCACCCGACTTTGCCTGAACCTGATCCCAACTTCCCTTCAACATCCCCGTCGTCAACGACTCCGTCAACCGCTGAACAACTGTCTCCCCTCACCTGGATGACTAGATCACTTGAGCCCCTCCTCGATGACACTGTAGACCCCACCTGATCACCACTTTAGCAATCCCGAACAACCCATGGTTTACCTTGACAACACGCCGAACTGCCTCCCTTCATCATCATCACCACCATTAACACCGTCAGCAGCAGTCGAGTCCTCTGCCTGAGCAACAGACGCAGCCGAGCCCTCGCTTGAGCAGCAGCCGAGCCCTCGCCTGAGTAATAGACGCAGCCGAAGCCGAGCCCTCCCCCGTGACAGCACCATCACCCGTCGACACCCTCAATCTCGTGCACGTGCACGCCGAGGCCAAGGTTCGAAGTGCCTTCTCTTATGATTTTATGTGCATGTGTGAATAGTATTAGAATTTAGCATATTGCTTCATGATAAGTTTTGTTAAATGTTGATTGCAAGACACCATGCAAGTATACCCAAAACTAGTTGCGTGTGCGTATGTGTATACAAATTAGTTTATATATATATATATATATATATATATATTCCATGGGAATTGATTACTAGTAGTAGGTATGACTGTAATATATATTTGTTGTATGACCCTAGGTATTAATTGCGGATATCCCGTATAATTGCATATGACCTTAAGTGTTAATTATGGGTACCCTGTATTTGCATATAACCATGTGACCGTAAATATTAGTGAATCGACTGCTTTGTGTACACCGACGTACTGGCTAGACATGAGTTAGTGATTGACTGTCTAATTATGTACAATATTTGAGGACATGACAACCGTACAGCTAGATGCACACTTGACCCTGCTAATTGACAAGTATCACCCCTAGCATAGTCTCTGAGTTCAGAGTAATTATATTTGTGTATATGCTAGTGTAACGACTGATGCTATATTATTATTATACTATGTCTATAAGACTGTTGGATTATTCAGACAAGACTTTGAAAATAGGATATTGGTATTACCAGCAGAGGACCACAGGCGAGTACATTCTCTGACAGTTTTTATTATGTTGATCATCTCTATGATTCTAGTTATATAGCATACATAATTCTGACACTATGGATACACGAGCTAGCATCATCGAGACCTTTCACGAGGAGTCGTGATTCGAATCCATCGTGCTAGCTGGGGACGGGGAAATATTAGTAGATTATGTGATCATACTCCACTCTACATGCATCATAGCTTGCCCTGCACCTCACGTCGGGTGCAGCCTGACCATTACATGCCTCATAGCCTTTTATGTATGATTATCCTGACTATTGTTCGCATCATAGCTAACTGGACGTTTAGCCTAACCTTACATGAATTATAGCTAATCATATGTAATAAGCCTGATCTGTCCCAAGTTGATTACATGATATACTGATATTTTACACACTTAGCTAGATGCTCTAGTCATGTATTTCCAGTTTATTGTTCTAGCATTCACTTATATTCCAGTTCATTGTTCTAGTATTCACTTGTATTTCTGTTCACTGCTAATTGTACCATTGATGATGATATGTTCTTCAGCATTTCCTTATTCCAGTATTTTATTATTTCCAGTATTCTTATTTCCAGTATTATAACCATCTTGTATTTCTTTACACTGTATTATAGTTTTTGTCAATATACATGGAACTGCTGTTAGTGCTTGTACTTCGCTCCAATCCTGACTGGATATATTTTTCCAGAGGATCTTGAGGACTTCTGTCCTACACATTATGGACCAGGTGTAGATGGAGACTACATACCAGAGAGCTTAGAAGATTTCCTTCCCTTAGAGGAGACATTACCTGCAGCTATTTAGACAGTTATTATTTTATGTATTTGAGTTATGTTGAGACTTATGTTGAGTTTATTTTGAGACTTGTTGATACTATTATGTTGGACAGCTAGACTGTAGTTTATCTTTATTTTGAGTCATTGTGCTTGACTTATGTTAGTACTTATTATCTTTTATCGTGCCATTTATTTCTTATAGTTATTAGGATTGAGTATACATTATGAGTATCTTTTATCGTGCCATTTATTTCTTATAGTTATTAGGATTGAGTATACATTATGAGCTATTGATAGATATTTATTTTATTGTCCTCCTTATGGAGTTGATATCATTGACAGGTTGTGAGTTATGTTTAGTATTATTGAGACCTAGACAGCATTCTACCGCCGATGCTGCGGCGTAGGCTGGACGTACCCACGCACTCGTGCCACTATATCGGGTGCGGGTCATGACACTTCCTCAGAGTACAGAAGTTTAGGCTAGCCTACAAATTTAGTCAACTTTGGTAGATAGAATTAAACTAGCTCAGGCAAGGGATCCGAAGATTTAAAAGCTATGAGAAGAATGTAAGTCAGGTCTCTAGAAGGAGTTAAAAATACATACAAATAGAATACTAAGGTTTGGGAATCGTCTATACGTACCAAGGGAGGATATTTGGCAAGAACTTATGACTAAAGCACACAGTTTCCAGTATTCTATTCATCTGGGAGGCACGAAGATTTACCACGATACCAAGTAACACTTTTGGTGGAACGAAATGATGAAGGAAATAGCATGCTTCGTATCGCAATGTCTGATATATCAATAAGTGAAGGAAGAACAACAGAGATCGACAGAATTATTGCAGCCGCTTCCTATTCCAGAGTGAAAGTGGGAACACATCATGGTGGACTTTGTGACTGGTTTACCTAGATCACCGACTGGTCGAGATACAGTTTGGGTGATAGTGGATCATCTCACAAAATTATCTCAGTTTCTTCTTGTTCGAGTAGGACACTCTACAGAACAATTAGCTCAAATGTATATACAATCAAATAGTGAGACAACAGGGTATCCCAGTAAGTATTGTGTCAGATTGAGATACTCGGTTTAATTCATATTTTTGGAAAAGTTTGCATCAGAGTTTGGGCACCAAGTTAAGATTCAGCACAGCTTACCACCCCTAGACAGATGGACAATCAGAGAGAACCATCCAGAACTTGGAGGATATACTACGAGCCTCTACATTAGACCTTGGTGGATCTTGGGAGAATCACATTCACTTGGTAGAATTTTCGTATAATAATAGTTATCAGGCCAGTATTCAGATAGCACCTTTTGAAGCATTTTACGGCAGGAAGTATAGGTCACTGTTGGCTTGGGATGATATTGGTGAGCAAAAAATGTTAGGCCCTGAAATAATCACGCAGGCAGTAGAAGTTGTCAGGCAAATTAGAGAATGACTTTGGGTTGAATAATATCGACATCATCATTAGGCATATCAGCATCATAAACCTTTAAAGTTTTATGTCGGCGACCATATATTTTTGTGGATTTTGCCTACTATGGAGTCATTAGATTCAGGGTTCACGGAAAGCTTAGTCCGCGATACATACATCCGTTTGATATTCTCGAGCGGGTAGGCGATGTTGCTTATCATCTTGTCCTTCCAACTTTGCTCCGTGAGGTGCACGTTGTATTTTATGTGTCTCAATTACATCGGTATATTTCGAATCTGAGTCATATCCTCTATCACTCTGAATTAGTCGTTGGTACCGACTTACCTTACGAGGAGCAACCTGTATCCATATTGGATTGAAGGGAGAAGGTGCTCAAGAATCGAACTATTTCTCTTGTCTGGGTTTTTGGGGATATTACTCTCTAGGGAAATCAATGTGGGAGTGCGAGGACGATATTTGATCTAGGTATCCCGCACATATTCGATTCAGAAGGTATATTCATTTTATGCCTTCATATCTCGGATTCTATGATCAGGTGATTACCGATGTGTTATTATGATATTGCTTGTATGTGTAGTTTCTAGTAGATTTATATCGTGCTTATCCTAACTTCTCTTGCTTACTTGGATTCGAATTTCGAGGACAAAATTTTTATAAGGTGGATAGAGATGTCACTCCCTGTTCCCGGTATACGTATTTGGAATGTATTTTATTTTAGCATGGTTGCATGTGCATGGAGACTAGACCCATTCTTTGGTTTAACCGGGTTCATGGTTCATTTTGTTGGTTGGTTTAAGTTATGAGAACCCATGGTTCAACCCTCAACCCTACCATATATAATCCATCCTTTCTTTCTCTTTTTTTACTTCTTTATTTCTTTCTCTCGCTTTAGTTTCTCTCCCCATTTCCATACACAAGTACACCTTGTATGAGAAATGGAGAAATCCTCCATATTATTGGTTTATTATGTTTGTTATGTATTTTTTAGTACTTTTAGTACTTGGATTTTTCTGTTTTGATGGGTGGTTTTGAGTAGATCTACATTTCTAACTTAGGCTTTTATGAATTTCATGAGTTTTTATTATTTTTGTTCTATTAAACATATATTTTAGAAAACTAGTTTTTGCTACATGATAGAGCTTTCAATTTTAAACATTTTGACTTTTGGTGGACTCGATTTGGACTTAAAATAAAGATTTTATGGACAAATAATAATTTTAATTTTTGGAGTTTTTGCCATGGCCGAACTTGCTATTTGGAGAAGACGAAGTCTTTATGAGGCCAGTGTATTATGCAGCCGAGAGTCCTATACGGCCTGAAAGGGCTATACAGCCAGAGCTTTTGTTGCATACTGACCAGCATGCTTCCAACTTGTTTGATGCATGAGTGCAATCACACAAGTGTTTTAGATCTAATTCTTGAACTCCTTGTGTTTTCACTCACTGAATGAATAAGAAATTCGCTAAGTCCAAAGAGCAATATTCGGCCAAGTGACATATACGGCCTGGAGAATATGCGGCCACCATTCTTTGGACGTATGACTTCTAACTATGGCACATGTTTATATGATTTTATCTTTTTTATCTTACACACTTTATGACTTGTCACATCAATCACTTTATATCACTTTACTGACACTTCATTCATTGTCCGTCACTTCAATACTTGTCCCAAGGAGTAGACTTTAATCCTGAGCATGCAGCCCTGACTCCATATGTGATGAAGTGGTTCATGCGGCCCTGACTTCATATGCTGCCAGGACTTCTCATGCGGACCTGACTTAATATGCTGCTAAGACTACTCATGCGGCCCTGACATCATATGCGGCCAGGACTTCTCATGCGGCCCTGACTACATATGTTGCCAGGACTTCTCATACGGCCCTGACTACATATGTTGCCAGGACTTCTCATACGGCCTAGAGACCCATGCGGCCTTGATTGTTTGATTAAATTTTTTTTATTCTTTTGTGAATAAAAATATAATTGGTAAGTAGACTTGAATATTGTATCCATGTTGATACCACTATTGCCTGATATTTGTCCATGATTTAATGTACGTTGAGGTACGATACATCCTGTCATGTGTTAAATGATTATATTTCGGTTGTGCATCGAGAATGCCTCCAAATTCATGAACGCGTGATATTATAAATATATATTGTTTCCCCATCACGTGCATAATAAGCGATTAACTACCAAAGTGTGGTTATGATATTAATTGAATAAATGTTGCATACACGCTCGGGTGAATCCAGATTTGACTTCCATGGATTCATATCTAGCATGCCCGTACTTTGTACTACTATATCTTAAGTGAAATTCTCATGTGACCACACCTTGAGATTTTGAACATAATATAAGGCTAATTAGGTAACTAAAAGTGATAGTAATATTGTGTCACACCCGTTCCCAGATTTGGTATTCTTGAATTTTTGATATTTAAATTTTTTTTAAGTATATGTATTCATGCTATATTTTACATGTTGATTCCTACTAATTGTGATGTATTTTATTTAATTTTATTCATATTTATTGTGGAAAACTACCCGAGACCAGAAGTGAACACCTTGGCAATTGTCATGGACCTGTCCTAGGAACCGTATATAGGATGTATACTAGATCTGGTTCACTCTTGGAACTACTAAGCCTATTTTGTATGGTTGAGATTTGGTTGGAGAGTGTCATGACTTAATCTTAGGGCTAACCTCATTTCTCCACTTGGTGTGTATATATATATATATATATATATATATATATATATATATATATATATATATATATATATATATATATATATATATATATACCAAGTGGAGAAATGATGTTAAGTCATGACACTCTCCAACCAAATCTCAACCATACAAATATATATATATATATATATATATATATATAGCTTTCTCTCTCCTCTCTTATTCTTCCATATTTCTACTTCCTTTCTTCTTTCTTCCTCCTCCTTCCCTCAAGAGAACCCCCTTGGTCGTACCCTAGCCCTAGCCCTATCCGTAGACTTGGTTCTAGGAAGAGGTTTGTTAGTCCACCAAGGCAAGTACATCTTGCTCAAAGTGGTAAAACATAATTTTTAGAATTTTTATATGACTAATAAATTAAAATATGTGTAATGGAAAATATTCTCCTTGATGTTTTCATTAGTTTTAGTTCTTGAAATTTTTTGTTTTGATAAACGGTTTTGAGTAGATCCGAGTTTTAAATTTTATATTTTTATGGATTCCAAAATAAAATTTGGGTTTTGATCTATTAAAATATAGTATTTTAGAAAAACAGTTTTTGTGGTTGATGGAGCACTTTATTTCTAGCATTTTGGCTTTTGTTTCACTTGATTCGGAGTTAAAATGATGTTTTTATGAAGAAAACTAATTTTTGAATTTTGGAGCATTTCTGCCATGGCTGAACTTAATGCCTTGAGAAGACAAAGTTTTTATCCGGCCAGCACAATATACGACCGAGACTTTCATGCGGCATGATCCTTATACGGCTCGACTCTTTACCGCATAGCCACCAGTATGCGTCCATTCTGTTGGAAGCATGACTGACCATTCCATAAAGTATTATGGAGCTAATCCTTGAACCCCTTGTGTTTTCACTCCTTGAACGAATGAGAAATTCACTAAAGTCCAAAAGACCTCCATGCGGCATCGACCTATATGCGGTACCGACCCATTGTGGCAAGCAAGCATATACGGCAAACAGAGTATGCGGCCACTTACCTTCGGACGCATGACTCTGATTCTTTGGCACATCTTTTTATTTTTTTGTCTTTTCTCTCTGACACTTTATGGCATGTCATATCCATTACTTCAGTCACTTCACTGACACGCATTTAATACATGATACTTCGATACTTGTTCCAAGAGAGTGGACTTTTGTTCGGAGCATGCAGCCTTGGGTAGCATGCGGCCAGGGACAGCATGCGGCAGCTCATCCATGTGACCAATTGCTAATGCGCCTGATCGGTGCATAGAGCCTATCTTATGCGCTAATCTATGCATGCACTTCTCATGCGTATATGTGATCCTATGCGACCCTAGTAATCTATGTACACATTTTACAATTTTTTGGGTTTAATTATTTTATTTGGAATATTTCTTATCATACCCTATGTGGTTGATCATGGTTTCTCGCTTGTGTTATTCTAAGAAATAGTGGACTTAGTAACTAGACTGTGCTAAACCTGGCTATATTCTAGAACTGACTATTTGTAAAGTATGATTATACGTTGTAGTAGACCATGTGGCAACCCAGAGTAAACTCAGATTAGTAAATTAACTTATCATTTTGTTCGTCGGATAGAGAGAGGGGTATAGTTCTGCTCGGAAGAGGATCTGCAATCCCGGTCCTTGTTTGGTTTAAGGATTGTAGATCTGTTCCAGAGTGGTTCAAACTTTCCCCTTAATCACGTTCAGCGACAAAATTATTAATTTGAGGATTTCACATAATTTAGGCTTTTAATTGATTGATAGTCTGAAAACCAGATTTGAGGAGATTATATTTTTAACCAAGTGTCCCAATTTGATAAGGGTCATACAACCAACTGTATGTTTGGTGATTTGATCTGATTTTTTGTATCCGTGCTGATATAATTGCTACGTGCTACGTGTACATGTATTATAATGTGCACTGAGGTACGACATAACTTGCAACGTGTTATGAGATTACATATTTTGGGTTGTACATCGAGAATGCCTTATATACTATATAATATATGATATTATTATATTATTCTCCAGCATGGGCATAGTATATGGGTCAACTACTAAAGCGTGGCTAGGACTTGATTGATTGTTGCATCATGCTCGGGTGAATCCAGTTTGAGCTATCAAGAAACAAAGTGGATTTGTATCTAGCGTGGACTGTACTATAGTATGACATATAGGATGATTGATCATTTGACCACGCCATGTGATTCCAGCTAACCATAGAGTTAACTAGACAACTAAAACATGTAGAGCATTGGGAGGGAATGAACCCCGAGATCGGGCTTAACTAGCCATGCTCAGTCATATATGGAGTGAAGGATGTCCCCCATGGATATTATTTAAATCCTCATTAGTGGATGGAAATATCCAATTACTTTATTGTACTATGTGTTCATTGCGATCTTAGCACGGTGGCCTTTCGAGGGACCGGTGCATACTACTATGTGTTATGCGGTGATTCATGGCTCGACTAGCCCCTTCTAGAACACGGTTCGATCTGAGAATTTTTTTATACATCCGTTCTGAGATAACTCAGACTCCACATAACAAGCCGTAGAAATGAGTATGTACTGGTAGTCTAGGGACATAAACTATTGTGGTACGACGATTCAACCCTTATCCTTGTTTGATTGTAGGTTGCGCCAATATGTCACAATAGGAAATGTACCAAAACTGTATATTACAATTATACCTTAGCTTGTATTATGACATGTATGTTCTGGATAATATTGATATTTTGTATCTTCGTCGTGATTCATAATTGGTAAGTCGTACCCTGTCTCAGAGTAGTGTGATATCTCTTATCCTTGTTTAGTTGTAGAGGTATCATACTGGTCTGATGAAAGGTCATACGCTTGCAATTGTGGCACAAATTCCTGTTTTATGTACTTTATTGGCCTTTGCTTCATTCACTTGTGCTCCTTTGTGGTACTTGCTTTCGGGGCCTGAGCCCACTGGTTTTGTTTGGCCAGGTTTAGTGGCAGATCCAAATAATCTTGTCTTGTATCTGACCGATTTCGTACACCAGAAGGATATTCGCCAAGGAACTTGAGTGGGTTTTTTCTTTCCCACTTTGAGTATCATTTTGTATTGCCGTTTGGCGTTTAGTCGACGATACTTGTTAGCCAATTTTTTTGGACATTAGTTCCTCTACATGATTGTATATTATTCAGACCACGGTTGACTTACAGTCATGTACTCTTGGAAATGTACTAGTGTACCATCCTGTATGACTAGATTAATAATCATTCTGATAGAGGGTCAGGAACGCCTAACTGCTTTATCCTACATGTTCATTCTTATTGTTTCTTGGTTGATGATTAAGACATAGATGTTCTTGACCCTAGGTGACTTGATTGTAGTATGCATCCCTTGTTTAGTTACAATCGTGATCGTCGTACGATGTATAGTACCTTGTATGGGATAGCTGGCAATGTCCATCTCCGTATTTTGGTACTGGAGCGTAATATGGTTTTAGTGGTGTTATGGTTTTAGTGGTGGCCTATACAGGTCTGTCTTTTCAAACTTGTAGGGTGTCTTGTTCTTGGAGTCCCAATCAAAATTATTACCTTTAATATCCTAAATTTTTCTTCTTCAACACCGAGCTTAAACTATCAACAACTTGCTTCCTTGTTCTCTCATATCCTGTTATTTGTTGTCTTGGTGTCCTTTTCCTTCAGGGGCACCTCTTTTTTGCCTGTTAAAGCAGTAGATGTAGTGGAACCGTTAATAGAGCAAGATCGTATTGAACTCCAGTAAAAGATAGTACTTCCTCAAGATCCACTTCGAGTAGAGCCAATTGTTGGGCAACATGTACCAGAGATCCCGGTACCCCCGGCAGTTCCAGTAACACCTGCAGCACTTGATACCCCAACACTGTTAGAAATTATCAGAAGTCTAATGGCTAAGCAACAACATCAGATAGTAGTGCAGCAGCACCAGTAGCTTCAACAACATGAGCAGAACGTCATGTTAAATCAAGGACAGCAAACGGCTTTGGAGGAGAGTAAAGAAGAAGATTATCGGACGTCATACAGATTATGTCGACTTAACCCGAGATATTTTGAAGGCATAGAGGATGCTATTACTGTGGATGCTTGGCTTCAAGACATTGAGATGATCATAGCGGCAGCTAAGATTCTAGCTGAGGTGTAAGTCAATAAAGTCCAGTTACAACTACAAGATCTTACTCATGATTGGTGGGCAACGGAGGAAGTTGGCTTGAAGCATCCTATCTCTTGGGATAACTTTACAGCCCGGTTCAGGACCAAGTACTTCATAGTAGTGGTACAGTACGAGTTGCAGTGGAGATTTATTGATCTCAAGCAATCTGGCAGAACAGTAGATAAATACGCATCAGAGTTTTGCAGGCTTAGCAGGTTTGCTCCAGCTATGGTGAGGACTGAGCAAGAAAGGGCAATGAGAATTTAGCAAGGGCTTCATCTCGAAATTCTCTAACTAGTTGAAGGACATGACAACCAGACATTTGATTCTATGTTGATAGAAGCCAGGAGACATGAGATTACCATCCAGAGGTTAGCTTCGAAGATTGGAGGGCATAAGAGATCTCATGCCCATAACACATGTGGAGGACTAGCACCCGACATTCATATTTATGATTTGGCACCACGGGGGCCAGTGGCATTACATGAGATAATGATAATTTGGCAACAACAGGCGAGACAACATCAACAACACCAGAAGAAACCAGTAGGATGTACCTATTATGGCAAAATAGGTCACACTCAGAATGTGTGTAGGATAGCAAGTGGAAGATGCTTGAGGTTTGGGGGTTCCATCTACATGATAGCTACTTGCCCACAGATACAGAGGCAGGGAGGACCATACCAACAATTTCCCATGTTGCATCTCCAGGAGTAGTTCCGTATCAAGAGCCAGTTCTAGCAGTACGGCCGTTAGCCCAACGTCCAATGTTGACGCAAGCACAGGTGTTTCACCAGAGACAACGTCAGTTTGGTTAGGAGAGACATCCTCATGACAATGTTCAAGTAGCATCATGACGTGTGCAAGCAGAGTTTGGCGTGTTAGAGCATATGTTGGCCAAGGGCGGTCAAATCGAGGGTGAGATTTGAGCTTCTTTCAGGCATATCTTTTGGGTTTCGTATATTCGATGAGTAGAGATGATCTTTTATCTCACTCTTCTTCCTTCGTATCTCGTGATACATGATGTATGTCGTATGACTCAACTACGAAGGTATATCCTGAGCAGAGTCATATTCTTGACTAAGTCGTTGGTACTGATTTATCTCGAGACTTGATCCATGTCCATTTTGGGAGTCAGCATAGGCCAGCAAGGACGAGTTCCTATTTTGCTGACTCAGGAGACATATATATCTGTATGCCTCCAGTTCTTTCTCTTTTCTTTTGATTCTGCGGATTGCTTTTGCGTTTATTTATATTATTGTTATTTTTATTACCTGCCTATTTTGTTATGCTTGGTATTCAGTTAGAATATAGTTCATGAGATTTGGTAGTTAATGAGGGTTTTCTGGATTATGAGTTTTCTGATAGGATCATGAGTCTTCTACTTGGTCTATGAGTTTTCTTGCTTGGTGATCAGCTAGACTAGCCTAGCGAATTTCGATGACAGAATTTTTCTAAGGTGGTGGGTAGAGATGTCACACTCGTTCCCAAATTTTGGTATTCTTGAATTTATGATATTTAAAAAAATTCTTGTAGATGTATTCATGTTGTATTTTACATGTTGATTCCTGTTAATTATGATATATTTTATTTAATTGTATTCTTGTTTATTGTGGGAGACAACCCGAGACCAGTAGTGAATACCTTGGCAATTACCATGGACGTGGGCTAGGACCCGTATAGAGGATGGATACCAGACCCAGTTCACTCTTGAAATCACTAAGCCTATTTTGGATGGTTGAGATTTTGGTTGGATAGTGTCATGACTTAATCTTAGGGCTAACCTCATTCTCCACTTGGTATATATATATATATATATATATATATATATATATATATATGTTCTCTCTCTCCTCTCTCATTCTTCCTCATTTCCACTTTCCTTCATCTTCTTCTTCCTCCTTCCCTCAAGAGCTTCCCCTTGGACGAACCCTAGCACTAGCCCTAGCCCAAGCCCTATCCCAAGACTTGGTTCTAGAAAAAGGTTTATTAGTCCACCAAGGCAAGTATATCTTGCTCAAAATAGCAAAGCCATAATTTTTGGATTTTTTATATGATTAGTAAATAAAAATGTATTTGATGAAAAATGTTCTCTTTGATATTTTTATTAGTTTTAGTCCTTAGAGTATTTGGTTTTGATGAACGGTTTTGAGTAGATCTGAGTTTTAAAGTTTGGATTTTCATGGATTACAAAAGTTTTTCTTGGTTTTGATCTATTAAAACATAGTATTTTAGAAAAATAGTTTTTGTGGTTGATGGAGCATTTTATTTCGAGCATTTTGGCTTTTGTTTCACTTGATTCAGAGTTAAAATGAAGTTCTTATGAAAAAAAACTAATTTTTGAATTTTTTGGTGCTTTCTGTCATGGCTGAACTTGCTTTTGGGAGAAGACGAAGTTCTTATATGGCCAGCGCAATATGCGGCCAAGACTTCAATGCGACATGATCCTTTTGCAGCTAAACTCTTTGCCGCATAGCCAACCAATATGCGTCCATTTTGTTGGAAGCGTGACTGATCATTACACAAAGGGTTCTGGAGCTAATCCTTAAACCCCTTGTGTCTTTACTCGTTAAATGAATGAGAAATTTCCTAAAGTCCAACAGGCCTCCATGCGGCATCGACCTCCATGCGGCACCGACGTATATGTGGAAAGCAGGTATATGCGGCAAGTAGAATATGCAGCCACTTTCCTTCGGACGCATGACTCTGATTGTTTGGCATATCTTTTCATGGTTTGTCTTTTCTTTCTGACACTTTATGGCCTGTCACATCCATCACTTTAGTCACTTTACTGACACGCATTTAATACACATCACTTCAGCACTTGCTCCAAGAGAATGGACTTTTGTCTGGAGCATGCAGCCTGGGGCACCATTCGACCTGGAGCCATATACTGCTTGGGGTAGCATGCAGCCTGGAGCCATATTCGTCCTGGGGAAGCATATGACCAGCTCATCCATGCGGTCGGTTGCTCATGCGCCTTATCAGTGCATGCGGCATGTCCCATGCGACCTTCCATGTGTGCACTTTTCATGCGCATATGTGATCCTATGCGACCCTAGTAATCTATGTACACGTTCCACAATTGCTAGGATTTAATTATTTTATTTTTAATATTTCTTATCGTACCCTATGTGGTTGATCGTGGTTTCTTGCTTGTGTTATTCTAAGAAAGAGTGGACTTAGTAACCAGACTGTGCTAGAATTGGCTATGTGCTAGAACTAAATATGTGCATAGTATGATTATAAGTTGTAGTAGACCATGTGGAAACCCAGAGTAAACACAAATTAGTAGATTAACTTAACCTTTTATTCGTCGAATAAAGTGGGGACGTAGTTCTGCTCGAGAGATGATCTTGTCATGACCCGCACCAGGTGAAGGGGCACGAGTACGTGGGTACGTCCAGCCTACGCCACACCATCGGCGGTAGAATATTGTCTATGTCAACTATATTATCTAAACATCTCACAATAATGTATAATCTGCCAATAATATCTCAATTCCAAGAAGAAAGGCAATATACTTAATGCAACATAATACTCAATCATAAATCTATAGCATGATAAGATATCAAAGAAGCCAAACATAACTATACAGTCTAAATATAACAACAACAAATAGAAACAATATCCAAGTCTCACATATATGTCGAAAACAAATCCGGCACCAAAATGCTAAAGAAAACTAACTATGACAACTAGTAATTTCGGCTAGATCTTTCGACAGTCACTCCAGAACTAGTGGGTCCATGTCGTAACATCTATAGGTCGAGGTTCGTAGTACGTCGGACACCAATCTCTCAGATCCTTTGAAAAATATTATCTAGTCCGGAATGGAGCAAAGTATAACCCAATAGCAGTTCCAATTAATTGACAAAAACTATAAAACAGTAAAATAGAGGATGCTATATACGATGAGAATATAACTGATGATCTAAGAACAATAAAGAAACAGGCAAAACTAGCAATAGAAATAGAAATTAATGCATACAAGAATGAAAAAGAAGAACTATAATGTCAAAAATAGAACATGGTAATCTATGAAATGAATATGGAATCTATAATATACCATGTATTTGAGATACTAACTAAACATGTGATCGGCTTGGGATATTGAATAATTACACTAAGGAGCTATCTCAATCATATGTGAAGTGTATGATTAGTTAGTAGCCAATGATTACACTACTAGCCGATAGTTCTTGATCACATATTTAATTAGTATTTCTCCCGCTCCGACTGATACGATGGATCTAATCATGACATGTTACTAGCCAATGTATCCAATATTTAACATATAATATCCAATGTTATCCAATACCAACAAGGAGCAGTATTCGATACCATCTCGATAATCAAGCTAATATCTCATGATGGATGATCCAATAACAATACCAATCCATGTACCTAAGTATCAAGAATCATAATTAATATTTTTAAATACTTGAATTATAGTAGTAATCAAATAATAGAAACTATCAGAGAATAAACTCGCATATGGTCCAAAGCAAATAATGCAAAACGGTATCCGAACTGGTATCACATAGACCTATATATAGAATATTGCATCAATATAATGTTTTGGAATGATAACAAGTTAAACTAGTTCAATTCTAGGTCATAAAGCCATTTCTAAGTCAATACAGTCTATCTAGGTCAACTCTAGGTCAAACTAGTCAAATTTGGTCAAACTAGCTATTTCTAGGTTGTATGAGTCCATCTCTAGGATATTGGGTCCATACCCTATGTATCTAGGCTATACTAGCAAAGTTAGGATACTAGAGTATCGACACTATACCGTATCATAATATACGTAACTTATTAGATATGAAAATACAATAATATATATATATATATATATATATATATATATATATATATATATATATATATATATATATATATATGAAAGATAAAAATATATAGTATCCCTAGCGAACTAATGCTAAGTGGATACCTTTGCTTTGAGCCAAATACGGTATCACACCACCTGCACACCCCTCTTGATACACAAACCCAATACCTTAAGGATGAGCCAATATCTTGACATTAACGTGGTGTACCTCAAGGTAAACTAGAAATAATATTAACCAATACTAATACTTATGCTAACTAATGTATATATATATATATATATATATATATATATATATATATATATATATATATATATATATATATATAACAATATTAACTAACTTAACTGATATAATACTAACATACTATTTAATACAAAAATCAATACCTACAACTAACATAACTAGAATACCCATGCTATGTATTAATTAAATTAGCAACTAAACACTAATATACATCCACTAAACTACTAACCAACAAATACAAACCTATTAACAATGGTATCTAACCAACACTTATTTTCCAACCTACAAACCTGACCCCTCTTAGCCTTATTTCTGTTGCTGCTTACTGCTTGTTCACACTGCTCCTGCTGCTGCATATTGCTGCTTCTTCTCACTGCTACAGCTGTTACTTCTCACTACTGCTGCTGCTGCTTATTGCAAATGCTTACTGCTGCTGCTTTTAATTGCTGCTGCTGCTGCTACTCACTGTTGTTGCTGCGTACTGCTGCTTCTTATTGATGCTGCATCTGCTTCTCACTGCTGATGCAGCTGCTTATTGCTGCTACTGCTGTAGCTCCTTCTAATTGCTGCTGCTGCTACTTCTCACTGTTGTTGTTGCTGCAGATTACTGCTTCTTGACACCCCCTAGCACACATACACACACCTATACACATACACTCACATATATATATATATATATATATATATATATATATATATATATATATATTCTTACAAATCAACACAAATAGTGCACATGAACTTCCCCACTCTCCCTATGACCACCAACACATCTCAAATAAAATAGAAACATAACTATATATATATATATATATATATATATATATATATATATATATCATATAACAACTATAAATATAATACTATAATAGTTATAACTAAGGTAAATTAAATTAGAATGCTAAGTATGAAACACATGGAGTGCACCGCACCCGTATCACACTCAATCTATGATACGCTTGCGATACCGCTCCACCATATTACCAAACGTATCCCGAAGGATACGAGCAAGTCAAGAATCACAATTAGAAGCAACACAAAGTGTAATCTACTAATCTATGTGCCCGTATAAAAATGTACATGCTCAAACCTCCGTATCAGAAGAAAACCCCCTAATCAATCTGTATCGCCAAATTATCGTGATACGACCTACAGGTTATTTGATAATAAACGAAAGAAATAAAACTAGGTTTATATGAAACCCTTTCTTAGGTTTACAAACAAGAAGTACAATTAATCCTATACGAGGATGTAAAGTAAAAAATTTAATCTGGGTAAATATTGCTATAGGAGTCTGATCTGCAGTCGATCACTTTGTCCCTTGGACCACACGATAATGAAGATGTGCTGTAGAAGAAGGAATAGCTTCAAAGATTATAAGAAGGAGTGGATGCTCGATGCCAAAATCGTCGATCACTACTCTCTGTCTGTGCTCTACTCTCTTCAATTTTTTGACCTTTCTTTCCGACCTCTATATAATCTCCTCCTTATAAAATCTGACCTTTCTTTCGACCCTTGACCTCCATGGACGGAGGTCTCTATTTATAGGCGTAGAAACAGAACAGCGGAGAGAACCGCATCTTTTACGTGACGGTTATCATAACTGTTACCCACGTATAAATGATCTTCTGAATAAGCGTGTGACACGTGTCCCATTAAGAGATAATGCGTATAACTGCTGCGAAGATCACGGCATGCAAGCCACGTAGGTAACTGCCCCTCGCGTAGAGATGATGGGCGTAGAAGCCAAATAACTTTCTCGTTGGCGGAAAAACCAAATAGCTGTTCTGATGGCATAAAAGCCAAGTAGGCGTAGAAGCCCAATAGGCATAGAAGCCCAATAGCTGACATATAGGCGTAGAAGGAAAATAGAGGTGAAGTTGGCATAGAAGCCAAGTAGGCGTAGAAGCCCAATAGCTGACATATAAGCGTAGAAGCCCAAAAGCTGTCAGGTTAGCGTAGAAGACAAGTAGTCGTAAAAGCCCAATAGCTGACATATAGGCATAGAAGCCCAATAGTTGTCAGGTTGGCGTAGAAGCCAAGTAGGCGTAGAAGCCTGATGCTGCATAGATAGGTTGCCGGCGTAAAGGATAGTCGATTCTCCTTGACTGAGGTCTTGAGCGTATTCTGAATCAGATAGCCTGTTCACATACCTTTGCAAATATAGCCTGGGTTGGCGTATTTCAAGGAGATAGCATACGGCGTACTCCTATCGTTGAAAATAGCCAGGTCGGCGTATATCAACGAGATAACGTACGGCATACTTCTATAGCTGAAAATAGCCTGATGGCGTAACATGCAGAGGTGATGATGTGGACGTATTAGCCATAATTATGGCTCACCCAGTCTTTGAAAGTAGAACCAAATCTCGTGCATTAAATGCAGAGATCTGCCCCCATCATGCGTATTAACTGCAGAAACGTGCCTCGAGTTTTGTATGAAGAGCAGCTTTTGAAGTGGCAGTTCATTTCGTCTCCTGCTGAGCGTAAAAGATCATGTCTGCCTGTGTAAAACTAGGCAACGTATTTCCATGAATGCGTAAAAGCAATTTGTATCAAGAAAATATCACTAAACGACGGTCTGGGTCTCTATGCAGAATTATTGTTACAGCCGTCCTCTCGATCGTCGTACGATACTTTCTTTCAGGGGTCAGGTTCACTGCATGATCTGACAGGTTCATTCGAGGAATACGAAGAGTTCCTCGTACAACTTTCTGCTGCATTAAAAGCAGATAGGTTTTTATGCCGAAGTGGCGATGTAACAACCTTTTTACACTGAAGCAGTCTGAAAATACTGCATTACGCGGGTTGTTCTGGAGCTATATTTTATGCTGAATAGCGTTGAAGCTCTATTATTTTGCCAATGGCTCTGAAGTCATGTCTTACGCCACCCAGTGCTAGAGCTCTGTTTATGCGGCTTCCTGCATATTTGAGGGTTTTACGCGTATAATTCCTCAACGTATTTTTCATGCTTCTACAAGACCCCCTTCAAAGTTTTCAAATTCCTCGTAATTTGAAACACTTTGAATGAAGCATGAAATGGTCAAATTTTACTCGTTCTACGAGGCTGATTTCTCGACAAATATTTTGGAATTTGTTAGGATTTGGTGTAATCTTTTCTGCCTATAAAAAGGCGAATGGGTTAACCTGTTTTTCCCATACTTCCTTCACCACATAGAGATGGTTGCCGATGTTCGTCCGGTCGACTTAGGGAAGAAGAATATTATGTTCTTCCAGCATATAAGGAGCCAAAAAAGAAGGCGTCTTCGAGCAAATATGCTCTGCAACGATGGATCATGGAAGGATATCATAGCTTCCTTTGCTCGGGATGACCAGCAATTTCATATGGCGATTCATCTAGGAGAGAGGAAGGGTCATATTCGACCACACAGCTTGTAGGCTATATTTTCTTCCGTTACAACGGTGGACGAGGGCAGACAAACTGGCCCTGTCTTCCAGTATTGAGTTGGGTCAGAATCCTAACTCAATCTGTCATGGCATATGGAGGGTGGGCTCTTGAATAATTTAAACATGCCTAGTTTTGTATCCTTCCGCCATTAATCATTTTCTTGTTAATCGGCCGCAGAAACAGATTAACAGCTGAAGAAGACGGAAATGATCTCCACCAATACGAGAACCTGGCAGAACAGATTCTTGGCGTGATCCTAAATAAAAATGAGAAACCCTTTGTAGAGAAAGGATTTTCATCATATGTAATCATGAAGATGAAAAACCCTTTGTAGGCTAGATTTTCATCATATGTAATCATGATTAATAAAATTATCTTCTTTTATGCATCTGATGATTTGCCATATTTTGCTGTGATGAAGTATGAATAACTTTACGCCAACTCTGATAAAAAGTATCTAATCTCGTCCCGTCTTTTATGCGTAGCTGAAGACGCGTCGAAAGCTGCTTAGCATATAAGTTGAAGATCCAAACTGTCATGTTGTTTTGGACAAGGAGTCGCGTAGAATTCTGAACTGTCACTTCTTTGATAAGAAAAATTCTTGTTCAGACCATCATCTTCAAGAATAATTTCTCGAAAATCCCTTGAAGTAGGGCGAGAAATGGCTGTCAATATTGGCCATGCTTGAACTGTAGAGAAAAGATTCTGACTGGATTTTGGATGAACTTCCAATCGACCCAAGAAGAAGAGTCATTTTCAATGCTGAACTCTGTATATTTTGGGTACTTGGGATATTTTGAGGCCAAGAAGGAGCATATTCTGCGTGAACCCTTGTAATTGGCCGTCTTTAAGAATTGTTCAGATATACGCATACTCTGACTTGTGTATTTTAAGATATGCGGAAAGTCATAGATCCGTAATGTAGATGAGCATAAAATCATAGGTTTATAGCCTCTCAAGCATAAAAGCTGCTGAGCATAAAAGCATCCGGGCGTAAAACCATAGATTTATAGCCTCTAAAAAAAATCCGAGCATGAAGTCATAGATTTGAAGCCTCTGAGCGTAAAAAGCTTCTGAGCGTGAAATCATAGATTTGTAGCCTCTAAGTTTGTAGACTCTCGAGCGTAAAAGCTCCTTAGCGTAAAATCATAGATCTGCTCTGCACGAAAAACTTTTCGAATTCGCTGACTATCCGTCTTTCCTAAATGATAGGCTGACGTGGTCCCCAATCATAACCGAATATTAAATATCGGATTTGGTTAGGGATTCGAAGAGTTTATCTGAACTCTATAAATACCCCAAGGCCTTCAGAGAAGAAACTCTTCATCTGTCTTTTGCAAAAATCCTTTGTTCCTTTTAGAGCTCTTCTTCGTCTCTTCTTTTAAGAACTCTGAGTTTTAGCCATGGCACCGAAACCAACTTCCACCTCTAAGAGAAAGAAAGCTGCCTCTTCTTCTCACTCTTCTGCTCAAGTACGAGCGACTCCCATTGGGCTGAGCGAACCTCGCTCTGAACGAAGTATCCCACCGTCAATCTGTGCACCAGGCGTCATAGATAAAGTTTTTGGGACGTCAAAAATGAAGAAAACCCTTCGCACACGTTGTACGTGAACGCGCTAGGTCATCTTCTGTGCTGAGAGCTTCTTCATGGAAGATGATACACAGAGATATTTTATCATTTATGCCCACATTCCTAATGTGTCAGCGTAAAAATTCTATATTTTTGCAGTCTGGCGTAAAAACTTTGACTGTCAAAATTTGGCGTATACTACAAACTTTGAGTGTTACGCTCTGGATGAAAATTCCGGCATAATAACTCAAATTTTGGCAGTCTGGCATAAAAATACAGACTGTCAGATTTTTGTATATACTGCCAATCTTGAATTTTACGCCTCGAAAATAGGTTCCAGCGTAAAAAACTCAAGTTTTTACAGTCTTGGCATAAAAGCACAGACTGTTAATCTTTTGCGTAAGCTGCAAAACTGTAATGTCTAGTATAGAAACTGACTTGTTCTTCTTGTATTTTGTAGTGGACTTGCAGATACCTCTGTTGGCTGAGGTGATGGGTTCTGCTGCTGGGATGCTGAACTCCAATTACCTGAAGGATTTGTCCCACGTGACATTCCATATTTTTGGAACCCAGTATCCTGAAGGAAGGGGAACTCTGATATCGTCTCAAGGAGAACAAATGCTGTTGAGTATGATCAACAGGGAGCCCCTGACGTATCTAGATGGGGCCAAATATATAAAACTAGCTTTCCTATTCGGGGATATGATTGATAAACAATCCCAGACGAAGCCCAAGAAGGAAAACTGGGTTTTTACTGTTGGGGGCATGTTCATGTACCTGCCCAGGATGCCAAAGATTACCCTATCTCGATATTCTTCCATGCTATGCATCGCAGGAAGATGTCGTGGACTCTGACCCCTAATCTTCACGGCCAGCAGGAGAAGATATTTTATCAGAAAGGATCAGACCAAGGATTATTTGTGACCGCCCTTCAGGCCCTGTCGTGCCTTTCAAGGGATTACTACCGGGCAGCGTCCCGAGTGAAGACACTTCACTGCTCCAGCCAGTCCAATTATCAACTTTATGCAATGACTTCATGGGGCATGGAGGAGTATACCCCAAGGTTAATCCTCGGACCAACGGGTGGTTTACCCCAGGAAATCTTCGATGAGCTCGTTTAGTTGCATGGGCCCTGAAGCATTTTCAGACGGAGCTGGAGAGCATTGGTCTTTTCGCGGCTGTGAGTGCTACCAGTGTTGGGTTACCTCCCAACCCCAACCTATTTTTGGCTTTAATGGAGTGGTATATCTCACTCACTGGAACTTTCACCACTCTGCTAGGGGAGTTGGGATTGGCTCTTCACGATATGGCAGAGATTTCAAGACTGCCAATAGGGGATACTCCTTATGAAGAGTATGTTGCCACTAACAGGGAGCTGGGGGATACAAACCCTCGGGTAGTGGCAGTGTACCAGGAGCTAATGAGCCATTATCTTGCGTGCACCACCTTCTATAATGAGCCCTCTGATTTGGCTTATACCAACAAATGGACGTCCTATCTCTTCTTTTATCAGGCCAGAGATGCTAAGCCAGACAAAGTTATGGATAGCAGGGATAAGCCTTTGAACTTTCTGAGCGTGCTTAATGCTCAAATAGTCGATGACCTTATTGAAGATGCTGGGGCTTCAGATCAAGTTCTCGATGAAGGGATAGGGAATTATCCTGCAGGCACTAAAGCCTATAGTTATATGGGGCATTACCGCAGGCCTCTGTCAAGGGAAGCTCAACTGGCTGCCTTCTCTCTGTATGGCTACGCCGATTGGTAGTACCTGGCATTGCATCTTCGGATTACATTTATCGTAACATCTTATGGCCTGTAGTACGTTTGGTGTTTGGGGCAAGACTGGGCCTGCTCCCTGCCATGGTATGCCAGATACAAGCTGGCTTGAGGGCCATTACAGATGGGCTGCTTGCAGACGAAATACGGCGTGAAAGCTTTTCCAGGATAGAATTACCGTTCCTATATCTGATGGGATGGTTAATTCTTTATAACCCCAGGGTAATGTCTCCCGGTTCTGCCAGTAGTTCGGGAAATAATTTCTTATTGAATTACAAGAATTCTAATTGGAACGTGACCACCGTCGTAGACTGTCGACGAGCATTAAATTTTGCTCATAGCTGGATGCTCTTCTGTATCATCCCCACTGTACATCTCAATCAACAGGGGATGAGACTTCAGGATTCAGGTGAAGGAAAGACCGTTCTTTCTCCTGAAGCTTTTTATTGGTTGGTCTGCATTAGACCTTCCCATTTGTTGTACAAAAATGAAGACCTCTGCTTCTTGGAGCCGTATCTGCCTAGTCGGTTCGCCAGGTAGTTTGGGTATGACCAATTGTATGTGAGAAATGCCATCACCAGCTTCAAGTAAAGAGGTAGACTTATTGATGGAGTGAGAGGATGGCGGTACTTCATAATGGGTTGTATTGGAGCAGCCTTTACTGTGCCCGCGACTTCTGTCTCCATGGAGTTGCGCATCCTCCATTCATACGCCCAATTTTATGTGGCCATCAATACCTTCCATCACGATTTTGATATGCGTGAAAGTTTTAAGATGCCACCTCATAAGTCCGCTAGAAGAGAGGAAGTCCCATCGGTTTCCTCTGACGAAGGTGAAGACTCTGTCGCTCTAGATGAGTTTTTGTTGACAGTACCGAGAGGCGTGATACCTCCGCCTGCAGAGCCTCTTGTTATCCCCAGTAAGCGAAGGGCTCCTATTCTGAAAGAGACTTCCCCTCGCAAGAAGAAGAAGAAGACTGTTAGTGGTCCTGTCAGGACTTCCAGCCATGAGGCTCCTAGGAGTGAGCCTGTTGTTTCCCCGGGCGGGGATGATTTTTTGACTAGAGGTCCTTCGCCTATTAGAGAGGGAACCTCCACAGTTCTGGCTGACAGTGCCCGAGATTCTTTGCTCGAGACTGCTGCCACTGCTACCGCTTCAGGTAGTGCTATGGGATCACCTTCAAGGCCGTGCAAAATAAGAATATCTTTATCCAAACCAATAATAGGTCCAGCCCTTTCTTCATCTGTAAGTATCTCCAGCGAGATTCCACCTGATGAACCTCGATTAGATCTGGGTGAAGACTTGGATGACTACCCTTAGTCGTCATTCGGTGCACCCTCCTCAACAGGTATGACAGCTTGCTTGACATCATTAAGAAATGATTTAGTTGTACTGGCTGCAAACACGACATATATACCATCGACCATGGGTAAATGTCGTCTTTACGCCTTTTTTTAGAAAAATTAACATCAGGTTGATATTAACTTTCTCTTGTCTTCTTTTCAGTGGAAGACATCTACGGGGAGGACAGCGTCGATGCAACCTTTGGTTTTGTTGCGGCTCCCGCCGATGAAACGGCGGTACTCGACCTTGAAGAGATAACATTTTCGGGTGCTGGCTCACCCAATACAGTCCCGATATGTTCAGAGGAGGATGAGCATGTCATCACGACTATGCCTCCTTTGTTGAGTACGCCAGCTACTTCGACCGTTGTTGGTGCCTCTACTTTTTTTGCGCCATCTGCTGAAGCGATAACTGTGACGACACTCTCTGCAGTCGTTCCTGGAAGGGGATTCACCGACATTGCAGCTACTCCCAGCGTCCATTCAGATTTTGCCATGCTAGTTGAGCAGTATACTAGCATTTTCTATATCACTTTGAAAATGCTGATATCTATGGTGCTGGAGAAGAATCTAGGCTTCAAAGCTCTGAAGATGTCCTCCCAGCTCTCGATAGCGCCGATCAGAAATTTCAACGACGCTAGGAGAGCTGATGTGTGGAGCAAATAGTTAATGGTTTAGAACAACCCATTAACAATTATTTGCAACTATCCCAAGACAACATTGATGACCTGATTCAGGCTGAGTATGACTCTATGACTACGAGGCTTTTTTGGGAGATGGAAACTCTGAGCAAGTCCATCATGGCATAGCAGAAAGAGATGAATGGAGAGCATGCCGTATTGGGGTATGTCATTCCCCAGCTGGCTAAGTGCGAGGCCGAATATGAGAAAGAGGCAGCGAGGGTCCGTAAATTGAAAGATGAACTCGCTCAGGTAGGCAGAGGAGAGGGTTCTCGCTTCATCGGCAGCTAGAGATGTGATGAAGGACCGAATGGAAGTGGCTCAACAGAACCTGACATGTGTGGGTGTCATCCACGCAGGTTTTGTTCATGCTCGGTCTGAATTGTCTGCCTTGAACAATGAGGAAGCAAGGTTGGAGCGGGATAGCGCTACAGTTTTGAGCTCCAGGAATGAGAGAATGGCCTCTCTAGCGCGACAGATTCGCGACTTAACTACTCCTCCCAAATGATGTACCTTTTTTATTTTATATGTAACTTGCTCTTTCTGGAGATAATAAAGAGACTTTATCTGACTTTGGTGGACCCATCATTTTTTGAATATAAATGATAGGTTAGGGTGAAAGTGATATCAGAGGTAATATGGACGTGATATACTTTCGGTAAGCTTCAGCTGGATATTTCTATTCAGAGGTTATATAGACATGATAGAATATGATCCAACTAAATTTGTATCCAAAACACTATCAGAGGTAATATGGACGTGATAGCTTTTAAAGTTCCAAATTAGTTAAACATATCTATTCAGAGGTTATATGGACATGATAGAATATGATCCAACTAGTTCTTTGGACGTAGTGTTGTCAGAACGAGATCTTCACCATACTCCATTTGAGCAAAGGAGATTAAGCATAGTACCTCTTCAGGAATTTGCTATTGATAGGAGCCATTAACAAGTCTCCGTTAGGCTTGGTTAATCTGTAAGCGCCGTTTGAGAACGTTGTCTCGATCACATAAGGGCCTTCCCATTTGGGCTGGAATTTACCCTTACTCTTATGAGTAATAATCATTGGCATTTTCACAGCTATAACTAGCTCGCCAACTTTGAACACCCTTTCCTTCACTTTTTGATTAAAAGCTTTGGAAATGCGTGCCTGGTACAAAGCAATACGATGTTGAGCTAGGAGGCATTTCTCGTCTAATCTTTCTAGCTCTTGAAGCCGTAGTCGATCATTATTTTCCTGAGTCAACTCATTAGCTACTGCTATTCTGAGTGACGAAATTTAGATTTCAATAGGGAGAACTGCTTCACTCACGTAAACCAATGAGAATGGGGTACAACCCGTCGGTGCTCGAACCGTTGTACGGTATGCCTAGAGGCATTCTTCCAGCTTCTCATTCCAATCTCTTTTGTTCAAAGAGACAAACTTTTTCAAAAGTTTGATAATGGTTTTGTTGAAAGCTTCTGCCAAACCATTAGCAGCAGGATTGTATGCCGTAGAGGCCATATTTTCTATCCAATTTTTATCGCAAAATTGATAAAATGTTTGGCTGATGAATTGGGGCCCATTATCATAAATTATCCTTCGGGGTATCCCGAAGCGATAAATGACATGATGCTTGATGAAGTTGATCACGTTGAATGTTTTTACCTCAGCAAGAGGGATTGCCTTTGCCCATTTGGAGAAATAATCCGTGATGGCCAATATGAATCGATGACCTCTGGAAGAAGACGGGTGAATAGGACCAATGATATCCATAGCCCATGCTTCAAAAGGCCAGGATGCAACCGTAGGATATAAATGTTCAGAAGGTTGATGTATAAAATATGCATGAACCTGACAGGCTTTGCATTATCTTGCATATTTTATTGCATCTGTAATCATAGTAGGCCAGTAATAGCCTATCCTCCTGATACGATCCTGTAGCTTAGGACCGGGTTGATGTGCTCCGCATACGCTGTCGTGAGCTTCACGGATAATCCGATGTGCCTCATCATCGGAGAGACATCGTAATAGCAGTCCATCGTAGGTTCGGCGATATAGGCATTGTGAAGACACATCAAAATAGAAGCGTATGATCATCTTTTGATGGATACTGCTTCTTTATGATCCTCTGGTAAGATTCTGTATGCCACAAAATCTATAAAGGGACTTCTCCATTCTCTTTTGGAAAGATCTGTGTTCACAGCGTAGCTGCGTTCTATGTGAAATTTATTTTTCACACAGAATAAATCTCTGTTAAGAAGGATCACCGAATTCTGCCTTCTTATAGGAATAACTATATCTGCAGCTAGACTGGCCAAGACATCAGCTTCCAGATTTTGAGATCGAGGCACATGCTCTAGGTAGAACCCTTTGAAAGACATAGCTATCTCTATCGTTGTTTGGTGATAAGGAATGAGGTCTGGATTACGGACTTTATATATTCCTCTGACTTGATTGACGATCAGCAGAGAATCACCGGAAACTTCTAGATATTCGATGTCCAATTCCTTAGCGACTTGGAGTCCGATGAGTAGGGCATTATATTCTACCACATTATTAGAGCAGGGTTCGCTAAGAGAATATGCTCGATAGATGATGAGTTTATCAGGAATGACCAGGACAATTCCTACTCCTGCAACTACGTTTCCCCTGGGGCCAGTCCTGGAGGCACCATCGAAGAATAGCTGCCAGGTATCATCTTCCATTGCGGAATTATATTCTGCAACTTCATCGGAAATATTCTCATATAATCTGGAGGTTTCCGAAATCGGATGAGCAGCTAGGAAATCAGCCAATGCTTGGCCTTTGATGGACTTCTGGCGGACGTACACCACATCATACGGTGTTAATAATATCGCCCAAGTCGCGAGTCGGGAATTGAGAATACTTGGCTTGTTCATCAATACCCGAAGAGGATTGATCCTGGAGATGATATGAATAGTCTGGCCTATGATGTAATGTCGTATTTTCTGAATTGCGAACATTAGGGCCAAGTATTCTTTTTCTATCAAATTGTACTGGTGTTCAGCTCTGACCATCATCCTGCTTAAATAGTAGATAGCCTGTTCATGACCTTTATCGTTCTTCTGTGCGAGAAGAGCTCCCAGAGAATGATCCATTGCTTAAACATACAGCAAAAATAGTCTTGCTATGACGGGAGGCACGAGAACTGGAGGATTAGTAAGGTAGCGTTTGATATCATTGAACGCTTGCTGACAGGCTTCATCCCATACGAAGGATACACCTTTCTTCATGAGATGAGAAAAAGGTTGACATCTCCCAGAGAGGTTGGATATGAATCTCCGGATATAAGCCAGACGACCTTAAAATCCCCTGAGTTCTCTCAGATTACAGGGAGGTCGCATCTCTAGGATAGCCTTCACTTTATCAGGGTCCACTTGAATGCCTTTAGCGGTAATGACAAATCCCAAGAATTTACCACTGGATACACCAAGAAAGGACTTTGTAGGGTTTATTTTGAGTTGGTGTTGGCGTATTAACTCAAACACTGTCTTCAAGTCTTGGATGTGATTACCCTTGATATGGCTTTTGACAGCTATATCATCCATGTAATATTCTATTATTTTGCATAAATGCTCGTAGAATATGTTACTCATAGCTTGTTGGTGTGTAGCCCCGGCATTCTTCAGTCCGAAGGGCATGACCATGTAACAATATACCCCCAGAGGTATTCGGAAGGCAGTATGCTTTTTGTCTTCAGGATGCATCTTGATTTGGTTGTATCTTGAAAATCCGTCCATGAAAGACATGCATTCAAAACCGCATGTATTATCGATCATGACGTCTGTAATGGGAAGAGAAAACTCATCCTTGGGGCAGGCTATATTTAGATCTTGGTAATCGATGCAGACACGTACTTTCCCACTTTTCTTCATGACTGGGACAACATTAGCGACCCAGTCAGGATGTTGTTCTTTCCGGATGAACCCGCAGGCTATCAACTTCTTGATTTCAGCTTCAATGGCGTCCATCATATCCGGGCAGAACCGGAGTTAATGTTGCTTCACAAGCTTCGAATTGGGCAATATATTGAGCTTATGAGTAGCCACTTTTGGATCAAGACCTGGCATATCCTTATAATTCCATGCAAAAACGTTGATATATTCTTTTATCAGCTGGGTTATTTCTTCCCTTTCTTCTTCGGAAAGATTGTTACTGATAAATATCGGCTTTGGCGAAAGTTCATCTCCAACGTCAATTTGGATAACTTTATCTTCAGTGGGAGGTTCTCTATGCTCGAACCGGAGTTCCTATTGCGTATCCATTTGCTGAGCCCAAGAGTCATTCTCAAACGGTTCAGATTCTTGTTCGTCTGCTTCGAAGGAATCTGTCAATACCGTATTTACTGATAATGCTCGTTCGAGATCATCATATGAGCCGGATGACGATGACCTATTTTGAGAAGAGGAAAAGATATCCTCATTAAGCTCAGAAGTTGCAAAGAAAGTGGTATACCCTAACCCAAAATGAGTTCGTTGACAGTAGGGATCACCGTGCAACGGCATTCGCCTGCCTTTCCCATAGTTAAGACCTGGTTCCAGCTTCAAGTCATAACCCATACTTTGCATAATCTTTAAAGCATGTGGGCTATATCTGTGAACCTGTATTTTTCCAGCATCGTCATTGGGAGAATCTTCCTGTACAGTCGGTTTATTGCACATGCGAGCGAAGACTATTGGATGCTGACTGCTGCGAGTAGGCGGGACAATAAAGATAGAATCCTCATGTGGCCCATATGTCGTGATGACATTAGATGGTGACGCTACTTTCCACACATACGGATGATAGGAATCTATAGCCTTCAAGAATTTTTGTGCTATAGGTTCTATATCGTTATGGGGAGAGGATTCCTGATTTGGAATTTGAGCATCAATGTACTGGAAAGGAGAATCTTTATTATCGTCGGAAACCACAATCCTGGTTATATTTATATTAGTTGGCTGCTGATTACGCCGGAGGTTGATGACCAAAGGTGGAGGCTTCTGATTCAAAGTGATCACTAGAGGATCACCTCCTTGTCCTGACTTGGTTTTGTTCAAGTGGATAGACATGGGTTCCATGACTTTCGGACGAGTAGTTCGCCCTTTCACCTTGATTGACAAAGGTTATTCGGCAAAGGGTTCTTCTGGCTCCCGGTGGAATTTCTCCTCTGTTTTGCCTGACACCTCCTTCATGTAGTCTTGAGTGTACAACATGGCATCAGATTAGTAGGATTCTACTCCTTTAAACGGGTTAAGGTCAGCAAACTCCGTTTGTACTGTTCCTTGGGCATCTACATATTTGAAGCATTGATGTATAGTCGAAGGAACGATGTGATCATGGATCCATGGTCTGCCCAGCAGAATGTTGTAGGATACCTCTGAATCAATGACATAGCATGTAGCCACTGATCTGAGGTCGCCAATCTAGATCCTCAAACGAATCTTCCCCAACGACTTACTTTTCCTGGCATTGAAACCCACGATTGTAGTGGTGGTATAAGCCAATTCGCTGGTAGGAATCCTCAACAGTCTGAGCAAACTATGAGGAATAATACTGATCGATGATCCCCAATCTATGTGAATCCGGTCGACCTCCATGGAACCGACATATCCGGTGTAATAGAGGGGTCTGTCATGCTTATTATGTTTCAACAGCATGTCATCTTGAGTGAAAGTGATATTCGGGACCACCTCCATTACAATATGGCATTGAGGACATGCCACAGGTTCTTCATCAGGGGACTTGAGCTAGGTCAAGTATGTACCCGCCTGCATTAATGCTTCACTCAGGGCTTGACGAGTGTCTTTGGAAAGCCTGCGTAGTTCAAAAATGGACAATCTGTCTGGTGTATTAGCCAACTAGGTCAGGATGTCGAAGTTATATGGCTTCTCCAAACCTTTATTTTGAATATTCTTCAAAGGTTTATCAAAGCGCACTTCTTTTTGTTTGCCCTTGTCCGCCGAAGTAGGTCTAGAAGGATCTGCCTCTGGTACGACAGGTTCAGGTTCTGGAAGTTTGGCAGCTGAAGTATCTGCCGATGCATCTTCCTGACTTCCTCCATAGTCCTTCAGGTAGGCTTTCCCTGAACGGGTTCCGGTAGCCAAAACCTCTTCTTCTTATGTCGAGGATATCGCAACCATATGATATGGTCTATGCTTCGAGTTTTTTTTAGACTTAGCCTTAGCAGCTTGAGTCTCTTCCTCGATCTCTAACACCAGATCTGAATAAACCCACATAATCTTGCCACGCTGGGTAGTTAGGGGTACCAGGTCATGATTTTGACCCCTGGCCGGAGGGAGATTAACAATATTCATCATTGTCTGGGAAATAGGTACAACCCTAATACAACCCCATCCGGAACTTCTTGAGGAGGCAAATTGCCAAATTGGAGAGAGATTATGTTGACGGTGACCGTCTTCTCGCTATTGCACAAAGTGATGGCCTTAGCGTCGATCAACTCCTTGATTTTCCTCTTTAGTACATAATACGCCTTTGTAGGGTGATGTATGTACCTATGAAAAATGCAGTACTTGGGGTTATTGGTACTGCCGACTTTATTAGGCCGCTTTACCTCTGGGAGGGTAATCTTGCCGCTTTTGACTAGACACTCGAATATGCTCGGAATATCGTCGTCGTCAAAAGAATATACTTCAATAGTCCTGGAAGTCCCAAGTTTCGTCTGTGTGGTTTTTGCAGTCTTTTGCCTGGACGTATTGATCACCAAAGCTTCTTTTCCTTTAGAACCATGAGGATGGTCGCTGTTGGAGGATGACCTCTTGCCTCTATCAGAGGCAGATATCATAATTCCATTATCACGCGCCTTCCGACTGTTGTCTTCAGTGGATACCGCTGAGATAATAAATGAGGGCCAATCATGGAACTGATATGGTCCTGTGAACACCGAGATCACTAGAAGAATGTTCTTCCTGCAAATGTCCACCAATGCCGATTATGGAACTCTGGGAAGCATTTGTAAAGTGGCTTGACGAAAACGTTCGATGAAAGTGCGAACGTTCTCTTTCTTCTTATGCTTTACTTCGATGAGAGAGGACATAGACATGTTCATCCCTCCTTCCTAGAATCGTACGAAGAACAAAGTCTTGAAATCTTTAAAGGAAGTTATGTAGTTGTCCGCATGACGACGGTACCACTGATAAGCCACTCCCGAGAGACAGCCTTTGAACACTTGAGTGAGAAGGGCATCATTCCCTTGCAATAACACCGTCATCATACTGAAGTAGTTCATGTACTGGTTCGGTGATGTCATACCCTCAAACAAAGCCATAGTTTGTGGTTTGTATTTAGGAGGAAAAGGGATTTTATCCTAGATAACTGGGTAAGGCTGGTTGATTCCCAATTTCTTGAGCTGGTCCTTATGCTTCAAGGCATCAAATTAGGCTTTTAATTCCCGCACTACTTGCATCGAATCTTCAGCTGGTAGAGGGACCGCGGAATGATGAGAGATCGGTTGTATTGTAACTCCAACAGGAGGCAATACATTCTCCGAATTAGAAAGTGGAGGAGCTGCTGACTCCTGATTTAGAGCAGGCTCCTGATTCGCATTGGGTGGTGGTAAGTCCACCCCCACACGTATCTAAGTTTAAGGGACCGATACTTAAGCTATAGCAGCTGTGTGTTGAGTCAGCATCATCTAGTACATATTTTCTATCATGGACTGTATCTCTTTTAGAGATGTCTCCAACATAGCGATGCGTCGCTCAGTACTTCCTGATGGGGAAGCCTCTTCGCGTTCATCTTTAATGGCATAGACTCTCATTTCTCTGGATGTCATTGAAGGGTTAGTATAGGTCTCTGTAGAGATTGACTCTATACTTTCAGTATCTGATTCGGGAAACTGGCGACCCCCAGTGTCGGAATTAGAAGAATACGAAGCCGGTTTTTGTGACCTCGAACGGGTATTTCGGAACACCCCAGCTTCAATGTTCTCAAGAAGTCTGTCGAATCTCCTTTGGCTTGGAGTTCTAGAGGAATGACGTCTTGAATTTGACCTTCCTCTAGCAATATGTGAAGCCATGTTCACTGATGCATATGTAGGATCTTCTTCCTGGAAAGAAAAAAAGTAGTTTAACCTCTCAAAAACCGACCATTTTGCTTCAGAACAGCAATAATTAACTACAATTTTATGACTATTACAACAGTGCTCCCTAGGGGGCATAATAGACATGTTGGAAGATCCTCTATCTTTGCGCTTCTGGATCAGAAATTCACGCAAGTCGGGAGGATTAACAGAAGAAGAAGAAGAGGAAGAAGGCTTGTTCCTCCTGTTTACATCAGTTGGAACATTGATATTGGGAACCCCAACCCTTTCCCTGTCATAGGAATACAGCAGTTCAGCCATGTGAGCAGCACATGATCCATGAGGAGAGTATCTATCCACAAACTGGGTCTTCTTTACGCCGAGGGGCTTCTCCTGGCGTAATTTGGAATTTTGCTCAGGCTGGCATAAAATTGAGGAAGTCCTCAATAGGCCATCAGCTTCTCGCGTAATTTGGAGAGCGGGCAGATTCTTCTCTTGATGGCGTGAAAGCCGAGAGGTCGGAAGATCCGCTATTTGTTTTCCCTTGCGTAGATTACAGGGACCATCTGCTTTTCCACGGAGGGAAGATGTATTTTTACGCGTGGAGCGCCTTTAGAATTTCTGAATTAGCGCTGAGGCATTATCAGAAATTTTGTCTGCTACATCACAGACGGGAGACTGATTTTTACGCACAGGGCGCAGAGCAGACTTCTGGATTAGCACTGAGGCATAACCAGAAGCTTTGTCTACCACGTCACAGACGGGAGACAAAGTTTTACGCGCAGAGCGCGGAGTAGACTTCTGGACTAGCACTGAGGCGTTGTCAGAAGTTTTGTCTGCCATGTCACAGACGGAAGATAGAGTTTTACGTGCAGAAAACGGAGTAGACTTCTGGACTAGCACTGAGGCATTGCCAGAAGTTTTGTCTGCCATGTCACAAACGGGAGACAGAGTTTTACGCGCAGAGCGCGGAGGTTACGAAGCTACAACCTTGTCGGTCAGAGAAACCAGAGAGTCGGTAGGAATGGTAGGAGATGTCCGGGGCATCCACACCTTACGCAATTTCCTGTTGTCTTGGACGGAGAGGGAATGTGAGCTACCCCCTGCTCGAAGCATGTCTTTCTAGGCCGACTGGTCGAACTGGACGACCAAGGTCTTCTTCATTGATCCTACTAATACTGTATCATGTTGAGCAATTTTTTTCTCGTCAGATGAGAAAGTAGTCCCCAGCAGAGTCGCCATCTTGTGTTTGATAATAAACGAAAGAAATAAAACTAGGTTTATATGAAACCCTTTCTTAGGTTTACAAACAAGAAGTACAATTAATCCTATATGAGAATGTTAAGTACAAAATTTAATCTGGGTAAATATTGCTATAGGAGTCTGATCTGCAGTCGATCACTTTGCCCCTTGGACTACATGATGATGAAGAAGTGCTGTAGAAGAAGGAATAGCTTCGAAGATTACAAGAAGGAGTGGATGCTCGATGCCAAAATCGTCGATCACTACTCTCTGTCTGTGCTCTTCTCTCTTCGATTTTTTATCCTTTCTTTCCGACCTCTATATAATCTTCTCCTTATAAAATTCGACCTTTCTTTCGACCCTTGACCTCCATGGACGGAGGTCTCTATTTATAGGCATAGACACAGAACAGCGAAGAGAACCGCACCTTTTATGCGACGGTTATCATAACTGTTACCCACGTATAAATGATCTTCTGAATAAGCGTATGACGGGTGTTCCATTAAGAGATAATGTGTATAACTGCTGCGAAGATCATGGCATGCAAGCCACGTAGGTAACTGTCCCTCGCGTAGAGATGATTGGCGTAGAAGCCAAATAACTGTCTTGTTGGCGTAAAAACCAAATAGCTGTTCTGATGGCATAAAAGCCAAGTAGGCGTAGAAGCCCAATAGGCATAGAAGCCTAATAGCTGACATATAGGCGTAGAAGCAAAATAGCGGTCAGGTTGGCGTAGAAGCCAAGTAGGCGTAGAAGCCCAATAGCTGACATATAGGCATAGAAGCCCAATAGCTGCCAGGTTGGCGCATAAGCCAAGTAGGCGTAGAAGCCCAATAGCTGACAAATAGGCGTAGAAGCCCAATAGCTGTCAGGTTGGCGTATAAGCCAAGTAGGCGTAGAAGCCTGATACTGCATAGATAGGTTGCCGGCGTAAAGGATAACCGATTCTCCTTGACTGAGGTCTTGAGCGTATTCTGAATCAGATAGCCTGTTCATATACCTTTGCAAATATAGTCTGGGTTAGCGTATTTCAAGCAGATAGCATACGGCGTACTCCTATAGTTGAAAATAGCCAGGTCGACATATTTCAAGAAGATAACATACGGCGTACTCCTATAGCTGAAAATAGCCTGATGCCTTAACATGAAGAGGTGATGATGTGGACGTATTAGCCATAATTATGGTTCACCCCAGTCTTTGAAAGTAGAACCAAATCTCGTGCATTAAATGCAGAGATCTGCCCCCATCATGCGTATTAACTGCAGAAACGTGCCTCGAGTTATGTACAAAGAGCAGCTTTTGAAGTGGAAGTTTATTTCGTCTCTTGCTGAGCGTAAAAGATTTTGTCTGCCTGTGTAAAACTAGGCAGCATATTTCCTTGAATGCGTAAAAGCAATTTGTATCAAGGAAATGTCACTAAACGATGGTCTGGGTCTCTGTACAGAATCATTATTACAGCCATCCTCTCGATCGTCGTACGGTACTTTCTGTCAGGGGTCAGGTTTACTGCATGATCTGACAGGTTCATTCGAGGAATACGAAGAGTTCCTCGTACAACTTCCCGCTGCATTAAAAGCAGATAGGTTTTTATGTCGAAGTGGCGATGTAACAACCTTTTTATGCTGAAGCAGTCTGGAAATACTATATTACGCGGGTTGTTCTGGAGCTATATTTTACGCTGAATAGCATTGAAGCTCTGTTGTTTCGCCAATGGCTCTGAAGTCATGTCTTACGCCACCCAGTGCTGGAGCTCTATTTACGCGGCTTCCTGCATGTTTGAGAGTTTTACGCGTATAATTCCTCAGCGTATTTTTCATGCTTCTACACAGGTATCGAATTGGGGATACAACACTAGTCTCACACTACCAAACACATGTTAATTTGGTCTAATTGACCTATTGACAAACATATAATGTGCTAATCTCAAAATTCGCCCAAAATTGACACAAAATACTATATAACTTCCTCCATAGGTCTCCTATGGACCTAATTCCACTTCCTATGGGTAGCCTTACTATATTGGAGGTTTTCTAATGATTAAATTATAGATTTAGAGTTTAATTAGAGAGAAAAAACTAAATTTACCTATTGTGAGATGGATTCCCAATGCAATTCTCTAAATTGAGTGTCAAAAGCCTTCAACTTGTGCTTCTTCCTCCTTCTTGTAGATTAATGCCCCTTCCTTGTTCCAATAGCCTCCAATTATGAGTAGAGAAGGAATTTGGGTAGGGATTGGTTTAGGGATAAAGAAATTTGGATAAGAAAAATTCTAGATCCAGAATTGGAATGAATGATTGAAGAGAGAGAATCTCACTCCTCCCCTATATGGCCGATCTTGCCCCCTACTCCAAGTTACTATGAAAAGTCCACAATACCCCTTGGGGATTGTCATGAAGGAAGGAAGGTTCTAATCCAGTTGGTTTAACTAATTAATTCATTCTTTTAATGAATTGGGCTTGTGGTTGGGCTCAAGTCTAACTTAACTAATGTTGCTCCATGACAAGTTTAGTTGGGTCCAATAGGTCCACTAATAAATAATCTAACTAGTGGCTAATAACTAAATATTAACTAAATACAATACATAAACATATGCAACCATATCAAATATTGAAATATCATAAGCGAAAAATATCCTTACTAGTTATAGTAAAATAAGATATCAATCAAACAATAATTTTTAAAATACCAATATTCATAATATTACTAATATTTAAAAAGGCAAAAATACCCCTCTCCGGAAAAGTGGCAGTGACAAGTATACCCCCCTTGGGAAATTTTCGTTCTCAAAATTAAGGGTGATCGTACTCCTTTAGGTCAAACCCCCAACAATCATAGTCCAAGACGGTCTTATCTAAAATCACACAAAGAACAGTCCTATGCAAAGAACAACATGCATGGTCATGGTCTTCGTCTGTCTTATTACTGTTGTCTCTGCCAGGGTATTCTATTAGCAATACTAACTATATAACACAAGCATCTAAAAGGTACTAAAGAAGCAATCAATCAAAATAGATGGAAGAAACAGAAAGAAAGAACAGAACTCGCTAACCCATCACCTGTAGTATTGGTCTCCTCGGCCGTCATCACAAATGCTCCGACCTGCAGAGGTAACACCCTCTGTGGGTGATGAGCAATCTGGGGTGCAACATGTGGCCTAGCTCCACCTCTCTGCCCTTAATTTGTACCTTGGCCTAGACGATGAAGGGTCCATAGACAATCCTCCACCATAAGCTCCGTTAATCCATAATGTAAGCCCGCTCCAAGTATCTTCCGGTATATCTCCCAAGTGTGCCCAGTCCACTTACAATAGGTGCATTGAGGAGCCTGTTGCACCCATCTCTGAGGCTGTTGTGGCATCCGCTGTACTAGAGCTTGTACTGGGTCAATAATTGGCTCATGCATCTAATATTTCTGCTGATAAGCTCTGAACTGTTTGAAAAACTGCTATTGCTGGAGCTGGTAATCCCTTCCCCCTCCGATACTGTTGCTGGAACTGTGGGCTCTTCACCGGTCACGTACTTCTACTGGCACCCCCAAATATATCACGGTCCCTCTTCGGCTTCAAGTTCCACTCCCGTTCGACCTTGCATGCCTCCGCAAGTATCTCAGAATATGTCTCATAGAAAGACATAATGAGGATCTTCACTTCCTAATTTAGACTCCCACGAAAACGGATAGTCCAAACTTCTGGATCCCTCACCAAGTACTCTGCAAATTGGCTTAGTCTCCCGAACTCTGCGGCGTACTCCTCTTGTAATCCCCCTGATTTTCAAAGAATTTTAAATTGGATTTTCTGAATTTTTTTGGAATTTTCTTGGATTTTTTTGGAAATTAAATCAAGGTATTTTGTAATTAAAGAATTTTTAAATGAGATTAAATAATATTAAAATATGATGAAAATTATATTTTCAAGTGTAAAATTAAAAACCAAGCATGGGGTATTTTTTCGGGAATTTATTGGACCCCGGATGAATTTTAAAAGCCCTAAAAACTATTATTATTAATTGTTAATTAATTAATTAGTTATGAGTTAATAATTATTTTTAAACCAGACCGGCCCAAGCCCATCCGGCCCAACCCATCTAAACCGGCCCGTTGGGCTATCGGGTCAGGTCGAGTCCGTCAGACCCGAACCCGCAGCCACCCGAACCCGCTCCCTTTCTCTTCCCCAGCCGAATCCCTAACCGCCCGACGGTTCCCCTCCGGCAACCGCCGCCACCGCTCCGACTCCCTGCAACCGCCGCCGCCAGCGCCTCTTCCTCTTCCCCTTCCCTCGCCGGTCGCCGTTCCCTCTCCCTATCTCTTCTATATAAACCCCAACCCGCAGCCGGCCGATTCCCCTCTCCGCCTTGCCGCACCGCCTCCCTCCTACGGCCGCTCTCGCCGTCCTCCGCCCTCGGGACCCCAGCGCCTCCCGGAGCCTCGCCGTGCCGCCTTCGATCCCGCAGCAGCCCGACCTAGTCGAACCCCAGCCGGTCGACTCCTCTGCTGGCCAGAACCCCACCGCCCGCCGGTCGACCCGCCGCTGCCCTCAGCCCAACCCCGCTGCCTCTCTCTCTCACTCCTCCGGCCGCCTCAAGCCCAGCCGCCTCCTCCGCCTTCGGCCAGAGCTGTCCCCGGCGAGCAGCCGTCTGCCAGTGCTTCTCCGGCGAGAGAACACGACTCTGAACCCGCAGACATGGACACAGGCAGGAGACCGGACACTGCGAAACCCTAACCCTAGTGAACAGTACTCGGACACAGTGTATCGTGTGTCGGACACGATTTAGAACTTGGTTTTCAGGTCTACTTCAGGTATTCATAACTTCTTGCTCGTAGCTCGGAATTCTTTTCCGTAAATTGTGTTGTGAAGCCTGTTTGACCCTCTCGGTGCCCGGATAAACCGCTCGGGGCATCACGTCCTGTGGTGATCGCACACCGTGATCCAGAAACAGGAAAAACTAGACCCTATTTTACCCCGGTATCGAGTATGCCCCGCCAAACGGGATGACTTGGTCGCGTGCGGTCTTCACCGATACGTGAGCGTCGTTGATACGGACGTGCGGGCTTTCGCAGAAGCTGATTCGGATGTGCGTGCACACCGGAATCAGTGCGTATCCGCGAACATCGCCTCGTATCCGCCCATTCTGATTCTTGCTGTAACTTAGTGTACATACGTCGGATCGAGACAAAACTTGCACCATCAGACTCGTAGCAATACGCTGGTCCTGTGGGTCAAGTTTGGTTCGATTCTGAGAACGTTGACAAAATCGTGTGTCGTGGACCCCACAGGCTCCACCCGACGGGCGATTTTGAGAACGGCTCATCGGAATCCAATTCTGGAAGTTCCATTGGGTTCGTATCATCGTTCCTGACCTGTTGACACTAAGTTGGACTGATTTTGAGACCTTTGATCCTGACACATTTTTCGGTGCAAAGCGGCCCACATCTGGACCCCGCCTTGACCCGAAATTGACGTTTTTGCCTTGTCTCCAAATTGGACTCAAGGACAGGCGATCCTAGCTGATTGATATTTTCTGGACCTGTTGGTGATGTCTATTTCAGCAACCGGAGTACTGCTTGGAAATCCCGCTGAAGCTCGAGCTACAACTGAAAAAGGAAATCCAGGCAAGTGTACCTTGCCATAAAATGCAGTTTATTGATTCACTTTGATTCTCTTGCTTTAATTTCTGTGACTATTGTACTTGCCCTATCCAGTACTTTATACCCAAGACACCTGACACAAAGCATGATATAGAATCTTCCTGATTTTTAAGGAGTTTCATAATAGGATATAGATTTCATGATTTAAGCTTATTTTCTTAGAACTTAATAAATGACTGACTGCATTAGTTTAATCTTGCGTAACATGAACATTGAGAACTGTGACGTGAGATTTCATTGGGTGGGGAGAGTATTACCATATCAAGGCTGATTATATTATATATATTATTATCTGGAAGTGTCCTAGTCTCTGACACAGAGCTTTGGCACCTGTACTGGCCCTTCGAGAAAACACTGCTATGGTTTCTTATCACTGATCCTGTAGTAGTCTCAGCCTGAGTATGATTAATAACTCTCAACTTGCATGATCACTTAGCTGGTTTAATTATTTACCCGGATTTGTTTGATAGCAACATCGGCATGCCACTGTCTTAGACTTATTAATTTATTGTGCTTCTCTTGTGTTTAACATCTTGATTGACTCGCATGTTCATTCACTGTATTTTGGCTCGTATTCTTCTGTACCTTGTTACGTCCCACTGAGGACCTGGTTTTGTTCTCCAGTTATAGCAGACGAGATCTACCCTGAGGTGTACGGAACAGGGGCACTACTCGGAGCAGTACCTGAACCTGAGGACAAGGTGATCGCTGAGGACTTCTCCTGAACAATTGCTTCGCCCTGCTCAGTATTATAGCAAATAGACTTTAATTCCTGTTAATTTAAACTCTTTATTTCCTGTCTTTGAGAACTTGTGTAAACAGACTTAATATCGGATTATTCTCCGATTTTATTTACTTTGACTGTTGTTGTTTAGTATTTCTTTTGATGTTATTGCTATCTTATATCTGTGGATGAGAATAGTAAAACTCTGACTGATGTAATACAGCTTAAGTATGCCCGATGGATCCATTAAATTGGGTTTGTCCATCGGTGCATGCTGCTGGCCATAATCACGCATCCAGTCCCTCGATATTATGGGACTGGGGCGTGACATGGTTTTTGTGGTGGCCCATGCAGGTCAACGACTAAATTGTTCGGTTTCAACTTAGGGACCGAACAGGCCTGCAAATAAGAATATGATAAGGATCTCATCCACTTGCTTGCAAACATTTTTGATATCTGTATCGTATTCGAACTAATTTTGACTTGCATCTTGCCTTGACTCCTGTGCGCCTCTTATAGTTTATTATTGATGCAGAGTAATGGATCCACGAGAAAATGACGGAACTCCAGCAAGAACACCAATAGGTGATGTAGTCACCTACGGAGAAGATGATGTGACACTATTGAGTGGAGATCCCTCTACTCACCGAAGCAGTCAAGCAGATCCGCAATCTTCCCGATTTCGGCGTGATGACATTCCACCTCCGCCCCAGTTCACTCCAGATGCCTGTCTTCCCACCAGGCCAAGCAATGGACGGACAGTAGATGTTCCAGATGTTCTACGTAATGATGCAAGCTCAGCAATAGATCCAAACTGAGGCCCAATGTCGCGAGGTTGAGTACTTGAGGAATAGTCTAGTAAATGCACTGGAGCAGGCCAACCTACCAGCTAGACGACAACCGACGGGCTCTATCACAGACTTCCGCCAACTGAAGCCTCGTACATTCTCTGGCAAGGAGGGACCAACAGAAGTGCAGGAATAGCTTACAAACATACGACATCAATTAGAAGCAGCTGAGCTTCCACAAGAACGTTGGATGACTGCCGTCAGAATACAATTGACGGACAATGCTCATCACTGGTGGCTATCCGAAGAGACCAGGCTCGGACCAGACCGAGTTACTTGGGAAGAGTTCTCCAGACTCTTCCACGAGATGTACATACCGGCTATCGCTCGATCAGAACTGAGGGACAAGTTCAATCGCCTCACTCATGAAACTATGACAGTGGAAGAGTACAACGCTGAGTTCATTCGTCTGAGTCGCTTTGCTCCTACCTTGATCCCAACAGAAGTAGAGAAGGCCGAGAAGTTTTTCGATGGACTCAACATCGAACTACAGAAACTGATTGGATCTGTCGTACCAACTTCGTACACGGACGTCCTTGCTGCAGCTCGACGCATGGAGCGCGTCACCAGAAGAGAAACCAGTCTGAAGAGGCCTTCCACATCAGTATCAGCCAGAGCAAACAATGGAGAAGCTGCCAAGAAACCTCATCTGCAACAAGCACCACAGGGATCTGCATCCAAAATCTTGACTCTTCCTACTTGTTATTACTGCGGCAAGATAGGCCATGTTGAGAAGGAATGTAGACGTAAGCACGGACTGTGCTTAAGTTGCGGATCCCGACAGCATGCAGTGAAGGACTGCCCTGATCGTAGGGAAGCACCAAGGTCAAACCAACAAGCTCTACCAGCACCAGGGGGACATCAACCAAGGCCACCCTTGGCACATCAAGCAGCACCCTACCAGCAAGTCCAGCAACATCAGAGAGCACCACCTCAAGGACGCGGCCAAGTTTTCGCGATGACTGTGGGAGACATGCAGAACCGTGGCGTAGCTAATGCGAGTAAGTCTTTATAGTTGTTCCGTTTCTAGCATTGTTTAGTTCGTGCCTGCTGGTTCGTGACCCCAGACTTTAACCTGATAACTTTAGCCTGTTAATAACCTATTGTTAACCTGAACTTGCTAAATAACCTAGACTGTTTTATAAATGTTAAACTGATAAGTTTTGAAATATAACCTGGTTTTCTAAAAACAGTAATTTTCTAAGATTTCCCACATTTGGGAAATTATATAACTTTTAATGCTTAGGAAAATAATTTTTCCTAGGTGCTCCTTGATTTTGATATGCTTCGAACAATGGTTACAACCGTGTCATCTTTGTTGACCGATTAATCTTTGATTGCGAGGACGCAATCCTCTTAAGGGGGGTATATTGTAATCCCCCTGATTTTCAAAGAATTTTAAATTGAATTTTCTGAATTTTTTTGGAATTTTCTTGGATTTTTCTGGAAATTAAATCAAGGTATTTTGTAATTAAAGAATTTTTAAATGAGATTAAATAATATTAAAATATGATGAAAATTATATTTTCAAGTGTAAAATTAAAAACCAAGCATGGGATATTTTTCCGGGAATTTATTGGACCCCGGATAAATTTTAAAAGCCCTAAAAACTATTATTATTAATTGTTAATTAATTAATTAATTATGAGTTAATAATTATTTTTAAACCAGACCGGCCCAAGCCCATCCGGCCCAACCCATCTAAACCGGCCCGTTGGGCTATCGGGTCGGGTCGGGTCCGTCAGACCCGAACCCGCAGCCACCCGAACCCGCTCTCTTTCTCTTCCCCAGCCGAATCCCTAACCGCCCGACGGTTCCCCTCCGGCAACCGCCGCCACCGCTCCGACTCCCTGCAACCGCCGCCGCCAGCGCCTCTTCCTCTTCCCCTTCCCTCGCCCTATCTCTTCTATATAAACCCCAACCCGCAGCCGGCTGATTCCCCTATCCGCCTTGCCGTACCGCCTCCCTCCTACAGCCGCTCTCGCCGTCCTCCGCCCTCGGGACCCCAGCGCCTCCCGAAGCCTCGCCGTGCCGCCTTCGATCCCGCAGCAGCCCGACCTAGTCGAACCCCAGCCGGTCGACTCCTCTGCTGGCCAGAACCCCATCGCCCGTCGGTTGACCCACCGCTGCCCTCAGCCCAACCCCGCTGCCTCTCTCTCTCACTCCTCCGGCCGCCTCAAGCCCAGCCGCCTCCTCCGCCTTCGGCCAGAGCTGTCCCCGGCGAGCAGCCGTCTGCCAGTGCTTCTTCGGCGAGAGAACACGACTCTGAACCCGCAGACATGGACACAGGCAGGAGACCGGACACAGAGAAACCCTAACCCTAGTGAACAGTACTCGGACACAGTGTATCGTGTGTCGGACACGATTTAGAACTTAGTTTTCAGGTCCACTTCAGGTATTCATAACTTCTTGCTCGTAGCTCAGAATTCATTTCCGTAAATTGTGTTGCGAAGCCTGTTTGACCCTCTCGGTGCCCGGACAAACCGCTCGGGGCATCGCGTCCTGTGGTGATCGCACACCATGATCCAGAAACAGGAAAAACTAAACCCAGTTTTACCCCGGTATCGAGTACGCCCCACCAAACGGGACGACTTGGTCGTGTGCGGTCTTCACCGATACATGAGCGTCGTTGATACGGACGTGCGGGCTTTCGCAGAAGCTGATTCGGATGTGCGTGCACACCGGAATCAGTGCGTATCCGCGGACATCGCCCCGTATCCGCCCATTCTGATTCTTGCTGTAACTTAGTGTACACACGTCGGATCGAGACGAAACTTGCACCATCGGACTCGTAGCAATACGCTGGTCCTATGGGTCAAGTTTGGTTCGATTCTGAGAACGTTGACAAAATCGTGTGTCGTGGCCCCCACAGGCTCCACCCGACGGGCGATTTTGAGAACGGCTCATCGGAATCCAATTCTGGAAGTTCCGTTGGGTTCGTATCATCGTTCCTGACCTGTTGACACTAAGTTGGACTGATTTTGAGACCTTTGACCCTGACGCATTTTTTGGTGCAAAGCGGCCCACATCTGGACCCCGCCTTGACCCAAAATTGACGTTTTTGCCTTGTCTCCAAATTGGACTCAAGGACAGGCGATCCTAGCTGATTGATATTTTCTGGACCTGTTGGTGATGTCTATTTCAGCAACCGAAGTACTGCTTGGAAATCCCGCTGAAGCTCGAGCTATAACTGAAACAGGAAATCCAGGCAAGTGTGCCTTGCCATAAAATGCAGTTTATTGATTCACTTTGATTCTCTTGCTTTAATTTCTGTGACTGTTGTACTTGCCCTATCCAGTACTTTATACCCAAGACACCTGACACAAAGCATGATATAGAATCTTCCTGATTTTTAAGGAGTTTCATAATAGGATATAGATTTCATGATTTAAGCTTATTTTCTTAGAACTTAATAAATGACTGACTGCATTAGTTTAATCTTGCGTAACATGAACATTGAGAACTGTGATGTGAGATTTCATTGGGTGGGGAGAGTATTACCATATCAAGGCTGATTATATTATATATATTGTTATCTGGAAGTGTCCTAGTCTCTGACACAGAGCTTTGGCACCTGTACTGGCCCTTCGAGAAAACACTGCTATGGTTTCTTGTCACTGATCCTGTAGTAGTCTCAGCCTGAGTATGATTAATAACTCTCAACTTGCATGATCACTTAGCTGGTTTAATTATTTACCCGGATTTGTTTGATAGCAACATCGGCATGCCACTGTCTTAGACTTATTAATTTATTGTGCTTCTCTTGTGTTTAACATCTTGATTGACTCGCATGTTCATTCACTATATTTTGGCTCGTATTCTTCTGTACCTTGTTACGTCCCGCTGAGGACCTGGTTTTGTTCTCCAGTTATAGCAGCCGAGATCTACCCTGAGGTGTACGGAACAGGGGCACTACTCGGAGCAGTACCTGAACCTGAGGACGAGGTGATCGCTGAGGACTTCTCCTGAACAATTGCTTCGCCCTGCTCAGTATTATGGCAAATAGACTTTAATTCCTGTTAATTTAAACTCTTTATTTCCTGTCTTTGAGAACTTGTGTAAACAGACTTAATATCGGATTATTCTCCGATTTTATTTACTTTGATTGTTGTTGTTTAGTATTTCTTTTGATGTTATTGCTATCTTATATCTGTGGATGAGAATAGTAAAACTCTGACTGATGTAATACAGCTTAAGTATGCCCGATGGATCCATTAAATTGGGTTTGTCCATCGGTGCATGCTGCTGGCCATAATCACGCATCCAGTCCCTCGGTATTATGGGACTGGGGCGTGACACCTCTACGGACATGCTCCCCTGTGTAAGGCTCTCAAACTACCTTTCTAAGTCTAATATGTCTGTCCGAGCAAAAAACTTCTTCTTGAAGAGGTCCTTGATCACCTCCCAAGAATGCCACGTATTATTAAGAAGTGGCTTATTTCTGAACCAAATACGGGCAACATCGAACAGTTGAAGTCCTACCTCCTCAACCTTCAAATCCTCTACAAGACGGGACACCCTCATGAGATGCTCGATATCTTCGAGCCAATCGTCAGCATAAACTATACCCTCTGTCCCCTTGAAAACCCGAGGCTCTAGCTTCTTAAAATTTTGAATGTTGCCCGGCTCGAGCTGACCATCCTGTGGCTATAGAGGAACCCCTCTCTGAATTGCTACAATAGCTACCTAATGGACGTTTTCTATACTCTGTCGCATCATTTTTGACTACCGGTGTTGGACCTCTATTTGTTCCCTTTGTACCTCCATTATCTCTCTAAATAGTACAACCATCGGCTCGGCATCTCCTGACAATGGAGGTGGTAAAAGTCCCTCCGAAACAACTGGGGTAGTCCTCGGAACAGGTGGAGGAGAACCCCTGAAGGCAGCCGAGACTCCTATATGAACTAATGTCATAGGAGATACAACCCCTGTTATCTGAGTGGGAGGTTGAAAGGTGGCAGACCTCTCAGAAGCTGCTCCCAATCAATAGGATCTGGTCTTCGGCGACATCCTGAATATAAATAATAATCTATGAACAATGAAGGAACAGGCAAAACTAGCAACAGAAATAGAAATCAATGCGTACAAGAATGAAAAAGATGAACTATAATGTCAAAAATAGAATAGGGTAATCTATGAACTGAATATGGAATCTATAATATACCGTATGTTTGAGATACTAACTAAATATGTGATCGGCTTGGGATATTCAATGATTACACTAATGAGCTAACTCAATCATACATAAAGTGTATGATTAGTTAGTAGCCAATGATTACACAACTAGCAGATAGTTCTTGATCACATATTTAATTAGTATTTCCTCTGCCCCGACTGATACGATGGATCTAATCATGACATGTTACTAGCCAATGTATCCAATGTTTAACCTATAATATCTAAAATTATCCAATACCAACAAGGAGTAGTATTCGATACCATCTCGATAATTAAGGTAACATCTCATGACTGACGATCCAATAATAATACCAATCCATGTACCAAAGTATCAAGAATCATAAGTAATATTTTTAAATACTTGAATTATAGTATTAATCAAATAATAAAAACTATCAAAGAATATACTTGCTTGTGGTCCAGAGAAAATAATGCAGAACGGTATCCGAACTGGTGTCACACAGACCTATATATGAAATATTACATCAATACAAGATTTTGGAATGATAACAAGTTAAACTAGTTCAATTCTAGGTCATAAAGTTATTTCTAAGTCAAAATAGTCAAACTAGATCAACTCCTGGTCAAACTAGTCAAACTAGCTATTTCTAGGTTGTATGAGTCCATCTCTAGGATATTGGGTCCATATACTATGTATCTAGGCTATACTAGCTATGTTAGGATACTAGAGTATCGACACTATACCGTATCATAAGATACGTAAATTATTAGATATAAAAATACAATAATATATATATACAAGATAAAAATATATAGTATCCCTAGCTAACTAATGTTAAGTGGATACCTTAGCTTTGAGCCAAATATGGTATCACACCACCAACACACCCCTCTTGATACACAAATCCAATACCTTGAGGATGAGCCAATATCTTGACAATACTAATACTTATGCAAACTAGTGTGTGTGTGTATATATATATATATATATATATATATATATATATATATATATATATATATATATATATATATTAACTAACTTAACTTATATAATACAAACATACTATTTAATACTAAAATTAATACCTACAACTAACATAACTAGCATACCCATGCTATGTACTAAATAAATTAGCAACTAAATACTATCATACATCCACTAAACTACTAACCAACAAATACAAACCTATTAACAATGGTATCTAACCAGCACTTAACTTCCAACCTACAAACCCGACCCCTCTTAGCCTTATTGTTGTTGCTGCTGCTGCTTACTGCTTGTTTACACTGCTGCTGCTTCTGCTTATTGTTGTTTCTTCTCAATGTTGCTGCTACTGCTTACTGGTGTTGTTGTTGCTTCTTATTGATGTTGCTGCTGCTTCTCACTGCTGCTGATGTTGCTTATTACTGCTACTGCCGATTGCTGCTTCTAATTGTTGTGGAGTACACCGCATGTGGAGTGCAAAGTATCAAACATGTGGACACGAGTAATTAGAAGCAGCAATAGTAATAGTAAGCGATAAAGTATCAAACATGTGGAGTGTACCGCACCCGTATAACACTCAATCTATGATACACTTACGATACGTCTCTACTACATTACCAAACGTATCCCAAAGGACACGAGCAAGTCTAGAAATATAATTAGAAGCAACACAATGTGTTAGCTATTCATCTACGTGCCCGTGTTAAAATATGACATGCTCAAACCCCCGTGTCAGAAGAAAACCCCCAAATTAACCCGTATCGCCAAATTATCGTCATACGGCCTACACGTATCCAATTATGGACACAATAATAATCTCACACAACCAAATATATGTCAATTTGGTCTAATTGACCTATTGACAAATATATGATGTGCCAATCTCGGAATTCCTCCAAAATTGACATAAAATACCACATAACTTCCTCCATAGGCCTCCTATAAACTAATTCCACTTCCTATGGGTAGCCTTAGTACATGGGAGGGTTTCTAATGATTAAATTATATATTTAGAGTCTAATAAGAGAGGAAAAACTGAATTATACTTATTGGGAGATGGATTTCCAATACAATTCTCCAAATTGAGTGTCAAAACCTTCAACTTGTGCTTCTTTCTCCTACTTGTAGATCTTTGCCTCCTCCTTGTTCCAATAGCCTCTAATGGTGAGTAGAGAAGGAATTGGAATTGAATTTGGGTCGGGATTGGTATAGGGATAAAGGAATTTAGATGAGGGAAATTTTAGATCTAGAATTGAAATAAATGAATGAAGAGAGAGAGAGAGAGAGAGAGAGAGAGAGAGAGAGAGAGAGAGAGTCTCTCCTCCCTTATGTGGCCGGCCTTGTCCCCTACTCCAAGTTACTATAAAAAGTCCAGAATACCCCTTGGGACTTGTCATGAAGGCATTAATTAAGGAAGGAATGTTCTAATCTAATTGGTTCAACTAATTAATTCCTTCTCTTAATGAATTGGGCTTGTAGTTGGGCTCAAGTCTAACTTAATTAATATTGGTCCATGACAAATCTAGTTGGGTCCAATAGCTCCACTAACAACTAATCTAACTAGTAGCTAATAACTAAACATTAACTAAATACAATACATAAACATATGCAACCATATCAAATATTGAAATATCATAAGCTAAAAATATCCATACTAGTTATTGTAAAATAAATCAAACAATAATTTTTAAAATACCAATATTCACAATATTACCAATATTTAAAAAGGAAAAAATACCCCTCTCCGAAAAAGTGGTAGTGACAGATCTGCAATTTCGGTCCTTGTTTGGTTTAAGGATTATGGATCTGCTCCAGAGTGGTTCACACTTTCCTCCTTACTCACGTTCAGCAGCAAAATTATTAATTTGATGATTTTACATAATTTAGGCTTTCAATTGATTGATAGTATGGGTACCTGATTTGAGGAGATTATATTTTTAACCAAGTGTCCCAATGTGATAAGGCTCATACGATCAACTGTAAGTTTGGTGATTAAACCCTATTTTTTGTATCCGTGCTGATAAAATTGCTACGTGCTATGTGTACATATATTATAATGTGCACTGAGGTACGACATAACTTGCTACGTGCTATGAGATTACATGTTTCAGGTTGTACATTGAGAATGCCTCATATACTACACGACGTATGATATTATTATATTATTCTCCAGCATGGGTATGGTATGTGGGTCAACTACCAAAGCGTGGCTAGGACTTGATTGATTGTTGCATTAGGCTCGGGTGAATCCAGTTTAAGCTATCAAGTAACAAAGTGGATTCATATCTAGCATGACCGTACTACCTATGACATATAGGAGGATTGATCATGTGACCACGCCATGTGATTTCAGCTAACCGTAGGGTTAACAAGACAACTAAAACATATAGAGCATTAGGAGGGACAAATTCTAAGATCGTGCTTAACTAGCCACCCTCAGGCATATGGGGAGTGAAGGCTGGCCCCTATGGATATTGTTTAAATCCTCATTACTGGATGGAAATATCCTATTACCATATTTTACTATGTATTCTATACGATCTTAGCATGGTGTCCTTCTAAGGACCGGAGCATACCACTATGTGCTATACGGCGATTCATGGCTTGGCTAGCCCCTGTTAGATCATGGTTTGATCTGAGGATTTCTTTATGCATCCATTCTGAGATAACTCAGACTCCATATAAAAAGTCATAGGATTGATTGGCCGATTAAATGAGTATGTGATGGTATTCTAGGGATATTAACTATTATGGTGTGACGGTTCAACCCTTGTCCTTGTTTGGTTGTAGGGTTATGCCAATTGGTCACAATAGGTCATGTACCGAAGCTGCATATTGTACCTATACCTTAGCTTGTATTATGGTATGTGTGTTCTGGATTACATTGATGTGTTGTATCTTTGACATGATTCATAATTTATAAGTCGTACCCTTTCTCGAAGTAGTGCGACACCTCTTGTCCTTATTTGGTTGTAGAGGTGTCTAACTACTCCGATAAAAGATTATACGCTTGCAGTTGTGGCACAAATTCCTATTTTATGTACTTTATTGGTCTTTGCTTCATTTACTTGTGCTCCTTTGTGGTACTTGCTCGGGGCCTGACCCCACTGGTTTTGTTTGGCCAGGTTTAGTAGCCGAGCCCGAGGATTTTGTCTTGTATCTGACCAATGGAGCACACCAGGAGGATGTCCGCCGAGGAACTTGAGTGGGTTTCTTCTCCCACACTTTAAGTATCATTTTGTATTATCTTTTGGCATTTAGCCGACGGACACTTGTTAGTCGGTTTATCTAGATATTAGTTCCTCTATATGATTGTATATTATTCAGACCGCGGCTGACTTACAGTAAAGTACTCTCAAAAATGTACTAATGTACCATCCTGTATAACTAGTTTCATGATCGTTTTGATAGAGCATCAGGGACGCCTAACTTCTTTATCTTACATGTTCATTGTTATTATTTCTTGGTCGATAATTGAGACATAGATGTTCTTGAACTTAGGTGACTTGATTGTAGTATACACCCCCTTGTTTAGTTACAGCCGTGATTGTTGTACGACGTATATTACCTTATACGGGGAAGCTATCCATGTCCGTCTCCGTATTTTGGTACTGGGATGTGACACATTAGAGGAAACAATATCCCGAGATCATGTCAACGAGCCTTACCATAGAGATTAATTCTAAGTGCGCTGTGGGCTGGCTACCACAGATACTACATATCATCCACCTTAGTTGAATCTAGTATCTGACCTATTATAAATAATGTCGAGCCACTGTTTAACTATAGGAACATTGGAACCACTAATACCATATTTTTAGCGCAGTAGCCCTACAAAAAATTGGTACATTTCGTGAATATATATTTTATTCATCTATTGGTTCAGTTAGCTCATGTTCGGCACTGGCATGATCTGAGGATACCTATTATGCATTATTTTTGAGAAAATCTCAGATTCCACAAATAGCAAGTCGTACAAGTGATTGGCTGATATAAAAAAATGGACTTGGTTGTGATTGTATTATTCGATTAGTAGCCTAGGAAAATGGAGTATCATAGTGTGATGGTTCAACCCTAGTCCTTGTTTGGTTTTAGGGTTGGACCTTTACGCTAGGATATGCCATGGACCTTAGTTAAGATACTGAACCTATGCATTATTATATATTTTTCTTGGATTTTTGTTTCTCTATTTCGTGCTTCCTTTGTGGTACTTGCTATTTGGGGTCTAATCCCACTGGTTTTGTATGACCAAATTTCAAGCCAATACCCGAGGATCCAGCGTACTTTCCTCGAACTCATGGCACATACTAAGAGCATAGGTCAAAGAGGATAACGAGTGGATTTTTCTTTCCTGTTCGTCATTGTATATTTACTTCTTTTGGGCGTTTAGCCACCAGCACCTGTTTTCATGCCCCGATCTCCTACAAGTAATCAGCCATCCCTGCTACGCACGAATCATTGCGCCAGTGCTCCCACGGGTCGATATTTCCTACCTGGGAGTGAGGCCACACGAGCGATAGCCGCGCCCGTGTAAGGCCAAGGTCCGAACAGGAGATAAAATATCTAAGTCATAGAGTCGCACAGATTATTCGAGTACAAAGAATAAGAAATACACCAGCAATTGGTGACCAGTTCACAGAGTCGTCAATAACGGAAGCAGTGAATAATATAAGTATTGAAATAAAACAAGTTCTTTATTTATATTAACAAGTATTACAGGCGGTGCTAGGCCGAGATTACATGTCGCTCAAGCCTCTTTCTCTCTCTCTCTCTCTCCCTCTCTCTCTCTCTCTCTCTCTGAAACGATAAAAGCGTGCCAAGTGGCTACATTTGTGGAATGATACATAGGCGATGTTCCAACATTATGTCTGGTATATGTTCTTCATTTTTGGATGCAATGCTCCAAGGCTCCAGAGTGAACTCCGTGCCTTAACACGCATGAAGGGGTATCTACACCGAACGAGGTTTCCCCGTACCCTACAAACAAACTGGTGGGTTAGTACATGAATGCACTGGTGGGGAGGCTTCTTGTCCGCTCGACGAATCCAAACATGCTATATAGGTTCCGTGCACCATCTATTAAGTTATTTTTCTAGTCTTTCCTTAGGATCAGTTTTATGGCAATGATTAATAGCCTACCTCGTTTGGCAGTGCGTCGTACGATATATAAAGGAACATGGCGAGACTTACCAACATACCATTTGTCCTTCCATGTCCAAGGAAAACTAAGTTAAACCAAGCACAAGCATTTATATAATAAAATTCAGGGGCAATAGCATATGCAAACATAAGTGTTGTCAGCGAGATTATATTTCGGGTGAAAGAGTTACACGGACTATCGGGTGTGTTGCAGAAGATGTTCAAGTGCTAAAATTATGTAAGAGTGTATCATATTCATATTCATTCAGGTATGTCAGATGCATTTATAGGTACTTATGTGTTATACAGAGTAGTCGCCTACAATGCAATAAATCGCATGCGGGTTGCCGCAATCGCGCCAACTTAATCTATATGAACAGAAGGTCATTGGTATGACTTCCATAGTGGACGGTGTAGTCTGAAGACGAAGATGGACTACAAGCAAAAATATTATACGGGCTATATTGCACCCATCTCGCCGATAACAGATAACTACCAGTTGGTTCCGTCTAGATAAGATCGGCCCCAGTGCCCCGGCGACCGTCCGCGGAACTGGATTCAAAAACCCACCTTGTGCACAAGTTGTCCGTGACCATGCGTATCCTCCAGTTTTCTAGATTCTCGCAAGTACAGATACAGTTACAGATTTAATTTCAGTCAGTACAGTATCGACTCCCAGATTTAGTCTACGATGAGTGTTAATTTTTAGAGATATTATGATGTTATCTTGCTTAACTGTCCATTGATGAAGTCCCCTAGTTCAGAAAATGCCTTGGCGATCTAACGGTCCCGAATACTTTTAATGTTCTATACTTGGCTCGGAACGACTATCTTGATAGCCTTCCTGCCTCAACTGAGTGAATCACAACAGTGAAGTGCAATGAATTATGGCATGCAATATAAGTGACAAGCATTTAGACGAGGCAACGAGTACAAGTTAACATATAAGCAGGCAAGGATTGCATTCATATAAACATAAGCATTTTATTTTGTCACAGTCTAAGAGTAAAGCGAGGAGTAAAATTGTAAAGGGACATACCGAGCGACATAATCTAGGGACGTGCAGTGTAAACAAGTGAACAGTGCACTATGAAGAGTATAATGTTCTACTCGAGGCATAGCGGGGTCTATTTGCACGAAGCAAAGTTATCATGCGAGGGTCCAAGTTATAAGCCAAATTTCATTTTCATGTTCTAATACAAGCAATACAAGTTGGGATTATTTTCTTAGCTAGGTGCGTTGGATTCTTTATTGGCATGCAGGGGGTGATTCACCTAGCGACTAGCATGTATCGTCCATATTTTAAGTCTGCTGGCTAAGCAAAGACAAGTTTATCGTAGCCACCCACCTTAGAGATGATTCACCTCGGTCAAGCGATACTCCGAGCGAACCTTTGAAAGTCTAAGTCTGAACTCCTGAAGGCCCAAGTCTAGAATCTTTTGCCTTAAATAAGTTTTCTCGTTGAGCAAAATAGGTCGGGTCATTGCACTTATTCCGTTTGAATCGGTTGTCCACTTGAGCGGAACGAATCGTTAGATTATACACCACTCAAAAAAAGTCTCGTTCTTAAGACTTCCTGAGCATAAGTCGTTCTATCGCATTATCGAATATATCTCAAACGTAGCAATCGGTACCACTAGATCCGTTCAAAGATAATTTTTTACTCATTCCTTATACCGTATTACGTGTATGATGGGTCAGTCTCATTGAAAGACTCTATCATTCAATCCAAGTTCTTAGTCGGTCTCAACTGCGCCTTAGCGTGGAACATATATTGATTAATGTGGGGTATGTTTCAATCCATCATAAATGAAGATCTAAGGCTGAGTCAAACTTATACAAGTCGTTATACTTGTCCATGCGGATCTAACATATATACTTGCACTAGCATTCGAGATCAGCATATCGCGAGTCTGGATCGTGCACATATTCAAAGCATCCTTCAAACATATGCATGTTAACCAACTTAGTAATAGCGAGGTCTTTGCACTCGAGTTTCAACATATCACTCGATCTTGGATCGTGCACACGTTTAAGGCATCCCTCAAACATATGCATTCAACCAAACTTAGCGATAGTGAAATCGGACAAGCTACTTACAAAAATCTCAATGGTTCTTGTCTTATGAATCACAAGGATAATTTCGACAGGGTCAATCAAATCCAAGTCATTCCAATCTGACTCAAATCAAGTTTTGTACTAGCGTTAAGCACGATCTATCCGATCAACCAACTAGCGTCCATATCCTATCGTATATTCCGTTGTGTCAAATATAGCATACCCTTATCGTTCCAAGTCTAACTCTAAGTCTTGTTGCCTCAGTTCTATGGCTTGTTCAGGCAATGTTCTAAAGTCGGTTACACAAGTTCTTTTACTCGGCACAGGGTCATCTGCCTAATTACTAGGTCAGCTCACAAGGTCATATGTACAAGTTTAAGTACATGATTCATCGTACAAATTTGTCACACGATGCTCACACCAATTCCTAAGGTCAAACCATTGTTCTTGCACGAGATATTCTATCTAAGATCGTTTTACTCAGATTTTTAAACATCGTGCACAGATTATCCAACACATATTAACACGTTCATTGCACAGGGTTCGAGTCTATTTAGTAAAATCTATGATATATCCAAGATGCTTGACAAGCCTAGTAATTTGCATAGTTTATCTCCTTAACAAGTTTTGATAGAATCCATATATCCACTCCAAGTCTAGACGACCAAGCCAAGATTAAATTCTAAACTTTTGATTTTAACTCCAAGTCGTCCAACAAGATTTATATATCTGTTCATGAAACCATCAAGCATGATTTACTCCAGGTTATAGGCTAACTTATCCTTATAAAACTTTCGATTCACTTGTATTTCCAAATTTGTCTTATTATGTTGAACCACAAGTCAAGATGATCCATCAGTTGTCATGCTCCAGTCTCCCGTAAGTTCGATCACCCTTGTTGGACGTGAGATCACCACGCTAACGCTCCCGCTGGATTATCGTCATAATCCAGACGTGACGCATGTACGAGCATAGAGTTACGCTCGCATAAGACAAGAACGTCGAACATTATGGTTATCTTTGAAACGACCGAGATACCTTATTATTTCACTTTGCTCCATCCAAGTTATATATATTTATCCACCAAGTCATGTCCGTTCACGCAGTAGTTATAATTCGTCTAGCAAAATCATCCAACTTCAATATTATCGTTCGATAAATCCGTAGTCTACTTCTGGCATTCCTCAAACAACTAAGTTCAAATTTTCAAGCCAAAGTCTATCCACTTTTGATACATTCCATTCATCGAGTTCATTTGGAATAATTATCGAACATGTTTTCGTGAATTCGATTATCCCCATCGGACATGAAATCACCACGTCGGCACTACCACAGGATAATCGTTCTCGTTATGACTGATTTTGAAGGTTATCATTTCGAACTTGATCCAAGATCATTCTTCCAAATTCTAGGTCAAATCCGTTATCACTTACCTCTTTCATCGAACCACAATATTTCTTTATTAGGCTAACTTCTATTCAAGTGATAATTTATTTAAGTTCAGTCCGTTTGATTCGATCCAAAATTGCTCGCACGATCAATCAAGTTTCCACCAAGTTTTTGTGACCAAGATATCAATTTCATTTCTTTGAGTCCCTATTCGATGTAAGCCTTACCACTTATTCAGTTATTCTCAAATTATTCTAACCAACTATTGTACGAGAACTACGAATCTGTTTGGATATTTCTAAAATGATACCTAAGCATATTCACCAAGTTGTTTCTTAGAATTCCTGTATGACACCTTAGCATCGCTTGATAAATCTTAGTCTCGTATATATCCTGTTGATTGTCGTCCAAGTAAACCATATTTGTTGTGTATATTTTGACAAAAAATACCGTTCGAGCTATTTTCTAAAATCCAAGCACGATTCTTTATGTTAGCTTTAGCGATAAATCTGATAAGGTTTATATCGGTTGCCATTCTAAGTTTGACTTATCTTTTCCTGAATAATATATTCCAATCTTGTTTGCAACTAGTTTGCACCAAAATGGTCTTGTTGCCCGATACTCAACACAACTTAGCCGAAAGGCTGTGTGCAAAGCTAACAGTTCGAACGATATTCTGTCTCGCACACTAACCAGCTGGGAAAATTATGTATAGACATTCGGGTTCACACATAACCTACAAATTTCTAGCACGAGTCTATTCCTACAAAGCCTAACATAGGTCGGCACAAAGGCCATCATATCACAATTTCATACAAGCAATCATATCATTCACATACACTTTTTAAAAGTATTTAGACTCATTGTATGGAATATGTCATGCCCCAGTCCGAAAAATGTATGGGACCAGACACGTGGCAATGGCTAGCTGGTACGACTCCGTAGGGCCTTCCAATTTAATGGACCCGACGAAGCGCACTTACGCTGTCCATGGTCAAGTGATCCAATTAATAATCTAAATTATAACATACAACAAGTAAACTAAATCTCAATCCATGGTAAATATTCTAAAGAAAGAATAATACGCATCATCAGTCTGCAGCCCAATAATATATCTATTTGAATAGACCAAAAGAACAACATATGTCTATAAACACTAGGCTATAAAAGCAGAGTCAAAAATAGAAAGTAGTACATGACTGTAATAACTGAAGATGTAAACATACTTGCAACGATGTCCACACTCCACTAGATCAAGCATCCTATAAACTACACAAATAACCTGGAAGAGAACCAGGTCCTCACAGGGACGTAAAAAGATATAAAAATATATGCCATAAAGTAAATACTGTGAAAACTCGAGGGTGAACTAACCAGCTAAGTGAAAATACAATTTGAGGACAACTTAGTGCGTATGGGAAGTTGTCACTACCAAATTCTAAAAATAGGGGTATTTTTGTCTTTTTATTATTTATAAATATTGTGTGTATATATTTTTAAATAATTTCATGATATGTATATATATGTATATATATATTGTATAGTGTTCTTTAATGCATGAGTTAGTGGACTAGACATACAAGACCACTAGATGAGCCCTGACCGAATTATAGGATCATGGATTTTTAATTAGAATTTTTGGGATTTAATTATTGAGGTTGCAATTTATTATCGTGATTTTATTTGATTATTGTGCCTTACTGTTTCTTCGATATTGGGAGCGCTACTCTAGCCGTTGTCTTCCAACAAATTTTACACCATTGTTCTAGACGTGCCTGTCTACAATTCTTACCTTTATGTAAGTCATAAATATGCTCTTTTGTGCTTTATTTTAGTCGCATAATATTCATCATGGACATTTATTTTTAATTCTAATTAAATTCAACTTTGTACACTTGTGCGTTCCAATCAAAATTGGAGACACAATCTTGACCTATTTTATGCAACCTAAATTATGATAATATTTTATTCTGAGTCTTCTTCGTCCATGACACTTGTGTCCCACCTAATTTTTATTTCATGTACTTCTAATTAATTTTATTACATCAATTGCATTAATTTTAATTAAATTAATATAAGGACCCAAATTAAACCAAATCCTACATTTGTACAATTTTTTAATTATTGGGCACTTTTATGCAAAAGTGCATTAAGGTGTCCACATCATTGGACATAACACATGTAGAAACATATTTTTCTTTTATTTTCCTTCATGTGAATTTTTCATAATTTTGAAGTGTGTAGCACTCAACATCAACCCTCATTGAATCTTGGCCCTCAATTTTAAATCAAACCAAATCCTAACCCTTTGAAATACCTACATAACAAGCCAAGGCCCAATCCCAAGGAGGGTGTTGACCAAGCCTAATTTTCTAGGTCAACAATCAACCTAAAATTCTACATATATATTTAGATTTTTCCCTTTCTATTCATACCTAAAACCATCCCTAACCCATACACAGCCGACCCCATCCCCCATCTTCCTGTTCACCTCTCCTCCTTCCCTGTTCAGCCCCGATGGAGCCGCTGATCGCCGGAGTAGCACCCGACCGCCACCCATCAACGCCGGAGTCATTTTCTCCCAGCCGACTAGACCAGAACCCGACCGCCTACATCATCTCCTCCGCACAGTCCCCCACTGCCAGACTTCCCCGCGGCCACCCGAACTCGTCGGAGACGGATCCTCTTCACCTCCGCCGTTCTCCACCTCTCCCTCTCTTCTCCTACATCTCCTCCATGCTGAGCCGCATGCATCCTGACCTCGCCGACCGCCTGTCCCGACTTCCCTCCCGCTGAGCCGATCTCCTCCGCCTGAACTGAGTAGCCGGAGACCGCTGCACCCCCCCTCCGCCTGAACGCTACCCCCACTACCACAGGGCCCGAATCCCATCGAGCCCCTGATCCCGACGTCGTATACCCCGCCTGAGCCGCCAGAGCTTCAACCCCCACCTTTCTCTTCCACCTCCCTCTCCTTCAGCCGCTGAAGCCCATTGTTCCCGCCTGAAGCCCGCTGTCCCCACCATTGACAGCCACCACAACCTCTGCCATCGCCTGAAGCCCGCCATTCTCTACCCAGACATAACCTGAAGCCGTTGCGTGAAACCGACGCCAACACCGAGTCCGGCCACCCCCTTCCTGCCAACCCGACCGTGCACTCGACCTCGCCTAAAACCGACCTCGACCTGCTGCTCATCGCTGAACCTGCCCCGTTGAACGCTGCCAAACCTCACGACGACGAACCTGACCTCCTTCTCCTCGACGAACAGCAGCAACTCGATGACTCATCGACAGCATACACCTGAATCTGACCCCGTTGTCATTCACCTGAGCTTCTCCTCGATGGACAGACCTCCTCCCTCGATGACGCGGCCGAGCATTACCAGAACAGTAGCTGCAGGAGCATCCCACCTCGACGTCGAACACCCTTGTTCCCACGCGCACAGGTTCGAATTGTACTTTCATGTTGTGTACGCATATACGTATGATGGCGATTAGAATCTAGCGTATTTCTATGACGTATTCATTAGATGTTAATTGCTAGGCTATGCAAATTAAACCCAACTCGTACGCGTACGCGTATATTATTCAGTTTGGTATATTTATATATATATTTAGTATATATATATATTATTCAATTTGGTATACATATAATTATTGGTTGATATATACATATATATATGGTATATGTGTATATTGTAAGTAATTAAATGCTAGTTTGGACTATATATATATATATATATATATATATATATATATATATATATGCTAGTTTGGACTATATATATATATATATATATATATATATATATACTAATATATATATATATATATATATACTATGAGACACTAGTGTTAATTACAGATATTTCATAATTGCTTTGACCATGGGACCTGAATGACTGTGAGAAGACTGCCTTATGTACACTGACGAACTGGCGAGACCCGTATTATTTTGACTGTCTGATTTAGCACAGGAATTACAGACATGACACCCATGCAATTAGATGCACACTTGACCCTAGTTGACCAGTGTTACCCTAGTGTAGCTACTGAGTTCAGCGTAATTATACTGTATGTGCTAGTATAATGGCTGATGTTGTATTATGTTATATTATATATATATAGGACCATTGGATTGTTCTGCGAGACCTCAGGAGTAGGACATTGGTATTGCCAGCTAAGGACCCCAAGTGACTACATTCTCTGATAGTTTTTTGTTTATGATATCCTCTATGTTCATTGTATTTAGTGTAGATATCCATATTTTTTGACACGATGGTTACACGGATTGGTATATTCGGATCTCATCATGAGATATTATTCCTTGTTCATGGTGTATCTTATGCAAGTCTTGTTTCATTGTTTATCTTATACATGTACAGACACTGATTCTTGGGAAGAGTCATTATCTTCTTGGGGAATCCCGTGCCATAGCGTACCATGGTCGGATCTACTATACCAGTCGGGGGTGGGGAGTATTTTAGTGTAGATATGTGATCATACCCTTTATGTAAAGTCTTGTTCTCATGTTAGTGTTGGTCATACACCGCACGTATGACTAACCAGGCTATTATTCGTGTACAAGTTCCCCAGTCGATCACATGTTAAAGCTAGTGCTCACACACTTAGTCATTAGTATTCTTGTTCATTGTCATATTGTTCATTCTCGTATTTATTTTCAGTATTTCCTTTATTGTGTATCTCTTGTATATATATATGCATCTTGTATATTTACATCTAATTACTGCTACATAGTTTATATCATTGATTTAGAACTGTTGTTAGAGATGTACTTTGTTCTATCCTGACTGGAAATATTTTTCGAGACTGTGACTTGGAGGACTTATTTCCGGCATACTTGGAGACTTGGATGTTATTGTTTGCAGGTTAGATTATTTTATTGTTTAGACTTGTGTTATATTTTATTTATTTTCTTCGATATCTCATCGTGCTTTAGTTTCTGTGATTGAGTATTCCATATTATATTATAATATTTGTGTCTCCTTATGGAGTTGGATACTCGTGTGAGATTGATTAGATAGTATTATGACCTAGATAGCGTTCTACCGCCGAAGTTGCGGCTAGGGTAGACGTACCCACGCACTCGTGCCCAAATTCCGGGTGCGGATCGTGACACATTTTTAGTGGTGGCCCATGCAGGTCAGACTCCGCAAGTAGTACGATATCGTGGTAGTGCGATATCATAGTTGTACTACTGCGTACCTGCGATAGGATATAGGATATAGGATACTAGGATGAGAGAGGATACTCAATCATAAATTTTTGAGAGATTCCTGGGATGACCCTTGAGAATCTTATTATAATTTCCAATTTAAATCTTTTCCCTTGTTTCCGTCCACTCTCACTTGTTGTTATTGAATTTGATTCTTGTTGATCAGTTGTTTAATTTAATCCTTGGTATCGTTGTTGAGTTTGATTTCTTATCGAGATGAATTTTAAGGACTAAAAATTTACGGCATTATCTGATGACATATGTTGATGATGACAATGAGAAAGGTAAAACGTCTACTTTGGTTATGGAGCCTAGAGTTTATTGCAGCCATATTAGCTATCATGGCGGAAACATAGGAACCTGACCTTGGATATACTTATCCTAGTTATGAAATTTAGAGTTTCTCGCAGTCATACCGGTTGGCGTGGCAAGGATTCTAGATGACGTGATTAAAGAGTTGCATACCTTAGTTATGGAACCTATCGTTTATCATAGCTATGCTTACTGGCGTGGCGGGGATTCTGAGTGTCCTGATTTTGGATAGACGTGTATAATTATCAGATTGTATCTTAAATTGGTTCTTAAAGTATCATCTCAAAACTTATCCACTTCTGTTATTCTAGGCCTTTGTTCCACCATTTTTTACTAGCAGTAGAGATACCTTCAGTCCTTAGTCCAGTTCCTCATAGAGTTTATTCTATTATAGTTCCCTTTTAGAGTGATAATTGATGACTTACAATTAGGTCTTTGTCTTGTATTAGTGTTGATTGTTGAGAGTATCACTTGTGAGTCTGTAAGTGTTTCTTGGTTGGACATATAAACTGTAGGCATCGATCTAGAGATAACACATAGGATAGTACCATGTAGCAATAGTTCTATGACAGGTGTTACTATAGTTAGTATTGGTACTATAGGTTAAAGGAGGAGTAAAGAATATCAGTGATGGTTCCAGGAGTTAGTATCAGAGTCAGCATGCCAGTCCTGGATAGTCATAAATTTATGTAGTTGGGTGATCCATGTAAACAATTAAGTATCGAGGAAATTGTATGAAAAATTAATGGAGCATGATATTCAATTTGATGGTTGATACTTGGGTGTGTCAAGAGTAAAGAAATGTATATGCATAAATGGTATTAATGAGTGTGCCATGGGTAGAGAAATATTAAGATTGGTCATGGAAGATATATAGTGTATTATTGATTAGTGTACCAGTCTGTAAAAATATTTAAGAGAATATACGTATAAATCCATCGAGATATTGAACCATATGCCTGCCTTTGAGAGGGAAGTAAAACATGTGTATTATAAAAGTACAAGTGATCGTGAGTTCTAATAAGTGTGATAAGGTAATCTAATGATAAAGCTAGTGTTACTATACCAAAGTGCTAGTATTTTTGTATCAAAGATTATTTGAGCAATGTGCTAGTAACAGTAAATACCTCGTATATTAGAATGGTAATATCAGTATATGAGTGAATGAAGTGCATGTGTAATGATCTGTTGGCTTGAGCATGTCTGAGATGGCACTGCAAATTGACTTGGGTGTCCATCTAGAGTTGTATTAGAGAGAGAAGTAATTAGTGTTGTGTGTTGCACTTGGTGTGCACTTGAGTGATAAGAACAACTAGTATAAACAATTATAATAAGTAAGAGCGCTAGCGGTGGTTGTGCTTGTATTAGAAATAGTGGTACCTATAGGGGTAAAAGTATCAAACTTTGGATGCATCGTTAAACCTATGATTGTGTTAGAAGGTTATATTTTGTTCTTTCCTTCTGTTCCTTTTCGTCTATTTGATTGATTAATTGATTTCTTAGTACCGTATTTTGTATCAATGATTCTCTTGGTAGAATGTAGATAGTAGTACACCCCGACAGAGACTATAATACCATGACAAAAGTGACCATAACCATGTATATTTTCTCTAGATTGAATATTGTATGCTTGTAGGTAGAATTTTCTTAGACCGTGATTATTGGGGTTTGACCGTAGTGAAGATTAAATGAAGAGGTTATAACTGGACAAATAGAGACAATGTGCCTTAAATTTTGAAGATAAATATTAATTTAAATAAAGAGTTGAGAATTCAATATGGCAGAATTGACGATTTTGTTAAATCATTAATTTTTATGAAGATTACAATATGATTGAATTTGTCATTAAAATTCGAGACAATTAAGGAGATTATCATTATAATTATTTGAACGCAAGATGTAAACTTTAAAACTTATATTTTGAATATTGTATTTGAATATTTCATAAGTATTATATTGTTTGAGTATTGTGTGGAAAAAAGAAATCGAGAAATAAGATCACTAGTGGATTAGTGTTTGAATTCAAATTTTTGGGAAATGATTTCAAGTTTTATAAATAAACATTGATGGGATTTAAAATTTGAGGATTGGATATTAAATTCTTATATTTAGTTATTAACTTAAAAAAAATTGGAGGAGATTGTGATAAGAATGGAATTTGATTTTAAAATTGAAGATTTTTAGGAATATGAGATTTATAGAATTTTAAAGATTTTGGAAAATAACAATATGGATTTACTTCATGATTATATGGTATGATGAATTTATATTTGATGGCAAAATAAATAAATGGATAAATACAAACTATTGAGGATCTTAAATTTTGAGGACGAAATTCTTTTAAGGAGGGTAGACTTGTCACTACCACATTCTAAAAATAGGGGTATATTTTTCTTTTTATTATTTATAAATATTGTGTGTATTTATTTTTAAATAATTGCATGATATGTGTATATATGTATATATATATATCTATATATATATATATATATATATATATATATATATATATATATATATATATATATTGTATATATATATATATATATATATATTGTATAGTGTTCTTTAATGCATGAGTTAGTGGACTAGACCTACAAGCCCACTAGATGAGCCCTGATCGAATTATAGGATCATGAATTTTTAATTACCATTTTTGGGATTTAATTATTGAGGTTGCAATTTATTATCGTAATTTTATTTGATTGTTGTGCCTTACCGTTGCTTCGATATTGAGAGCGCTACACTAGCCGTTGCCTTCTAATAAATTTTACACCATTGTCCTAGACGTGTCCGTCTTCCATTCTTACCTTTGTGTAACTCATAAATATGTTCTTTTGTGCTTTATTTTAGTCGTACAATATTCATCGCGGACGTTTATTTTAAATTCTAAATAAATTCAACTTTGTATCTTTGTGCGTTCCAATCAAAATTGGAGACACAATCTTGACCTATTTTGTGCAACACAAATTATGATAATATTTTATTCTAAGCCTTCTTCGTCCATGACACTTGTGTCCCACCTAATTTTTATCCCATGTACTTCTAATTAATTTTAGAACACTAATTGTATTAATTTTAATTAAATTAATGTAAGGACCCAAATTAAACCCAAACCCACCTTTGTGTAATTTTCTAATTGTTTGGCACTTTTATGTAAAATTGCATTAAGGTGTCCACACCATTGGATACAACACATGTAGAAACCTATTTTTCTCTTATTTTCTTTTATGTGAATTTTCTATAATTTTAGAGTGTGTAGCACTCAACATCAACCCTCATTGAATCTTTGCCCTCAATTTTAAATCAAACCAAATCCTATCCCTTTGAAATACCTACATGACAAGCCAAGGCCCAATCCCAAGAAGGTTGTTGACCAAGCCCAATTTTCTAGGTCAACACTCAGCCTAAAATTCTACATATATATTTAGATTTTTCCTTTCTATTCATACATAAAACCATCCCTAACCAATACACAGCCGACCCCCTCCCCCATCCTCATGTTCAGCTCTCCTCCTTCCCTGACTAGCCTCGCCGGAGCCGCTGACCGTCGGAGTAGCACCCGACCGCCACCCATCAACGTCAGAGTCATTCTCTCCCCGCCAACTGCACTAGAACCCGACCGCCTGCATCATCTCCTTCGACAGTCCCCCGCTGCCAGACTTCCCCGCGGCTACCCAAACTCGCCGGAGATGGATCCTCCTCACCTCCACCATTCTCCACCTCTCCCTCTCTTCTCCTCTATCTCCACCACGATGAGCCGCCTGCATCCCGACCTCGACGACCGCCTGTCCCGACTTCCCTCCCGCTGAGCCGATCTCCTCCACCTGAACAGAGCAGCCAGGGACAGCTGCACCCCCCCCGCCTGAATGCCACCCCTACGACCACAGGGCCCAAGATCCCGCCGACCGTCTGATCCCGACGTCGTACACCCCTCCTGAGCCGCCGGAGCTTCAACCCCCGCTTTCTCTTCCACCTCCCTCTCCTTCAGCTGCTGAAGCCCGCTGTTCCCGCCTGAAGCCCATTGTCCCCGCCATTGACAGCCACCACAACCCCCGCCATCGCCTGAAGCCCGCCATTCTTCGCCTAGATATCTCCTGAAGTTGCTGCCTGAAACCGACGCCAACACCGAGTCCGGCACACCCCCTTCCTGCCAACCCGACCGTGCACTCGACCTCGCCTAAAATCGACCTCGACCTGCTGCTAATCGCTGAACTTGCCCTGCAGAACGCTGCTAGACCTCACAACGATGAACCTAACCTCCTTTTCCTCGACGAACAGCAGCAACTCGACGACTCGTTGACAGCGTACACCTGAATCTGACCCCGCTGCCATTCACCTGAGCTTCTCCTCGAGGACAGACCTCCTCCCTCGACGACGCGGCCGAGCATCACCTGAACAGTGGCAGCAGGAGCATCCCACCTCGACGTCGAACACCCTCGTTCCCACGTGCACAGGTTCGAATTGGACTTTCATGTTGTGTACGCGTATACGTATGATGGCGATTAGAATCTAGCGTATTTCCATGACGTATTCATTAGATGTTGATTGCTAGGCTATGCGAATTAAACCAACTCGTACGCGTACGCATATATTATTCAGTTTGGTATATTTATATATATATTTAGTATATGTATATTATTCAATTTTGTATATATATAATTATTGGTTGATATATATATATATGGTATATATGTATATTTTAAGTAATTAAATGCTATTTAGGACTATATATATGTATATATGTACTATGAGACCCTAGTGTTAATTACGTATATTCCGTAATTGCTTTGACCAAAGGACCTGAATGACTGTGAGAAGACTGACTTATGTACACTGATGTACTGGCGAGACCCATATTATTTTGACTGTCTAATTTTGCACAACAATTACAGATGTGACACCCATGCAATTAGACGCACACTTGACCCTAGTTGACCAGTATCACCTTAGTGTAGCTGCTAAGTTCAGCATAATTATACTGTGTGTGCTAGTGTAATGGCTGATACTGTATTGTGTTATATTATATATATATAGGACCATTGGATTATTCTGCGAGACTTCGGGAGCAGGACATTGGTATTGTCAGCTAAGGACCCCAGGTGAGTACATTCTCTGATAGTTTCTTATTTATGATATCCCCTATGTTCATTGTATTTAGTATAGATATACATATTTCTTGACACGATGGTTACACGGATTGGTATATTCGGATCTCGTCATGAGATGTTATTCCTTGTTCATGCTGTATCTTGTATAAGTCTTATTTTATTGTTTATCTTATACATGAACAGACACTGATTCTCGGGAAGAGTCGCTATCTTCTTGGGGAATCTCGTGCCATAGCATACCATGGTTGGATCTACTATACCAGTCGGGTCTGGGGAGTATTTTAGTGTAGATATGTGATCATACCCTTCATGTACAAGTCTTGTTCTCATGTTAGTGTTGGTCATACACCACACGTATGACTAACAAGGCCATTATTCGTATACAAGTTCCCAAGTCGATCACATGTTAAAGCTAGTACTCACACACTTAGTCATTAGTATTCTTGTTCATTGTCATATTGTTCATTCTAGTATTCATTTTCAAATTACTGCTACAAAGTTTATATCATTGATTTATAACTGCTGTTAGAGATGTACTTCGTTCTATCCTGACTGGAAATATTTTTCCAGACTGCGACTTAGAGGACTTGTATCCGGTATACTTGGAGACTTGGATGTTATTATTTGCATATTAGATTATTTTGTTGTTTAGACTTGTGTTGTATTTCATTTATTTTCTTTGATATCTTATCGTGCTTTAGTTTCTGTAATTGAGTATTCCATATTATATTGTGATATCTTTGTCTCCTTATGGAGTTGGATACTCGTGTGAGATTGATTAGATAGTATTGTGACCTAGACAGCGTTCTACCGCCGATGCTGCGGCGTAGGCTGGACGTACCCACGCACTCGTGCCCAAATTTCGGGTGCGGATTATGACAGAAGTTTAGGCTAGACATATTCTGACGTAATTCACCAATCGCCGCTACTGGCTAGTATATGCCACATATGCCCCAAGGGCACTCTGTAATAGAATAACGTCCAGCTCCGAAGAGCATGGCATCTGAATAGTATAACGTCCATATCGCTCCGTAGAACGTGGAATCTGAATAGTATAACGTCCATATCGTTCCGTCGAACGTGGAATCTGAATAAAGGAAGTGGGTTTCCCATACGCCTACTAGTCGTCCTTCCCGTCCAATGCCAATGTACAAGTCTCGAATACGACGTGGATATCTCGTACTGTAATGCAAGTCACTAAAGAAATATACAACTAAGCTAAATACCGTCACACGCTCATACTGATGGCCAGTCAAGCATGAAGCACGCGTCCCTACATGAACTCACTCAGTGCTATGCAAAGATACGTGTCAAGGCTTAGAAAGTCATATTGATAACTCTATAACTTTAGGTGGGTCCACTAGACACTATGTCAGACACAAGTCCTAACGTCAACAACTTCGTTGACTGCACCCGAGTTTTTCTCGGACGTGCACAGTTATATAATATTAAAATAATAAAACATGCAACTAATAATAACATGATTTAAATATTATAACAAGGCAAGGTATACTTGCCTGGGTCCTCAAGCTGTGAGTACCAAAATCCTGCTCCCGAAGTCTCGCCCGAACGGTCCAGCTACCCTATATATATAATAATAATAATATAATTATCAGTCACTACACTAACACGTACAGGAAATATAACTATACCGCACTTAGAAACTGACGCAAGGGAGGGTCACAATTGGTCAACTAGCAGGGTTGCGTATGCATGCAGCTAAAACGTACAAGTATTATGTCCTCAAATACCGTACAAAGCAAGAAATTAATTACCAAAATATGTTACAATTATAAATAATGTATAACCTAAACTCATGTCCTAGATTTTAGATTAGTGCACGAGGGACACTTTTAGTCTAACACTTAGGTCAACACAATAATATACCAAACTAACTAACCAATTTTCTATTAAATAATTATTAACAATAATCACCATGCATATATAAACTATCACAATTAAACACGCATAATTAAACACTAGGTATTAGGTTTACATATCAATATTTCCATATAATAAACAAGGAGGAGGAGAATGATGCAAACCTAGGCGTGCTCATCTAGGGGGGTACTCCGGCCTGCGGCTCGTGGCCTGCCGGTCTCCGACGAATGGAGGGGGTGCTCCGGCCAGGCAAGCAGCAGCAACAACACACTGGCAGCAGGTCGCAGAAATGGTAGTAGCTCGCAGTGGCGGAGACAGGGTGGTGGATTGCTGGTGGTGACTGTGGTTAGGTCGTCTCCGGCGGGTGGTTGGTCGAGAGATGGTGGTAATGGTCGGGGATCGTTATGGAGATGGCCGGGGCATCGTGGATTATTGCTGACTGATGATGGGTGGTGGCGAGTTGGTGGTGATGATACTGGTAGTGCGCTGGCAGAGTCGGGGAGATGGTGGTGACGATGGTGGAGACGGTAGTGGCTATGGAGTCATGATCGGAGATGGGAGCGGAGATGGTCGAGGGTGGTCGAAGGCTGGAGATGATAACAATGGTGGCCTGGGCTGGTGGTCGGGCAGTCGGGTCTCCGGTGGGTCGTCTGTGCTCAGGCAGGGGAGGCCAGAGGAAGAAGAAGAAGTCGGGGTCTGGTGGTGCTCAGGCGGGATAAAGGTTGGTCGTGGGTGGCCGCTGCTCGGGGTGACGGTAGGTTGGGAGGCTGCTCCAACGAAAACAGTAGAGGGGAGTTAGGGTTTCGGTTTGGGTGAAGGTGATGGTGGTTGTTTGTGGTTATTTAAACAAAAAGAATAGGAATGTACTCGATGTGGGGGTTTACACGGAACCTGCCTTCTTTTGTTTACAAACAAACTTGTACAATGTAATCCTATACGAGGATGTGGGAGTATAATTTATTTAATCTGGGTAGATATTGCTATAGGTGTCTGATCTGCGGTCGATCACTTTAGCCCTTGGACCACACGATGTTGAAGAAGTGCCGTAGGAGACAGGAAGCAGCTTCGAAGGTTGCAGAAGAGGGTGGATGCACGATGCTGAAGTCGTCGATCCCTACTCTTTGCCTGAGCTCCGGGTGCTCTCTCTCTCTCTCTCTCTCTCTCTCTCTCCCTTTTTCAATTCTTCGACCTGGTTCGATCTTCCAAATTGTCCACCTTGTTCCCCATTGATAGGGGTCTCTATTTATAGAGTTTTGGTGACAGTGACCACTCCATCGGTATAACAACCGAGGAGTGGAAAGTATAGCACCCTTTTACACAATGGTTAAAGTAACCAATGCCTATGTATAGATGATCTTTTGAATGAGCGTGTCACGCGGGTCCAACTAAGGGGACACAACGCGTACAAATTGCTACTAAGATCACGGCGTAAAAGCCACGTAGGTAGGTATCCTTTGTGTAGCAGAGGTTGGCATAGAAGCCAAATGTCCATCACCATGGCATAGAAGCCAAGTAGGCATAGAAGCCGAATAGGCATAGAAGCCGAGCAGGCATAGAAGCCGAACAGGCATAGAAGTCGAGCATGCATAGAAGCCGAGTAGTCGTAGAGACTGAATGATCGTAGAGACTGAGTGGGCGTAGAAGCCGTATGAGCACAGATCCTGAATGGGCGTAGAAGCCGCTGCGTACTGTGCTAGAATGGGCGTAGAAGCCGCTGCGTACCGTGCTGATGTGGACATCTTAGCCGGAATTATGGCTTTTGGAGATATAATCGAATCTCAGAGATTTGCCACCATCTTATGCATTAAATATGGAGGCGTGTTTTGAAGGTCTGCAGCCCTTCTGTGCACCCGTCGCAGAGACGTGCCTTGAGAGAAACTGTCACCGCTCTGTGCAATTAGACGTGGGGACGTGCCTCGAGTCCCGTACGAGGTGCAGCTTTTGACGTGGCAGGCGGTTTGCCTGCTGCGGAGCGTAAAAAAGCTCATGTTTGCCTGTGTAAAACAGGGCAGCGTATTCTCTTATACGCGAAAGAGCGGTTTATGCTGAGGGGACTCCAGTAAATGATGGTTTGGTGATGCATTAACCAAATCCTCTGCATTAAATACAGAGATCCGCCATCATACTGTGGGGCACGTCCCGAGGGGTCTGCCATCGTTTCCAGCCGTCGTTTGGGTAGCCGTGCAGTACTTTTTGTCAGGAGTCAGAGGTCAGATTCACTGCGTGACTTGCAGATTCATTTCGGGGAAGACGAAGCATTCTTCGTACGCATTAACGCTGCTTTGAGAGCGGTTAAGTTTTACGCCATGGAGGCGATGAAGAACTCTGTTTTACGCTGGAGCGGCCTGGACGTACTGCACTTACGCGGATGGTCCTTTGAGCTTTATACTTCATGCCGTTTTTTAGCAGAGAAAGCTCTGTTGCACGCTTGATGGCTCTGAAGGCCTCCGTTTACGCTGCTCTGCATCAAGAGGCTGCGTAGCTCTTCCCAGCATATTTTTCATGCTTCTACAAGACCCCCTTCAAAGCTTTTAAATTCCTCGGAATTTGAAATGCTTTGAATGAAGCATGAACGGCCCCTCGTAAATCGAAACATTTCTGAATGGAGCGTTAAAACGGTCGATGCTGACTTTATGGCGAATTTATTGGGGACCGCTATGATCTCTTTTGCCTATAAAAAGGCTGGGGGTGAACCTGTTCTCACCACATTCCCATCACCATGCAAAGATGATCGCCGGAGTTCGTCGGGTCGACCTGAGGAAGAAGGAGATCATGTTCTTCCAGCATGTAGGGAGCCGAAAAAGACAGCGTCTTCGAGCAAATATCCACTGCAACGATGGATCATGGAAGGATATCTTAGCCTCCCTTGCTCGGGATAATCAACAACTTTGTATGGTGGTTCTTTCGGGAGGAGGGATGGATCATATTTCACCACAGCGGCTTGGCAAGCTGCGCCTTCCCTCGATGCCCTCTGGTGACGAGAGTCAGAAAGACTCATTCTGTCCCGGCTTGAGCGGCGCACGGAGCGTGGGATCTGCAAAATCTATGCAGGCCCAGTTTTATATCCGCCCGTCGTTGATCATTGCCATGTCAGTCAGTTTGCGGCGACCGACTGACTGCTGGAGAAGATGGATGAAGAATTGAAGCCCAGCGAGAACCGTCAGAACAGTTTCTGGGCAATCTTCAGACAATGATGGGAAAACCCTCCTATCGACGGAGTTTCCTTCAGTTTGTAATCATGAAAATGAAAAAAAAACCCTTGTAGATTGGATTTCCCTCATATGTAATCATGACTTTGATCTTTTAATAAAATCGTCTTGCTTCTTCATATGATCATCTTACCATACGTTGCTGTGAAGTCTGAATATGTGTAGCTTCAACACGTCTGAATCTTTACGCCGACTCTGTAGAGAGAGTGCTAGGTCCTGTCCTTTACGCGTAGCGAATAGTCCATAGAACGCTGTAGAGCATTTTAAACATTTTAGAACTGTCCTGTTGCTAGGACTGAGGAACCACGTAGAGCTCTGAACTTCTGATGAATAGAACTTTTTGTTCAGACTTCGTCTTCAAGAGTGACTTCTCGAAAATCCCTTGGGACAGGGTCAAGGAATGGCTGTCAAAACTGAGTTTGCCATCTTGGTAGACGAGACGTTCAGACTGGAGTCTGGATGAACCTCCAATTGACCCGAGAAGAGTAATTTCTCAATGTTTGAACTCTTGTATGTTTCGAGTACTTGGGATACTTTGGGACAAGAACGAGTATCTTCTGTGTGAACTCTTTGCAATCGATCGCCTTGGGGACTATTTCGAATATGCGGAAAGTCGTGGAGCACAAAATCATCAGTCTGTAACCTCTGGACGAAAAACACCATCGAGCGCGGAATCGTAGACTTGTGGTTCCTGTGCATAAAGTCATAGGTTTGTTGCCTCTCGAGCATAAAAGCTACCGAGCACAAAGGCATCCGAACATAAAACCATAGACTTATAGCTGTCGAACGTAAAGCTGTAGATTCGTAGCCGTCGAGCGTAGAAAGCTCCTTTAGCGTAGGACTGGAGATATGTAGCCTGTGAGCATAGAACACCATCGAGCGTGAAATCGTAGACTTGTGGTTTCTGTGCGTAAAGTCGTAGGTTTGTTGCCTCTCGAGCATAAAAGCTACCGAGCATAAAGGCATCCGGGCAAAAACCGTAGACTTATAGCTGTCGAACGTAAAGCTGTAGATTCGTAGCCGTCGAAGGTAGAAAGCTCCTTTAGCGTAGAACTGTTTGATTTGTAGCTCCTGAAAAAAAAAATTCTTCGAGCGTGAAGTTTGCGGATCTGTTGCCTCAGAGCGTAAACTGAGCGCCACCGAGCGTGAGATCGTCGATTTGGTATCTGCTGAGCGTAAAGTCGTAGGTTTGTGGCCTCTCGAGCATAAAAGCTACCGAGCACAAAGACATCCGGGCGTAAAACTATAGACTTGTAGCTTGTGAGCATAAAAACCGTAGATCCGTAGCTGTCGAGCGTATAAAGCTCCTTTAGCGTAGAACCCGTTGAACCGTTTTGCACGAAAAACCTTTCGAATTTGCTGACTGTCCGTCTTCCAAGGGTAGTGGGCTGACGTAGCATCCAATCATAACCCCTCATTTAATTTGCGAGATTTGGTTAGGGTCTCGAGGAGTTCGTCCGAGGATTCGAGGAGTCGACCCGGACTATATATACCCCAAGTTTTTTGAGAGAAAAACTTTTTATCTGTCTTCTGCAAAAGAGAGCTTTCGACTGTTCAAGTTTTTTCTAAGTTCCTTCTCCGAGCACTTCGAGTCTTCAGAAATGGCGACGAAATAAACCCCCTCCGCTAAGGGAAAGAGCATAGGTTCTTCCTCTCATTCTTCTGCCCCAGCGAGGGAGTCTCTGGTCGGACAAGGCAAACTTCCTTCCGAGCAAAGTATCCTGCCGACGAGTAGCGCACCCGGCCTTAGAGGTAAAGCCTTTGGGGTGACAAAAATGACGAAAAAATCCTTCGTACACGTTGAACGTGACCGCTCTAGGTCGTCTTCTGTGCTGATAGCCTCTTTGGAGGAAGTTGATGCACGGAGGCATTTTCATCTTTTACGCCCACATTTCTGATGTGCCAGCGTAAAGACTCCACATTTTCGTAGTTTTGAGCGTAAAAGCTCTGGCTACCGAAAATTGGTGTATATCATAAAATTTGAGTTTTACGCTTGTGGGGAGGACTGGCGGCATAAAATAGCCAGATTTGCATAATCCTGTGTAGAGCACAGACTGTCGTTTCTTCGGTCTGCATGTTCGTGCAAGACTTGTAGTGACATCTTTTTCTTGCACTTTTGTAGTTGATTTGGGTGAGTCTCCACTGGCCGAGGTGATGGGCTCCGCTGCTAGGATGCTGCACTCGAACTACCTGGAGGATCTGTCCCATGTGGCATTTTCCATCTCCGGACCCCAGTATCCTGAGGGAAGGGGGTTTCTGATATCGGTTCAGGGCGAGCGGACGCTGATGAGCATGATTAATGGCGAGCCCCTGACCTACGTAGACGGGAAGCAGTACATAAAGCCGGCTTTTCTCTTTGGGGACATGATTGACAAACAGTCCTAGATGAGGCCCAAGAGGGAGCCCTGGGTTTTCCCTGCCGGGAATTTGGTGTTGTATTTGCCAACGATGTCGAGGAATTATCCTATCTCGGCCTTCTTCCATGCGACGCATCCCAGGAAGATATCGTGGATGCTGACTCCTGATCTTCACGGTAAGCCGGGGAAGATCTTTCATCTCAAAGGAGCAGACCGGGGGTCATTTGTTAGTCGCCCTTCCGGCTTTGTGACGTTGTTCCGGGGACTGTGCTCGGGTAGTGTCCCGAGTGAAGACAGCTCGGTGATCCAGCCGGTCCAATTGCCGACCTTCTGCAACGACTTCATGGGACGAGGCGGGGTATATCCCAAGGAGAATCCCCGATGTAATGGGTGGATTGCCCCAACAAACTCCCGATGGACATGCCTGGTTGACTGGGCCTTGAAGCAATTTCGGAGAGAGCTGGAGGTTATTGGACTATATGCCGCTGTGAGTGCGACGAGCGTCGGGTTGCCTCCGAACCCTAACTTATTCCTGGCGCTGATGGAGCGGTACATTCCGCTCACTGGGACCTTTGCCACTCCACTGAGGTAATTGGGATTGGCGCTCCATGAGATGGCAGTTGTCTCGAGACTGCCGATGGGGGATACCCCCTATGAAGAGTACGTTCCCACCAACCGGGAGTTGGGGGATTTGGACCCTCGGGTGGCGGAAGTATATCAGGAGCTGATGTGTCAATACTTCGCGTGCACCGCTTTTTATAACGAGCCTTCTGATTTGGCTCATACCACCAAGTGGATGTCCTACCTCTTCTTTCACCGAGCTAGGGCTGCCAAGTTGGAGAAAGCCTCGGGGGGCAAAAATGAGCCCGTAAATTATTTGGGCGTGCTTAGCACCCAGGTCGTCGAGGGTCTTATGGAGGAGGCCGCAGCTCCGGATCAGATTCTTGTCGAGGGGGTAGGAAAGTACCCCGAAGGCACTAAGGCCTGTAGTTACTTGAGGCGCTGTCGCCGGCCTCTGTCTAAGGAAGCCCAGTTGGCTGGTTTCCTTTCCATATGGCTGCGTCGAGTAGTAGTGCCCGGTATAGCGTCCGCGGACCGTATTCACCAGAACATCCTGTGGCCGGCAGTGCGCCTAGTATTCGGGGCAAGACTGGGCTTGCTTCCTGCCATGGTGTGCCGTATACAGGCTGACCTGAGAGCCATAACTGATGGGTTGCTTGCCGACGAAGCTCGGCGTGAGAGTTTTCCCAGGGTGGAATTACCATATCTATACTTGATGGGATGGTTAATCCTCCACAGTCTCCGGGTGATGTCTCCTGGCTCCGGTAGCAGTTCGGGGGGTATATTCTTGCTGAATTACAAGGATTCCTCCTGGAATGTGAACACAGTCTTAGACTGTCGGTTGGTGTTGAAACTCAGCCAGGGCTGGAAGATCCTCTGTATTGTCCCCTCCGTACATCGCAATCAATCAGGGGTGCGGCTTGAGGATTCAGGTGGAGAGAAGACCGACCTTTCCTTGAAAGCTTTTAACTGGTTGGTCTGTATTAGACCCTCCCATCTGCTGTACATGAGCGAAGATCACTGCTTCTTCAAGCCCTACTTGCCTAGTCGGTTCGCCAGGCAGTTTGGGTACGATCAGTTGCATGTAGGCAATGCCGTCACCAGCTTCAGGTCCAGGGGCGGACTCATTGATGGAGCTAGAGGGTGGCGATATTTCATCACGGGCTGTACGGGGGCAAGATTTATCGTGCCGGTCGTTACAGCCTCAACGGAGCTCCGCATTCTCCATTCTTACGCCCAGTTCTATGTGGCAATTAACACCTTCCATCGTGATTTTGACACGCGTGGAAGCTTCAGGGTGCCTTCTCCCAAGCCTGGGGGAAGAGTTGACGTCCCCTCGGTTTCTTCGGACGAGGGTGAGGAGTCTGGTACTCCGGATGAGCCTCTGGTGTCGGTGCCGAGGTGTGAAGTGCCTCCGCCTACGGGGGCTTTAGTAGTCTCTTCTGGGAAGCGACGGGCTTCTGCTCCGAAGGAAGTTTCTCTTCGTAAGAGGAGGATGGAGACGGTCGCTCGTCCTCTCCGCATTCTTGGTATTGAGGCTCCCGGGAGTGAGCCTGCCTCTTCCTATATCAGGGATAATTCTTTGGCTGGAGGTTCCTCGCCTTTTAGAGAGGGACCTTCTACAGTTCCGGCCGGCGGCGCCGGAGAATCCTCGCTAGAGGTCGCTGTCGTGGCTGCTGCTCCAGGTAGCGGAGCGAGTTTGCCTGTGTGGCCGAGGCAGATGAGAGAATCTTTTCCGAGGTCAACAACGGGTAAAACTCTCGTTGTGTCAGCGAGCGTGCCTGGCGAGATTCCAGCTGATGAACCTCAACCGCATCTTGGTGAGGGCTTGGCAGAACTCTCGACGATGTCAGTCGGCCCACCTCCTTCTCTAGGCATGATGATTCGCATTGCGTCATTAAGGCGTGGTTTAGCTACCTCGGGTGCAGATGCGTCGTACATGCCGTCGGACCCGAGTAAATGTCATCCTCATGTCTCTCTTTTGAAAGGTTATCATCATACTGATATTAACTTTCTTGTACTCTTTTCAGGGGATAGCGCCCACGGCGAGTATAGCATTGAAGCGCATTTCGGCTTAGCTCGGGCTCCAGACGATGATACGAAGGCGTTCAACTTTGATGAGGAAGTGGCTTCGGGGGCCAGTACGCCCGGAGTAGTTTCGTCACCTCAAGAGGAGGATGAACCCGTCGTCGTGACCCTGCCTCTTGTGAGTGTGGCGATGACTTCGATCGCCGTTGTCGCACCTTCTTCGGTCACGCCATGCGCCGATGCGACGGCTGTGGCCACCTCGCCTAGAATTGTCCCGGGAGAGGGACTTGCTGATATTGCGGCCAATCCCGGCATCCAGTCGGATCTAGTTGCGTTGACCGAGCAATATACCAGCCTTTTCTACACCGGTTTGAAAATGATGATATCAATGGTGTTAGCGAAGAGTCTAGATTTTGAGCGCCTGAAGAAGACTTCTCTTGCTTCGATCGTGGTCATTAGGGAGCTCGGCGATCCTGGGGCAGCTGACGCTCTGGAGGCGGTGGTTAATGGGTTAGAGCAATCCATTACCGAATACTTGCAGCTGACTCGGGGCAGCCTCGATGCTGACGTCCAGGCTCGGTTCGACCTCATGACTGCGCGGCTTGCTACAAAGCTAGAAAGCCTAGACAACTCCATCCAGAAGCATAAGCTGGAGATGGATAGGAGAAAAGTTGTCGTGGAAGAGGCTCTTGCCGTTGAGACGCAGTGTCGCACCGAGCATGAAGGGAATGCGGCGAGGGCCTCCAAGCTGAAGGAAAAACTCGCTCAGGCTGAGGTATGGGCTTCTCAATCGTTGGCGGGTCTAGAGGTAGCATCTGGTCGTCTGAACGCAGCGCGACAGGATTTGGACCGTGCAGAAGCTGCTCGTGCGGGCTATCTTCGGGCAAAGGCTGATCTGACCCTTACGAACACTCCCGAGGCACGGCTGGAGCAGGCTCGCACCGACGCCTTGGTTCTTAGGAATGAGAGGATAGCTGCATTGGAGCGGCTGATTCGCAATCTGGCTACTCCGCCATTATGATGTATCCTTTCCCTTTTTGCTTGCCCAGATATAATTCTGCCTCCCTTTTGGGAATAAATAAAGGCGACTCTTTTCTGACTTTTGTGGACCCGTCATTTCGGAATGTAAATGACAGTTTTTTAGGCGAGAGTAATAACAGAAGTAGTATGGACATGATAGACTCTCGATAAACTTTTTAGTAGGACATATCTATTCAGAGGTCGTACAGACATGATAGGATATGACCCAACTGGCTTCGTTAGGGAAGTAGTTTTGTCAGAATTGGGATTCCTGCTATATTCCACTTTGGGGCAGAGGAGGTTAAGCATAGTACCTCTTCAGGAATTTACCGTTGATAGGAGCCATTAATAGGTCTCCATTAGGCTGGGCTAACCTGTAAGCGCCATTCGAGAACGTTGTCTCGATCACATAAGGGCCTTCCCACTTGGGCTGGAATTTGCCTTTACTCCTGTGAGTAAGAATCATCGGCCTTCTTACGGCTAGGATTAGCTCGCCGACTTTGAACACTCTTTCCTTTACTTTGCGATTGAAAGCTTTGGAAATACGTGCTTGGTAGAGCACGATGCGCTATTGAGCTTGGAGGCATTTCTCGTCTAATCCTTCCAGCTCTTGGAGTCTTAACAGGTCATTCTTTTCTCGAGTCAGCTCACTAGTCACGGCTATCCTGAGCGACGGGGTCTGGATTTCGATGGGAAGAACTGCTTCGCTCCCTTAGACCAGTGAAAAGGGGGTACAACCTATCGGTGTTCGTACCGTTGTGCGATATGCCCAGAGACATTCGTCTAGCTTCTCATTCCAGTCTCTTTTGTTTGTAGAGACAAATTTCTTCAGGAGTTTGATAATGGTTTTGTTGAAAGCTTCTGCCAAACCATTAGCAGCTGGATAATACGCCGTAGAGGAAATATTGTGTATCCAATTTTTATCGCAAAACCGATAAAACGCTTGGCTGATGAATTGAGGCCCATTGTCGTAAATTATCCTCCGGGGTACCCCGAAGCGATAAATGACGTGGTGCTTGATGAAGCTGATTACGTCAGACGCCTTTACCTCAGCCAGAGGGATCGCCTCTGCCCATTTGGAGAAGTAATCCGTGATGGCCAGTATGAACCGGTGGCCTCTGGAGGAAGACGGGTGAATGGGACCAATGATATCCATACCCCATGCTTCGAAGGGCCAGGATACAACCGTAGGATGTAAATATTCAGACAGTTGGTGTATAAAGTCTGTATGAACCTGATAGGCTCTGCATTGTCTTGCATAGCTGATCGCGTCTGTGATCATAGTGGGCCAGTAATAGCCCATTCTTCTGATACGATCCTGTAGCTTAGGACCGGGCTGATGTGCTCCGCATACGTCGTTGTGAGCTTCTCGGATAACTTGCTGTGCTTCATCATCTGAGAGACATCTTAATAGCAATCCGTCGTAAGTCCGACGATATAGGCATTGTGAAGATGCATCGAAGTAGAAGCGTAATGATCGTCTCTTGACGGATACTGTTTCTCTGGGGTCTTCTGGCAAGATTCCGTATGCGACAAAATCTATGAAGGGACTCCTCCAGTCTTTTCCAGGGGGATCTGTGTTTACAGCGTGACTGCGTTCTATGTGGAGGTTGTTCTTCACGCAGAATAAATCTCTGTTAAGAAGGATCACCGAATTCTGCCTTCTTATAGGAGTAGCTAAATTCGCCGCTAGACTGGCTAGGGCGTCAGCTTCCAGATTCTGGGATCGAGGGACATGATCTAGGAAGAATCCTTTGAATGTCATGGCTATCTTGACCGTCACTTGGTGATAGGGGATGAGGTCTGGATTCCGGACTTCATATATTCCTCTGACTTGATTGACGATAAGCAGAGAATCACCAATAGCTTTCAGGGACTCTACCCCCAGCTCTTTAGCAACTTGGAGCCCTATTAGTAGAGTGTTGTACTCCGCCACATTGTTGAAGCAGGGCTCGCTAAGAGAATATGCTCGGTAGATGACAAGCTGATCAGGGGCGACCAGGACGACTCCTACTCTTGGAATGATGTTTCCCTTAGGACCGGTTCTGGAGGCGCCGTCGAAGAACAGTTGCCATGCGTCACCTTCCATTGCGGAATTACATTCTGCAACTTCGTCGGGAATGTCTTCGTATAATTTGGAGATCTCCGGGATTGGATGAGCGGCTAGGAAGTCGGCCAGCGCTTGGCCTTTGATGGACTTCTGCGGTACGTATACCATGTCATATGGTATTAACAGCATCGCCCAAGTTGCGAGTCGGGAATTAAGAACGCTCGGCTTGCTCATCAGTACTCGAAGAGGGTTAATCCTGGAGATGATGTGGATAGTCTGGCCGGTGACGCAGTGCCGCGTCTTTTGGATAGCGAACATCAGAGCCAAGCATTCTTTCTCCACTGGGTTGTACCGGTGTTCGGCTCCGACCATCATCCTGCTGAGGTAGTAGATGGCCTGTTCATGCCCTACATTATTCTTCTGTGCGAGAAGAGCTCCTAGCGAATGATCCATTACTCGAACGTATAGCAAGAATGGTTTTCCCATAACGGGAGGCACCAGAACTGGCGGACTGTTGAGGTAGCGTTTGATATCCCTGAATGCTTGCTGACAGGTTTTGTCCCACACGAAGGATACACCTTTCTTCATGAGATACGAAAAGGGCTGACATCTTCCCGAGAGGTTGGATATGAACCTCCGGATATAAGCCAGACGGCTTTGAAATCCCCGGAGTTCCCTCAGATTGCGGGGCGGTCGCATTTCTACGATGGCCTGGACTTTGTCAGGGTCCACCTGGATGCCTTTGGCGGTGATGACAAATCCCAGGAATTTGCCACTAGATACACCCAGGAAGGACTTCGTAGGATTCATCTTGAGTTGATATTGGCGCATTAACTCGAATACCGTCCTCATGTCTTGAATATGATCATCCTTGAGGCGGCTCTTGACGGCTATGTCGTCCACATAATATTCTACTATTTTGCATAAATGCTCATAGAATATGCTGCTCATAGCCCGTTGGTATGTAGCCCCGGCGTTCTTCAATCCGAAGGGCATGATCGTATAGCAATATACTCCCAATGGGGTGCGGAAGGCAGTGTGCTTCTCGTCTTCAGGATGCATCTTGATCTGATTGTACCCTGAGAACCCGTCCATGAAAGACATGCGTTCAAAGCCGCAGGTATTGTCGATCATGATGTCCGTGATGGGAAGAGGGAATTCATCCTTGGGGCAGGCCGCATTCAGATCTCGGTAATCGATGCAGATACGTACCTTCCTATTTTTCTTCATGACTGGGACAACATTGGCGACCCAGTCGGGATGTTGTTCTTCCCGGATGAAACCATAGGCTATCAGCTTCTTGACTTCAGCTTCAATGGCATCCATCATGTCCGGGCGAAACCGGCGTTGGTGCTGCTTCATAGGCTTTGAATCGGTCAATATATTGAGCTTATGAGTAGCCACCTTTGGGTCAAGGCCCGGCATGTCCCCATAATCCCATGCAAAGACGTTGATGTATTCCTTTATCAGCTGTATGATTTCTCCCCTTTCAGTTGGGGGAAGATTGTCACTGATAAATATTGGTTTTGGCGAAAGTTCACCCCCAACATCGATTTGGATAACTTCGTCTTTGGTGGGAGGTTCTCTTTGCTCGAAGCGGAATTCCCACTGCGTATCCATTTGTTGATCCCAAGAGTCATTCTCAAACGGCTCAGAATCCTGTTCATCTGCTTCTGAGGGATCTGTCACCACCATATTTACTGATAGCGTTTGTCCGCGAGCATCAGGTGAGTCGGGGGGTGACGGGCCGTCCTGGGAGGAGAAAAAGATATCCTCATCCGACTTGGAAGTCGTAAGGGAGGTGGCATAGCCTAACCCGAAACGAGTTTGACGATAGCGGGGGTCGCCGCGTGGCGGCATTCGTCTGCCTCTTCCGTAGTTGAGGCCTGGCTTTCTTTTCAAGTCGTAGCCCATGTTTTGCATGATCCTTAATGCCTGCGGGCTGTATTGGTGAATCTGCATTTTTCCAGTATCGTCATCGAAAGGGTCTTCCAGGCTGGCCGGTTGACTGCGCATGCGATCGAAGAATATGGGGCGCTGACTGCTGCAGCTAGGCGGGACAATAAAGATAGAATCCTCATGGGGTCCATACGTCGTGATGATGTTGGACGATGGCGCTGCTTCCCAGACATATGGATGGTAGGAGTTTATAGCTTCCAAGAATTTTTGTGCTATGGGTCCTACCTCGTCACGGGGCGTGGATTCCTGATTTGGAATCTGAGCATCAATGTACTGGAAAAGAGGAAGTTTATTATCATCTGGAACTCCGTTCCTGGTCGTGTTTACATCGGTCGGCTGCCCGTTGCGCCGAAGGTTGATAACCAAGGGAGGAGGCAGAGTGACCGTTGAAGAGTTGCTTTCTTTTCCTGAGTTAGATCTGTTCAGGTGAATAGCCATAGGCTCTAGGACTTTTGGACGAGTGGTTCGTCCTTTCACTCTGATTGACAGCGGTAGTGCGGCGGAGGGTTTTCCTGGCTCCCGGATGAGTGCTTCGTCCTTCGCCTCGCCTGTCCCTTCTTCCATGTGGTCTTGGGAGTACAACACGGCATCGGAATAGTAGGATTCTATTCCTTTAAACGGGTTTAGGTCAACCACCTCCGTTTGTACGGTTCCTTGTGCGTCTACATATTTAAGGCATTGATGTAGAGTTGAAGGAACGATGTTGTGGTCGTGGATCCACGGTCTTTCCAGCAAAATATTGTAGGATACCTCTGAATCGATGACATAATATGTGGCCACCGATCTGAGGTTGCCGATCTGGATTCTCAAGCGGATCTTCCCCAATGGCTTACTTCTTCCAGCGTTGAAACCCACGATTGTAGTGGTAGTGTAAGCCAGTTCGCTGGTAGGAATTCTTAGCGGCCTGAGCAGACTGTGAGGGATGATGCTGATCGATGACCCCAGATCTATGTGAATCTGGTCGACCTCCATGGAACCGACATACCCGGTGTAATAGAGGGGCCTGTCATGTCTGTTATGTTTTAACAGCATGTCGTCTTGAGTGAAAGTGATATTTGGGACCCGGAATCAGAATCATGAACCGTTTAAAGTTTCGGAAAGCTAATGTCGAGATCATCGACATATATTTTTCCCAAAATTTAATTTGAAGTATTTACATACTGTTAATTCTATAGAACTTGTAGGTTAGAATTTAACCATCGGTGCACAATACAAAATTTGTATGTGCCATAATTCCCAAACGAATTTGAATTCGGACGAGCCATAAATTTCAACATATTTTTGACGCTAAAATCTACAAGAAATCATGCATAAAAATTAAGTTTGTGTCGGTTGACTTTTTGGTCAACAGATTGCCTCGATTTGCGTGCCATGAGTCTCGAGTTGATAAAATTCAGTTTCTTTGGATAAAATTTAGGAATTAACATAAAAATCAGAATAATAAGATTAAAATAGGATTTTAGAGTAATTATTCCAGAATTAAATAAATTAAAATAAATTATCTTTTGACGTGATAAATTTGTAATACATAGGCTATTTGGACTGTGACTTGGACTCTGATTCATACCAGCAGCAGGACCCCAGGCAAGATACCTTGCCAAATTGTTTACAGTACTTTGTATGCTATTTATATTTCTTTTTATTTATTTCATTTCTGTATAGTTCTTGCATGTGTAGTTTTTCTCCAGTCATTACTATGTATTAGATATGTTGACACACACATGGCACCTAGTATCATGGGAGGACAATCATTAGGCGTATGGGCTTTTAACCACTCTGGTAAACCGTAGTATATAGTTTGCACTACGGGCGTGTGTCGCGCTGGTCGCTACCCCAGAGGTATGTCGATTTCTGTAGAGTCGCGCTGGTCGCTACCCCAGAGGTATGTCAATTTCTGATGTTCTAGACGGGTGTGTGAGTTGTGAGGCTTAGATCGAGTAGACTACCCTTGCCCATACGTCGAAAAGTTGTCCTCATTTGCATTCATATAGATTGTCTTGTACAGCGTACTTATTTATTTTCAAATTATATGCATGTTTACTGTATTCAAGTTGGCTCATATTTTTTGTATCTTGTTACGTCCCTCTGAGGACCTGGTCCGCTGCCAGGTGTATCTGTTCTTGAGTATTTGCAGGAGCGCAGATTTGGATGGTTGTATATGCTTAGTGGATGTCTTCTCTTCGAGCCATGATCGATAGCTGGTATACTTATATTGGGTTTGATTGTGTTGTACTTATATTGTATTTACCTTTCCTATTCGAGTTGGTAGTGGATTTGTTTCCATCCAACTATTATCCTAGATACTTCTTATTGAGATCTAGTTTCATCGATACTGTTTATTTATTTCTATATGATTTTGGTGGATGAGATTTAGATTTTACCCTATGACTTGTATTACAGTTATACCACTTGTAGATTTGATATTCATATTACAGCGTACGTGTGGATTTGGTTTCCATATATTGGAGTTGCCATATCCATGTGGCTGGCATGCTTACGTGTCCTAGTCCTACATATTTTTTGGACTGGGGTGTGACATGTTTTTGTGGTGGCCCATGCAGGTCGAGAGTATATTGTCTCGGTTACGTTACTGTACCAAGCAAGCCTGCACCTAGGAATAGAGTATAGGATCTCATCCATATTTGACTATGACTCATCCTTCCTTCCAATCTGTTCTATTTGAATAGCCGCATCCTGCTCGATTTATGTACTTCCCTAATAGTTCTTTAAGTATAGCCTTCTCCTATAATATAGAAGTTCCTGTTGTTAGATGATAATTAGAGTAGCACACCTATTAAGAATACAACGAGAATATAGACACACCACTAAGTTAGAATATCTAGTGAACCCTAGAATTCCTTATCTTTAGATTGGTATACCATTACCCCTTGATGTATTAAGAAGACTTGAGAGTAGTATAGACACTACTAGAGTTAGTTAGAAGTTTTACCATAATGTTTGACACCTAGTATCACATAGTCTTTTGACCTATTAATGGAGTGTGATTGAACAACATTAATTGTATTCTAGCAAAAGACGATAATGTTTATTCAGACGATAGAATTTAGAGGTCCTTGCCCCTATTTGGTCGACTAGCAACTTAGACAAGGAGGTTGTATGATAACTGTAGGGACTGTAGAGTCTTTTATTATTGTTGTTTAGTTGTTTTTGTTTTTGTGAACTTGAATTAAATTGTACCTCCTTTCATCATCATCTAGCGTACTTATATTTGCTGTACTACCTTGACTTATGCTGCTATTATAGCCTAGTTTTTGTAAGCTTATTCTTTATCGAGCTTGTTCATGACATATGTATTATTGGGGAGGCCCACAATAATACAATTCAGAATCAGTGTATTATGGTCTGATCAACCATAGTACGCTTGATTCGCCCTTCGCAATAATACTTTACGTGGATTGAGATATATGGTTGACTAGTAGACACCTGTACTTGCCCTCTAGATATCTCTAAGCATATTGTATCCGTTACATAATTGTACCGATGCGAGCATGTGGATAGGCATTACCAAAATAGAACTTTAATCCACAAATGCTTTGACAATTCCTATTTGAATTCTTTAAACGTCTTGATCCCGATACTTCTATTCTATTACCTCGCCCTTGAACTCTTTATTATTGATCTCCGTCTTCCCTTATTTCGGAAAGACGAAACCTCGTGCTTGGTATAAGTTTAATACACAGAGAGTACTAGATATACCCCGTAGGTCGATCACATACTTGAGGATTATTCTTTTGTAATTAAGGACATATCATATATGATATAATCGGCGTTGAAGTTTTGAGGATTGAATGACATGAGTAAATAAATTAAGGAATATTTTTCTTAAAGTATATAGCCTTCTGTGATAGATGGATAAATTCTAAGTTGGGTAGCAGTGCATTGTCAACTTGAGAGGAATTTCTTTTAGATTGTGATCAAGTAAGAGTAGATTGGGAGATTCAACTCATTTTAATTTTGAGAAATTTTAAAAGAAGGATTAAGATAATGAGGATTTAACGAATTTTAAAATCTTGATATTGCGGACCAAATATTTATACTTTGAGCACATGATTTAAATTTTGAATATTGAAGGATGAATCATCGATTTAAATTTTGAGGATAAATATAGAATTTTAGACTTGAACAATTGGTTAATTAGATTTAAATTTTACAATTTGATGATTTGAATTAAAAGTTTAATTTTGATTGTTGGGTTACCTATTTGAAATATTGAGGATGTAAATTGAGTTTAAATATTTGAATAGTACAAAATTCTTAAGTTAAGAATAGGAATAAGATTTGATTAGAATTGTTTATTGTTCAAAGTCTAGAGGAGATTATGATAGTTGGAAATTATGATATAAATTTTGATGTGGGATGTCATATAGACTTGAGTTAGATTTGGATGTTGATTATTTAAAAATCGAGAAGAGATTACGACAGGTTAAATTTTGATTTAAACAGTAGTTATCTTAATTTTGAAGTGATCGCGATAGATTTGAATAGATTTTGTTATTTAAATTTTTGGAAGAGATTGCGATTGACGTACCTTATGTATGAATGTGAAGGATTTAACAAATTGTGCCTTATTTTAATTTCGAGGACAAAATTGTTTTAAGTTGGGTAGATTGTAAACTCCCTCACCCAAAATAGGTATTTGTGTATATTTTATATTATTATATTTATTATAGATATTGAATTTATTTAGAGTATTATCTTAGTTAATTAGAAAATAATTTTTTGAGTATATTTACTTTTATAAATATTTATTTAGAATTATTTTTAGGCAATTTTAGATTATTGGGATTTTTTCATAATTTTTAGTTAATTAAAAACTAGTAACACTAATTTTTGAGGACTTTAAAGAATTTATTTTATGTTCAAACTTAATTAAAAATATCCCAAAATTTTATTTTAGGTTCTAAATAATAAAATATATTTTTTAGAATTTTTGGGAATTTTTCGATTATTTTTATCATTTATTTCGAGTTAATTATGAAAAACTGAATTAAAAACTAATTTCTGAAAAAGAAAATCCAAAAAGTAATTAATTCTGCCCAGTCAGCAAACAGGGGGCCCACCTGTTAGCCTAGCAGTGAACAGTGCCGGGCCCGACTGTCAGCCGACCTCGAGATGAGCCGAGACCGAGTTCGACTCGGACTCAGCTGAGCCGAGCCGCATCGAACTGCGACAGTTCGATCTGGGCGGGGCTGCATGGATGGCTGCCACGTGGCGTGCTGTGAGCCGCGGCTGCACTTTCTCTCTCCTATATATAAATATATAATAGTTTAGATATTAATTTCTAGGGTTTTTCTTCAGCCGATTTTTGGAGAATTGTCATCTAGGGTTCCTTCATCTTCCAGAAGCCATTGCGCATAGCTCCGGACTCCAAACGAGGCCTAGTTTTTTTTGTTAGAACGATAATGAGGTTAGATTTCTGATTATATAAATTGTTTTTCTAAATTATTAGTATTAAATTCTGAAAAATTCGTAGAGCACAGCATATCCAAAAATAGATGTATTTCGATGTTTTCATAATTTCTGGAGAACCCGGAATCAGAATCATGAACCGTTTAAAGTTTCAGAAAGCTAATGTCGAGATCATCGACATATATTTTTCCTAGAATTTAATTCGAAGTATTTACATACTGTTAATTCTATAGAACTTCTAGGTTAGAATTTAACCATCGGTGCACAATACAAAATTTGTATGTGCCATAATTCCCAAACGAATTTGAATTCGGACGAGCCATAAATTCTAGCATGTTTTTGATGCTAAAATCTACAGGAAATCATGCATGAAAATTAAGTTTGTGTCGGTTGACTTTTTGGTCATCAGATCGCCTCGATTTGCGTGCCATGAGTCTCGAGTTGATAAAATTCAGTTTCTTTGGACAAAATTTAGGAATTAACATAAAAATCAGAATAATAAGATTAAAATAGGATTTTAGAGTAATTATTCTAGAATTAAATAAATTAAAATAAATTATCATTTGACGTGATAAATTTGTAATACATAGGCTATTTGGACTGTGACTTGGACTCTGATTCATACCAGCAGCAGGACCCCAGGCAAGATACCTTGCCAAATTGTTTACAGTACTTTGCATGCTATTTATATTTCTTTTTATTTATTTCATTTCTGTATTGTTCTTGCATGTGTAGTTTTTCTCCAGTCATTACTATGTATTAGATATGTTGACACACACATGGCACCTAGTATCATGGGAGAACAATCATTAAGCGTATGGGCTTTTAACCACTCTGGTAAACCGTAGTATATTGTTCGCACTATGGGCGTGTGTCGCGCTGGTCGCTACCCCAGAGGTATGTCGATTTCTGTAGAGTCGCGCTGGTCGCTACCCCAGAGGTATATCGATTTCTGATGTTCTAGACGGGTGTGTGAGTTGTGAGGCTTAGATCGAGTAGACTACCCTTGCCCATACGTCGAAAAGTTGTCCTCATTTGCATTTATATAGATTGTCTTGTACAGCGTACTTATTTATTTTCAAATTATATGCATGTTTACTGTATTCAAGTTGGCTTGTATTTTCTGTATCTTGTTACGTCCCTCTGAGGACCTGGTCCGCTGTCAGGTGTATCTGTTCTTGAGTATTTGTAGGAGCGCAGATTTGGATGGTTGTATATGCTTAGTGGATGTCTTCTCTTCGAGCCGTGATCGATAGCTGGTATACTTATATTGGGTTTGATTGTGTTATACTTATATTGTATTTATCTTTCCTATTCGAGTTGGTAGTGGATTTGTTTCCATCCAACTATCATCCTAGATACTTCTTATTGAGATCTAGTTTCATCGATACTGTTTATTTATTTCTATATGATTTTGGTGGATGAGATTTAGATTTTATCCTGTGACTTGTATTACAGTTATACCACTTGTGGATTTGATATTCATATTACAGCGTACGTGTGGATTTGGTTTCCATATATTGGAGTTACCATATCCATGCGGCTGGCATGCTTACGTGTCCTAGTCCTACGTATTTTTGGGACTAGGGCGTGACACATCTCAATAATTTATAATCTTAAATAGAAATAAAGATAATACAAATAATTTATATATAATCTATTAATATCTATTAACACTAAATTAGCATATATCTAATATTAAGACTTTATATATCCAAATAAATTCTCAATAATTCCTTAAAATTCTAAATAAATTACAGAAAAATATAATTAAATATTTTAACCTAAAATAAATATTTGGTAGGAACAATATGCAAGTATGGTCTCATAGTAAATCATGGAAGTCCTAAAAATTTATGTTTCCTAGGTTTTAATTACCAAAAATTCTAGAAAAATCTCCAAAAATCTAAAATAGCCTAAAAATAATTCTAAATAAATATTTACATAACTAAATATACTAAAAAAATTATTTTCTAATTAACTAAGAGAATACTCTAAAGTAATTCAATATTTAAAATAATCTATAATAAATATAATAATATAAAATATACACAAAATACCTATTTTGGGTGAGGGGGTTTACAATCTACCCAACTTAAAAGAATTTTGTCCTCGAAATTAACACTAACCCATATCCGTAATAAATCACAATAGCTATTAACACTTCGTTGCTAGCTTGCAGTGCTTCATAAAAGGTTTTGGTCAGCCACCCTAACACTTTTCTCCCTTATTGTCCATACACTATTCTTTTATCCTCTAACTCATCTACACTACCCAACTAAAAAAAAATTTACTAGTAGTCAAAGTATTTTGTGGCTATTGTCTAGGTTGTTAGACGAATTTATTTATTGGGTCGAGAATCTTGGGATACCTGTCTGGAATCTCATAACAATAATTTTTCTTTCTAACCGTCAAGTATCGTAGTCTAATACTGCCATGCCACCTGACCAGTATGTCTGCAATTACTTCGACTACTCTACTACAACGGTATAGCTGCAGCTGTCGCTACTTTGTAGCGATTTGTCATAGTTGTCAGTTCATAACAAGTGCCTTCAATTCTTTCCTAGGCATAGTCTAAGTTTTAGGGCAACAGTTAAAGTCTTGACTAACTTATAAAACTATTAAAAGTATAAACTAGTTCAAACAGTCTAATAAATTCCTATTAGCCTAAGGGATGATATACATGGTTTTTAAAATAATAAGAGGATACAGATATTGCTTAGGTCATATACATAAGGGTTATTATTAAGAACTCATCCTTTAGTTATTAATCATCTACTAAACCATTTACGTTTTAACTAACAAAACTAAGGATGGGGTCAAAGTAGACCAACAATTCATGTTGGCACGAAAAAGACGTAACTACGATAGGAAGAATTAAGCACGAGATAATGAATGGATAGAGAAGAGAAGATGAGCCACCCAAGGGGGCGAGATGGTGATAGAAAAAGAATACTACTACTGCTACTCGCGTCATCTATTAGAATCGCGTGTATGCCATCTGGGTATAATATCAGTATATCGCAATGTTATAAATTGCGCTAGGCGTAGTCGGTGTGTTTTTGGAACGCCTAGGGCGCCTAGGCGGCGCCTAGGCGCCGAACTGGATTTAATTTTTTTTTTTTTTTGTAAGTAGGGTTTGTTTCTCATACTCTGAAATTTAAGTTTTTTTTTAACTAATATGAGTTTTATTTCTTTTTTGAACTACAGTTTGAAGGTGGAGGATCTTGAGAAGTGTTTGGCTGCAACAATTCAAGTGTTCCTTACATATGAGAGACTGTAAATATAAGATACTATTGTAAATAACTAAATATGAGAGACATTTACATCTACACCACTAACTGTTAATTATTCAGCTCAATCTAAGCATGGTAATTAGTGGCATTTGAGTGGATCTACAAAAATAATAAATTAATAATATTACAGCTTCAGTACACACTTTTGCAACTCAAAACTTGTAAGAACTTGTTATATACTTAGTATCAAACAATCCTGCAGTACACAGCTTCAGTACAAAAATATACTTAGTATCAAACAAACTTGTAAGAACTTGTAAGAACTTGTTATATACTTAGTATCAAACAAACTTGTAACAGAAAGAACTTGTAAGAACTTGTTATATACTTAGTATCACTACAAAAATAATAATATTACAGCTTCAGTACACAGCTTCAGTACAAAAATAATAATATTACTAGCATTTAATCAGACTACAATTCCTGCAGCTTGTGTATATAACTACACCTACATTACAATTCCAGCCATCATAACCCATGGAAGTGCACTAAACCAGGCAGCTTGTCTGAGGTCAACTTGATAATCTGCCCAACAAGAAAATAAAATGGATTAGTACTCAAAAATTCCAGCCATCATAACCCAGCAAGTTCGATCAACATTAAGGAGAAGATCAAAGCCCAAGTTGGCAGGTACCTTACTAAAATGAGGAAATGGATTAGTACTCAAAAACAGAACAATATCTACAAATTTAAAATTATTCTGGTGATGAACTTCAAAAACAGCCACTGGACATGAAAGATTCACATCACAAGATTTACAACTACCAAAATAGAACAATATCTACAGTCTACACTAACTACAGCTAACTGGAAATGGATTAGTACTCAAAAATAGAACAATATCTACACTAACTGCAGCTAACTGCAGCTAACTGCAGCAGGATATTTAGCATCTTCATTGTCACTCCATAGTCCATACATGAAAGATTCACATCACAAGATTTACAACTACCAGTCTACCATTGTAACATCCACCATTAACACATTAAAACATATCCAAAACCAAAAGCACCAAAACATAACATATCCAACAAGCTGAGATTTACAACTACCAGTCTACCAACACATTAAAATTTCTTAGTTCTAAACATCGTAGTCGAACTCCTCCTCTCCATAATTTTCCAACACATGCTCTTCATCGGACTCAAATTCAACATTGATTGGATCCTCCTCATCTTCTGATTCAAAATCATCTTCATGAAGTTCCCTCACTCTAGAACTTCTACGGAGTTGTAGCATTTCGTCAGCTCCGGATGCATCACCGACCGTTTGCCAAGTAAGACCAGTTCCAGGCTCAGCTTCATCATCATCACCCCCGTCAACAATCCATGCATGTGCACTACTAGCATCACTTGCTAGAAGCACATCAACTTTCTTCTCTTGCTCCCTTTTGTGCTTGTTCGTCAATTTTGCATTAAATTGGACATAAACTAGATTGTTCAATCGATGAACATCTAGTCTATTCCTTTTCTTCGTATGTATCTACAAAAGTCAATAAGTGGTTACTAGTTAGAACTTAGAACAAAATTAAATATGTGAATAATGAAATAAATATTTGAACACTACGAAGTACGAACCCCTTCAAAAGTGCTCCAGTTTCTTTCACACCCAGATGAACTAGTGGTTAACCACAAGATTCTTCTAGCAAACTTTTGCAAATTAGGCGTTTGATATCCAAAATTTGACCACCAGTTTGCTGCTTAGAATAATGAAGATATTAGGGTCAGTATAGTCAGTGACTCAGTATACAAAATTCAAATTTGACCATACAAATTTCAAATTTCAAATTTTTTACCTGGATCAAAAGCTTCATAATTTTCTTGACATCCTTTTAATGCCAAAGCTTTACGAAAAGCTCCCTCTCTATTCTTATATTTTGGCAACTCCATATTTATAAGCTCATTTTGCATGTCAATATCATCATTAAAAAATGTCTCCATACAGTTTAGAACCCCTTCTGTGACAACTTCATCAAATTGAATGTTGTTATCCTTGTAAAAGTAATAAGGATTCAAGAGGTAGGCCATCAAATGTAATGGACTATCTAGCCTATTAGCAATTTGTGCATTAATAATATCCCAAACAACTTGATAGTTTCTCTCAAGATTATTTGAGGCTTCTTTTATATCTTGCTTCGCCCGCAAAAGCTCTCCGTATAAAAAGCCCATAGATGGCTTTTTATCCCTATCAACAATTCTGAGCACTCTAACTAGAGGTGCAAAAACCTTCAGATATAATGTCACACCATTCCAGAAGCCATGCTCAACACGGTAGAGTAGGCACTTTTTCCCTTGACAGTCTTGGACAATTTACAATTCTCCCATTCACTGCTAGTAAACATTGCTCTCAATTGGCCCTTTTTCTCCACCAAACTCTGCAAAGTGAGGAAGGAAGAAGCAAATCTGGTGACTCCAGGTCTGACTATGTCCCTCTTCTTGGTAAATGACCTTATTAAGGCTAAGGTCTTATGGTGTGCATATATGAAGATAGTGAATGTCTTGGCTTGATCAATGATTTTCTTGTACTTAGACAGTTTTCTAATGCTTTCAAGCATGAGATTGATAGTGTGAGTAGCACATGAGGTCCAAAATATATTTGGCCTCTTATCTTTCAATAACTTGGCAACTCCCATATTGTTAGCAGCATTGTCTGTTACTATTTGAATCACTTTTGGAACCCCAACTTCTTCAATGCATTTGTCAATATACTCAAAAATGACTTCACTTGTATGTGCCTCATCCGAAGATTCCTTAGAGGAAAGAAAAACAGTACCCACCCTCGAATTCACACATAAGTTCATGATGCTCCTTCTTTTTCTGTCAGTCCAAGCATCTGTCATTATGGAGCACCCATTTAGGTCCCATTCTTCTTCATGTTCCTTCATTAGATTTTTAGTTCTCTCAACCTCTTCCTTCAATAATGGCTCTCTCAGCTCGTATTGACTAGGAGGTTTAAAACTGGGTCCAAATTGACCGACCGCCTCAACCAACATTTTGAAGCTATCATTATCAATAGCATGAAAAGGTATACCCGCTTCATACACCCATCTCGCACAATATCTTCTCACAGCATGTGTTCTTTCTTTAAATAGAGCTTCACTGATATTTTGTTGTCTTTGTGTCTTTCCCACACTCAAAGAAGCTGAAGGGTTGATGGAAGATGCAAATTTATCCATTGGGCCAAGAGGATGAGGTTGTCTCGAGCTTCCTAGCACTTCAATTTCTTCTTCACCATCCCCTCCCTTCGTAATATTCACCTCCGATCTCAACACCTCTTCTTCCATTCTTTTTTTTTTCTTGTTCTTTCCTTCGGCTATTGCATTCTTACATTTAACTTTATCATCTGGTGTAGACTTCGGACATGCAGACACATTCCCAGAAATATGGGCAATGTGTTCCTTTATCCTATAAGCTCCTCCGGACATTATCTTCAAACATAATTTATATTATACTCTATCCACATTCATTGGATCAACTAGCATTCCATAATTCCATCCGATATCATTTGATTTTCGTTTAAGTATTGTGGCAGACTCGGATGAGGGTTGGGCAGCAATACTACCCACACTAGCCGAGCCAGAGGCTGCCGTAGAGGACATAATTTGTCAAAACTGCAAAAAAAATTAAGAAAGAAACCAAGGAGTCACCGAGTCAGTCAATGACCAAAATTAAATCATCTAAACAATTGAATCACAAATTGCCAAATTCACAAACAGAGATTTAGATAAAAAAATTACAAATGAATGAATGATCTACTAGTTAGTTAGTTCAGATTCTTCAGAATCCAGATTATTTCAGTGTTCAGTACAGAAATCAGTGACAGTTACAAATTACAGAGTTCAGAAAAATTCAAAAATTAAATCACTGATAGAAGGAAGGAGAAATCTTCTGATAGTTCAGTTCAGTAATTCAGTATTCAGTTCAGAAAAACAACAAAAAAATAACAGTGTTCATAGTCCAGTACTTGAGTGTTCAGTTCAGTTCAGAAAAACAACAGTGTTCAATGTTCACTCTTTTTTCTGTACGACAGAGTCACGAGACTCACGACTACAGAACATATAACCCCACAAAAAAATGACACAAGGAGAAATCGAGGAAAGAGAATGATTCGTACCTGAGTTGAGGTCCTGGAGTTAACACGAGAACTGAAGAGGGCAGCTGAAGTCGACACGAGGTCCTGGAGTCAACACGAGATCCCTGGAGTCGATACGAGATCCTGGAGTCGACACGGAAGGAGATCTGAAGAGGGCTCGACACTGTGGAGAGATGAAGTGAAGCCGACGACGGTGGAGGACGGTGAAGAACGACGGAGTCGACGACGGTGAGTCGACGACGGTGGGATTAGGGTTTTCCTCCCCCTTTCCTTTTTTTCTTTCTTCTGCAGTTGGGTGAATCGAGTGCGGGGTGTTAGATTTAGGTTTTTTTCTTTCCCAAACCGTCAGTTCAGTGGCGGTTTACTGTACACCGAACTTACCCGAGTTGGTCCGATTTGGGCCGAACTGGTCTGACTTGCTCCGATTTGGGCCGAACTGGTCCGACTTGCTCCGATTTGGGATTTGATGAACCGATTTTGCATATTTCGGTTCATTTTGCTTCCGCCTGGCGGCTAGGCGGCGCCTAGGCGCCCGAATTGGGCACAATTTAGAACACTGGTATATCGTCATAACTGTTAAACCAACACCTATATAATTCTACGTCTACTATGCACCTAAGATCTCGTATCATAAAGGGGGTCATGAGTATGCAATGACACATATAACTAAGGTCGTACCTGTATCTATGGCTTCCTATGGCCGCGCTCTCTTGTTTGTCATCATGAGTGCTTGGACTATGGGGTATATCTAATACTATTCGTATATCAAACTTATACTAAGCACGAACATTCATCTTTCCGAAATAGGGGAAGATAGAAAACAACAATAAAGAGTTCAAGGAGGAGGTGATATAATACAAGTACGGGATTCGAAGGGATTAAAGAATTTTGAAAGGGAGTTGCCAAGGCAGTTGTGGATTAAAATCATATTTTGGTAAATTCTTATATGCATGTTCATATCAAAACAGTTATGTACCTGACATGATATGCTTTGACCAGTCTAGAGGGCAAGTATATTCGTCTAAAAAGTTGAGTTAACTATATCTCAATCCACATAAAGTAATGATACAAAGAGCGAACCAAGTGCACTACGGTTGATCAGACCATAATACACCGATTCTGATTTAGATAATGCATTAGTGTGGGCCCCCAATAATATATATGTCATGAACAAGCTTAATAAAAGAATAAGCTTGCAAAACTAGGCTATAATAGCAGCATAAGTTGAGGTAGTAAAAATATAAGCACGCTTGATTATGATGGAGGAAGGTACTGAATAATCTAAGTTCACCAAGAAGATTGGTGTTGTGCCTCTACAATTGCCATACTAATTTCTTGTCTAAGTCTAAAGTCAACCAAATGGGTGTATGGGTCTCTAAGTTCTACAGTCCAGAATAACACTAAAGTTCTATAGTCTGGATAAACACTATCTTTTTATGCAAGTCTATAGTTGGTGTCATTCAATTATACTTCATTAATGAGTCAACAGGACTATGTGTTACTAGGTTATGAGGCATACTATCCAACTTATAATAATTTAACTAATATTATTATTAAATAATAGAGTATATATACCTGGTACAAGGCACCTTTTTACCCCTATCAAGCATGAAAGAAAAGATAAGATTGACGTTGTGAAAGGATCAAGCAAGATGTAATGCAAGAAATCAAATGAGAATAAGAAATAAAATCAAGGACGGTGATTAAATAAGTGGATGAGATCCTATATTCTAATCCTATGTGCAGGCTTGCTCGGTACAGTAACGTAACCGAGACAATATGCTCTCGACCTGCATGGGCCACCACAAAAATATGTCACGTCCCAGTCCCAAAATACTTAGGACTAGGAACACGTAAGCATGTCAGCCGCATGGATATGGCAACTCCAATATATGGAAACCAAACCCATACGTACGATGTAATATGAATATCAAATCCACAAGTGGTATAAATCTATCACAAGTCACAGGGTATAATCTAAATCTCATCCACAAAAAATCAAATATAAATAAATAACCAATATTTATGAATCTAGATATCAATAGGAAGTATCTAAGGATGATAATTGGGTGAAAAAAAATCTACTACCAACTCGAATATACAAGTATAACACAATAACACGATATAGGAATACCAGCTATAAATCACAGGCTCGAAGAGAAGACATCCTCGAAACATATGTAACCATCCGAATCTGTGCTCCTACGAATACTCAAGAATAGATACACCTGGAAGGGCCAGGTCCTCAGAGGGACATAACAAGATACATAAAAACATGCCAATAAAGTACTGAAATAAATATCCAATGGGTCGCCTAACCATCTATGTGAATGCAGTTGAGAACAACTTTCCCCACAAGTGAGCTATCTGGCTGAAAACTGGGATTTGGCATAGTTCTCTATTGGAGATCCAGGGGCCTAAAAGACACGTCATCTTTTGAACGCCGGTGGCCTACCTGATAATATATAATATATAGTGGTCATCACCACCCGTATCTCCGGCGGAGAATCCGGGCGCACAATAGAAAAAGTGCAAGGAGCTCAAATGCGGTACTTGTTGTTCTCCCCACCCCATGCTCTAAGTATGTCACATCCATGACACAATTTGGTTCATAGCCTATTCTTAGTACCCTAGCCCAATCCTGCAACCAAACAAGCACAAGGATGGGACCACCATACTATAATAGGCTATTTCCATAGACCTCTAATAACTAATAAGCCTTCTAGCATACAAAGTTTCTAACCGCAGTTATCCCTAACGCACGGCCCATACGTACAGGAGGCCAGACCTATCACGCAGTCCGTGAACTATATGAGACTCACACTCGTGTAACAACTGTGTCACGGCCAATGAAACCTAATGATGCTTCATAAAAATGGGGCAGTCTCATAAACAAGGTCAATGCATATACATAATAAAAACATATCACGACGACACCGTCGTTGTACCCAAGTTTCCTTGGACATGCAGTTTATATAGCAGTTAAAATATATGAACTAAAGACAAAAAATAAAGATGCATGCAATATATGAATATAAATAATAGTACAATAGCAAGGAATACTTGCATGCTCTGAAAAAGGATGAAGTCACAACTCAAGGCGTCGTCCGATCTACCCGTCACATAAATTAAACAAGTTAGGTTACAAAAGTGGGTGAATAGGTTCCTCCATTTAATTAATTTTTAATTCTGAATAAATAACCTAAAATAGTATTTTAATCTTATTATAATCTGATTTTATTGTTAAACCCTAATTTTGGTCCAAAGAAAATCAACTTTACGGATTTGTGATCCATAGTACGCAAATCGAGGCAATCCGTTGACCAAAAAGTCAACCAACTCAAATCCTAGATTTGTGTGTGGAATCCTATAGATTTTAATGCTACATGAACGATGGAATCGACAGTTTCATAAAATTATAAGTCGGTAAAGAGTTATGGCCATAAGGGCGCACAAATGACAGTTTTTGATGGTTTCCTATTTACGTCTATGTTGCACGAATTTTACAGTAGAATAAAATTATATCTTAAATTCTAGAAAAATACTTTTCTGAAATTTCATCATGTCAGCTTTCCGAAACTTTAAACGGTTCATAATTCCGAGTTCAGGATCTCCCAAAATCTCGAAAATACGAAAATGCGTCTGATTTCGGACAGCTGGCACTTTCGGAATATTCTGGAAAAATAGGTTCTAAAATTACTGAAATAATTTATATATTCAGAAAACTAACCTTGATATGATTCTAACAAAACAAATTAGAGCGCGTTTGGAGTCCAGAGCTAGGAGATATCGTCTTTTTAAGTCGTCACAACTACTAAAAAATGAGGCTGAATTTATGACAAATTTTGACTATTTTTGGACGAAAGAGAGAGGAGTTTGGGGATAAAAAAATATGAAAGATGAGTTTATTCCATAAGTCTAATAGGTATTTATAATGGTGAAGATTGTTTAATTGAATAAGAGTAGGATTGGCTAATTTGGATATGATTAGGATCAGTTTAAATAAGGATAGGATATGCATGAAGTTGTTTTCCTAGTAGGCTCAGGATTTGAATTAATTTAAAATAGAGTTTGAGTTTATCTCAATAATTTATAATCTTAAATAGAATTAAAGATAATACAAATAATTTATATATAATCTTATTAATATCTATTAACACTAAATTAGCATCTATCTAATATTAAGACTTTATATACCCAAATAAATCCTCAATAATTCCTTAAAATTCTAAATAAATTATAGAAAAATATAATTAAATATTTTAACCTAATGTCGATTGCACCTGGAAACTCGACAACTGGTCGTCTGCTCCGGACATAATAACCTCTATACCCAACTGCTTTGGATCTCATAACAGGTGTTGATGGGTAGTTAAAAGAATGTCATAGGTCTCCTGCTTAATGCGTCAGCTACTATGATGGCTTTTCTCGGATGGTACTATAGCTCGGTCTCAAAGTCTGTCATCATCTCGATCCAACATCTTTGTCTCCGGTTCAGGTACTTCTTCTAAATTTTAAAAGAAACTCGAGGTCAGGTACTTATCGCGAATTCCATCTTGTTGCCACTCTACCTTTTTACTTCGAACCAGAGATTTCTCCTAGTTTACTCCATGTGTACCCTTTGTCACGCCTCGATCCCGAAAGGGCATAATGTATGAATGATATGGACTATCTGATGGAGCGCGCCCTGCCTTTTGAGTTACTTTTTATAATGCAAATTAAGGAGCCGAGAGACGAATCAATGTAAACTCTATGTAAATTACTCTGAATTATCAATAAAAAGCATGTTTCTTCCTATACTTGTGTTCAAATATCTGTGAATGTGATTTCTATATTGTGCTTCAAATGGGTTCCTATCACTGCACGTTCTTGTCTTGTGCAAGCGCAACTCCAGGCTCGTACGGCATCACGTCCCAGCGAGGACGATTCGGTTCCATAAAGGATCCAGCGAGGACGATTGACCCTTTCGGGATCGGGGCGTGACATATCAATCTGCTCTGATACCACGAGGAGGCTTTAGGAGCAACTCTATTTTGAAGTATAGTTAGAGTCAGTTCATTTTGGAGGCATGGACTTTCAATCTATACAAGGGCGTAATGTATAAACGATGTAGACTATCTGATAGAGCGCGCCCTGCCTTTTGAATTACCTTTTGTAATGCAAATCAAGTAGCCGAGAGGCGCACCAATGTAAACTCTATATAAATTACTCTAAACTATCAATAAAAAGCACGTTTCTTCCTATACTTGTGTTCAAATATCTGTGAATATAATTTCTATATTGTGTTTCAAATGGGTTCCTATCACTGCACGTTCTTGCCTTGTGCGAGTGCAACTCCAGGCTCGCACGGCATCATGCCCCAGCAAGGACGATTCGATTCCGTAAAGGATCCAGCGAGGATGATTGATCCTTTCGGGATTGGGGCGTAACATATTAGTATCAGAGCACGACTTCACTTCCTTGGGATTTCAAAAGATAATATAGGAGTTTGATGTGCCTCTCAATTGAGTTGCGTTCGGCATCCGTTGCATGAGATGAGTCGCCTATACAATGAGCCTATAGATATAAAATATATCATGTTTGGGGTGTTAACAAGCTACTCTCTTTTGTAGCAATGGCTAAGAAAAATACTGCCGCCGCAAGCAGTGCTCAACCCATTCAGAGCGATCCAGCAAGTTCTGGAGAATCCGGAGGAGCGGTTCTACCGATATGACCGAACGGCTTATGCATCTCATGAAGGTGCAGCAACAGCAAGCTGCTACTCAGCAAGCACAAATTCAGGCGCAGTTCACTGCTCAACAAAAGCAGATGGATACCATGATGCAACTGATTGCATCCTTGGTACCCAGCAACGGAGGAGCTACAGTGACGCTTGTCACGCCACCGGCTATGGCGGTAGAGGATAAGTCAGAAGAAACTCAGCCCCCCGCTAGAAATACTTGCCGAGCGGCAAAATTTATTAAAATGCATCCACCAACGTTCAATGGGCGAGCAGAATCGGACATAGTGATGGGATGGATTGCAAAGCTAGAGGGACTTTTCAACTTGGTAGGCATTAAGGGGTCTAAAAGAGTGGCTTGTGCATCAGTTCAACTGGAACTACGTGCGCACGATTGGTGGGAAGCCACTAAGCAAGAGATTTATGATTTCAATCCCAACTGTAAAATCACCTATGAAATGTTCAAATCTGCCTTTATTGAGCAATATATTCCCCGGATCGTGCGGCAACAAAAAAAAGACGACTTCAGCAATCTTGTGCAAGGAAGTATGTTGATGGATGACTATGATTCAGTGTTTGCTTGACTGGCCAAGTTTGTCGGACACTTCTTGCCCAACCAGCAGGAGTGGTGCTATCATTTTCAGAAAGGTTTGAATGACGATTTGCGTAGGGACGTAATCAACCAGAAATGTCAAACCTACAGGAAATGTTACGAAGCTGCCCTGAATAGCAAACGGATCTTTGGGCGCAATCCACCGAGAGTCAATGTACAAACCCCCCGTACCAACAACAATAAGAGGCCTCAAGAAACGGGAGGGTCTGGAGCACAAAAGCGTCCGCACACATCCGAACAGAGGGGTCCGCCCCAGGCTCCGTACTACCATAGGTGCGGCAAATTGGGGCATCGGGTGAATGAATGCCAAGTTATTGGGTGTTTCAAATGTAGTCATTTGGACCATAAGGCTTTTGACTGTCCGGATCCAAGACCGATTGTCAGGGCACAGCCGAATCAGAACAACGGGAATCAGAACAACAAAAATCAGAACAAGGGGCCTCCAGCAAACGGTGCCAATGCTGTGCCAGTGAACCCACGACGCCCCGGTGCTCAAGGTCGAGTCTATGCACTGACTCGGGATGAGGCATCTATCTCCGATACTGTTGTGACAGGTACTTTATTTTCAAAGAATTGCCCGCTAGAGTCTTATTCGATTCAAGTGCTACACATAGTTTTATTTTTGCTGATTTTATTATTGAGCATAAATTAGCTTCTACTCCTTTAAATATGAATCTTTGCGTGAGTACCCCTTCGAGAGTCGACATGCCCGCCCATGCGATCTGTAGGGATGGTTATATTTGCATCGGAGGAAGGAAGCTTTCCTTAGATGTCATTGTGCTAGACATTAAGGATTATGATAGTATTCTCGGGATGGACTGGTTGGGTGCTTGCCATGTAACAATCGAGTGCGCAGAGAAGCGAGTAATATTTCGTCTATCCGACGAGACAGACTTCTACTATTCGTGCAGCGCTGCACCGAAGACGGCAATGGTGATATCAGCAATTTCGGCTAGGCATATGTTGCATTCGGGCTGTGAAGGGTACTTAGCCTCTGTTCGAGACATCCGGCAGGAAAATACAGATGCAGCTCAGGCTGAAGCCATAGCAGATTTTCTCAACGTGTTTCCAGATGAGCTGCCTGAAATGCCTCCTGATCGTGAGATCGAATTCTCCATTGACACCTTTTCGGATTCGCGACCGATATCGAAGGCACCTTATCGAATGGCCCCAGCAGAGCTGAAGGAACTGAAGGTACAGTTACAAGATATTTTGGACCGAGGATATATTCGTCCAAGCGTTTCTCCGTGGGGTGCTCCAGTGCTGTTCGTAAAGAAGAAGGATGGATCCATGCGGCTGTGCATTGACTACTAAGAACTGAATAAGGCTACCGTACGAAACCAGTACCCATTGCCAAGGATAGATGACTTGTTTAATCAGCTACAAGGTGCAACAGTTTTCTCTAAAGTTGATCTTAGGTCAGGCTATCACCAGTTGAAAATTAAATCTGATGATGTTCACAAATTTGCATTCAGAACCCGATACGGACACTATGAATTTCTTGTGATATCGTTCGGCTTGACGAACGCCCCTGCAGCCTTCATGGATCTGAGAATCGCGTATTTTGGCCATTTGTGGAGAAGTTTGTAGTCGTGTTCATTGACGAGATACTAATCTATTCCAAGAATAAGACGGAGCACAAGGAACACCTGAAGATTGTGCTGCAGATATTACGAGAGCATCAGTTGTTCGCTAAGCTCAGCAAGTGTGAGTTTTGGTTGAACAACGTAGCATTCCTTGGGCATGTCATCTCGGCAGAAGACGTCGCCGTAGACCCAAAGAAAATAGAGGCGGTGGTGGACTAGAAGCAACCTACGTCAGCCAGCGATGTTCGAAGCTTTCTGGGCCTAGCGGGATACTACCGTAGGTTCGTGAAGGATTTTTCTAAACTGGCCTCGCCTTTGACTCGCCTTACTCAGAAAGGGATTGTATACAAATGGGGTGATGACTGCGAAGCTAGCTTTTGGGAACTTAAGCAACATCTCATTTCAGCTCCAATTCTTGCACTTTCGGATGGGGTAGAGGAGTTTCAGATATACAGCGATACTTCGAGAATCGGCTTAGGGTGTGTGCTTATGCAAAGGGATAAGGTAATATCGTACGCCTCCAGACAACTGAAGCTGCACAAGAAAAACTACCCAACACAAGACTTGGTATTGGCGGCAATTGTGTTTGCACTGAAGTTGTGGAGGCATTATCTTTATGGTGTTGCTTGCAAAATCTTCACAGATCACACGAGCCTCAAGTATCTATTCACCCAACGGGAACTGAACCTCCGGCAGCAGCCTGGCTAGAACTGATAAAAGACTATGACCTGACGATCGCATATACACCGGGCAAGGGAAACATCGTTCCTGATGCTCTGAGTCGAAAGCACGTGGGCTCGTTATCCATAAACAACCGTTTACTTCTGGATCTAGCGGCGATGGGCATCGAGTTTTGAGTTTGGCATCAAGGAGTGCAGCTGGCACCACTCCATCTTGAACCGAGTTTATGTGATAGAATCAAATCTGCTCAGGAGGGCGATCAGTTCCTAACGAAAGTACGTAGGCTGATCTCGGATGGGAAGACGTTTGACTTTGTGGCACGCAAAGATGGGGCCTTACAGATGAAAGGAAGGCTATATGATCCTAGCGACCCAGTACTCCGAAGGGAAATTATGACGGAAGCACACTATGCGAAGTATTCCTTACATCCGGGGAGCACCAAGATATACATGGACTTACGCAGGACCTTCTGGTGGCACGGTATAAAATGGGATATGGCGACCTTTGTGTCACAGTGCATGGCCTGTCAACAGGTAAAAGATGAACATCATAGGCCTAGCGGGGAGCTGCAGAACCTCGTTATTCCTGAGTGAAAATGGGACAACATCACTATGGATTTTATTGTGGGATTTTCGAAGACGCCGCGGGGGCACGATGCGATTTGGGTCATAGTTGACCGTTTGACCAAATTGGCCCACTTCCTCCCTATGAAAGTTACTTGGAGGGTCTATCTGTTATCACAGATTTACATAGACGAGATTGTTCGATTACAGGAGCATCTGCCTCAATCGTCTCTGACCGTGACTGATGCTTCTTATCTCATTTTTGGACAAGCCTACAGTCTGCCATGGGAACCAAGATAAAGTTTAGAACCGCATACCATCCGTAGACTGACGGACAGATAGAAAGGACAAATCAGATACTTGAAGACATGTTACGGCTGTGTGCAATCGATTTGAAGACTAGTTGGGACACGCACCTTCCGTTGGCGGAGTTTGCGTACAACAACAGCTACCAATCCAGCATCCAGATGGCACCATATGAAGCACTCTATGGGCGCAAGTGTCGATCTCCAATCTGTTGGGACGAAGTCGACGAGCGGCAGCTACTCGGGCCAGAGTTGGTGGAACAGGCAGTTGAGAAAGTTCGCTTGATTTGAGAGAGACTCCGTACTGCGCAGAGATGATAGAAGAGCTATGCTGATGCTCATCGTCGACCTTTGGAGTTCATGGTCGGGGATCATGTCTTCTTAAAAGTGACGCCGATGCGTGGGGTGATGTGTTTCGGTGTAAAGGGCAAACTGAGTCCCAGGTTTGTTGGCCCCTTTGAGAAACTAGAACGAGTGGCAGTTGTGGCATACAGGATTATGCTACCTCCCGCGTTGGCTGAAGTGCATGATGTCTTCCAGGTTTCTCAACTTCGGAAGTATGTGCATGATCCAAGTCATGTGGTTAGCTTTGAACAATTGGAACTGCGCACGGACTTATCGTATTCAGAAGAGCCCATACAGATTCTGGATCGAAAGGAGAAAGTGCTTTAGAACCGTACGATGTCCTTGGTTCACGTGTTGTGGCAGAACCATTCAGTTGGGGAATCAACTTGGGAGTTAAAGTTGGAGATGAAGGAGAAGTATCCTTTATTGTTTATTCAGTCGGAGGTAAATCCTTGTTCTTAAGTTTTAGGACAAAACTTTTTCTTAGTGGTATATTATGTAGTGCCTCAAATCCTAATCTGACCGGGATATGCACTATATAATTGGGCTTATGGTTAGTCCGTCTGAGTCGTAGTTTAGATCTTTGACATCTTTTATTTCATACATTGTATGATATATGAATTATTCATACATTTGCATGGTCTGGGACAACTTGTGCACAAGGTTTGGCTTTCCTCGAAACAGTATTTTGGGGCACTGGAACCGTATCGACCTGGGGAGAATATTTGATCGTGCTAGTCGCGATGCATTGCTGGACCTTCAGCAGGGCTTGCTACCCGGGCTGACAGGGCGCGCCGCAATGCTTGGAATAAGTCCCTAAGGTGTCGATCACACCAATGATCGCATAGAATAGAACACATGCTAATTTATTGTCTTGTGCAGATGGTAAGTATACTTGTGTTTCGTTGCAGGGTAGGCGTGCATCGGTTGAGTAAACAACCGATGTACTGGTTGGATTCAATGTTACTTTTCATTCCTGTCAAAACATGCAACTGATATGAATTGAATTCACTTACCTCTTTATAGAAGATTATCTTAATGCATGCTCGCCCCTAATAAGCTAGTGTCGATTTAGTCGAGTAGGTTTATCCCGCTCACAAGTACAAGTTGAAGTACTGACCCATGTTGTGGGCAACTATTTCAGGCACTCAGGCGGTGCAACGTTAGTGGATAGACAAGGAGGCGTTAGGATAACCTCTATTTTGAAGTATAGTTGGAGTCAGTTCATTTTGGAGGCATAGACTTTCAATCTATACAAGGACGTAATATACGACATGGACTATCTGATGGAGCGCGCCATGCCTTTTGAGTTACCTTTTGTAATGCTAATCAAGTAGCCGAGAGGCACATTAATGTAAAATCTATGTAAATTACTCTGAATTATCAATGAAAGCATGTTTCTTTCTATACTTGTATTCAAATATCTGTGAATGTAATTTCTATATTGTGTTTCAAATGGGTTCCTATCACTGCACATTCTTGCCTTGTGCGAGCGCAACTCCAGTCTCGCACGGCATCACGCCCCAGCGAGGACGATTCAATTCCGTAAAGGATCCAGTGAGAACGATTGACGGAGTAGCCACAAGCCCAATTATATAGTGCGCATCCCGGTCGGATCAGGATTTGAGGCACTACACCCTTCATCCCAACTATATGGGTACCATCTTATTTATACCTGGTCATCCATTGTGGGTACTTTACGATATCCGACTCAAGGCTATAACATCTGTCGATACTCTCATCCTTCAATCTAATTGCTCTATTTCAGATACTAGCTCAACTAATCGAGTTATCAATGGTGAAAACACGGGCCTAATAGACACTGACAACCCAAATAAGTCAAGTACATCTAATCTAATTTGAAAGCTACATTGTAATACTCAAGTTATCTCATCATTCTAATATTAGTTCTAGCTATCTATGTCTAGCAATCTACCTATCTGTTTTAGCTTAGTCATATAATCAACATTATCTAAAGGGTAGAAAAATTTTCTAGGTCTGATACTGTAAGTCACAAGGTAACTAGGGGTTAACCACTATGATTTGCTACCTAAGGTGCTATTTCTTACCCTATTTTTATTAGTATCTGATGATCTTCTTCCAGATGTGAGTCTAAAATTCTGTCTTGCCAAGTTCATAAGTTCGTTCCTTGTATCACTACCATAAGACTACAACTACTTCCTTGTATCATTATCATGAGGCTACAACTAACCCTAGTATCTAGTTATGTCTTGTCCAAATTATTCAAGAGTCTTAGAATCAAACAACCTTTCTAGCTTCTAATACTTACCAATTATGGCTACCTTAAGTAAGGGTAGAGTCTAGTTATAAGTCTCTACTTCTATGTCTAATTCTTATGCCAACAGTCTATATTAACTCTAGTGACAAGAAAGAACTTATCGACCTTTTCTACCATGGTTAACCATCTACTCAAATATCCTATCAATTATGCCTTCTTCGTCTTGACGAAGATCAGCTCCTGGAGGAAATCACCGTGCGCGAGCATCCATCTTTCCAAAATAAGGAAGATGAGAAACAATAATAACGATATCAACGGTAAATAAACGAATACAGTAATGAAGTCCAAGGGCGACAATCGAATACAAGAGGAGTTTTAAAATCAGTTATGGATTGAGATATCTTATTCAACATTAATCCTAAGTTGCAGGCTCGTTCGGCATAGTAACGTAACCGAAATGATATGCTCTGACCTGTATAGGCCACCAATAAAACCATGTCATGCCCCAGTCCTAAAAATGTATGGGACCAGACACGTGGCAATGGCCAGCTGGTATGACTCCGTAGGGCTTTCCAATTTAATGGACCCGACGAAGCACACTTATGCTGTCCATGGTCAAGTGATCCAATTAATAATCTAAATTCTAACATGCAACAAATAAACTAAATCTCAATACATGGTAAATAATCTTAAGAAAGAACGATACGCATCATCAGTCTGCAGCCCAATAATATATCTGTTCGAATAGACCAAAAGAACAACATAGGTCTATAAACACTAGGCTATAAAAGCAGAGTCAAAAATGGAAAGTAGTACATTACTATAATAAATAAAGATGTAAAGATACCTGCAACGATGTCCAAAATCTACTAGATCAAGCATCCTGCAAACTGGATAAATAACCTGGAAGGGAACCAAGTCCTCAGAGGGACGTAACAAGATACAAAAATATATGCCATAAAGTAAATACTGTAAAAACTCGAGGGTGAACTAACCATCTAAGTAAAAATATAATTTGAGGACAACTTAGTGCGTATGGGAAGTGTAGGCTAGACATATGCTGACGTAATTCACCAATCGCCGCGACTGGCTAGTATATGCCCACTTAACAAGGGCACTCTGCAATATAATAACGTCCAGCTCTGAAGAGCATGGCATTTGAATAGTATAACGTCCATATTGCTCCGTAGAACATGGAATCTGAATAGTATAACGTCCATATCGTGTCGTCGAACATGGAATCTGAATAAAAGAAGTAGGTGTCCCATACGCCTACTAGTCGTCCTCTCCGTCCAATACCAATATACAAGTCGCGAATATGACGTGGACATCTCGTACTGTAATACAAGTCACTAAAAAAATATACAACTAAGCTAAATGCCGTCACACGTGCTGCTCATACTGATGGCCAGTCAAGCATGAAGCATGCGTCCCTACATGAACTCACTCTGTGCCGTACAAAGATACGTGTCAAGGCCTGGAAAGTCATATTGATAACTCCTCAACTTTAGGTGGGTCCACTGGACACTATGTCAAACACAAGTCCTAACGTCAATGCCTTTGTTGACTGCATCCGAGTTTTCTCGGACGCACACAGTTATATAATATTAAAATAATAAAATATGCAACTAATAATAACTGGATTTAAACAGTACAACAAGGCAAGGTATACTTGCCTGGGTCCTCAAGCTGTGAGTACCAAAATCCTGCTCCCGAAGTCTCGCCCGAACGGTCCAGCTACCCTATATATATAATAATAATAATATAATTATCAGTCACTACACTAGTACGTGTAGGAAATACAACTACACTGTACTTAGAAACTGAAGCAGGGGAGGGTCACAATTGGTCAACTAGCAGGTTCACGTGTGCATGCAGCTAAAATGTACAAGTATCATGTCCTTAAATATCGTACACATCAAGAAATTAATTACCAAAATAGGTTATAATTATAAATAATGTATAACCTAAACTCATGTCCTAGATATTAGATTAGTGCACGAGGGACGGTTTTAGTCTAACACTTAGGTCAACACAATAATATACCAAACTAACTAACCAATTTTCTATTAAATAATTACTAACAATAGTCACTATGCATATATTAACTATCACAATTAAACACGCATAATTAAACACTAGGTATTAGGTTTACATATCAATATTTCCATGTAATAAACAAGGAGGAGGAGAATAATGCAAACCTAGGCGTGCTTGTCTAGGGGGGGTGCTCCGGCCCGGCAAGCAGCAGTAGCAACACACTAGCAGCAGCTCACAGAAATGGCAGCAGATCGCAGCGGCGGAGGCAGGGTGGTTGGACGAGAGATGGTGGTAATGGTCGGGGATGGTTATAGAGATGGTCGGGGCATCGTGGATTGTTGCTGACCGGTGATGGGTGGTGGCGAGTTGGTGGTGATGATACTGGTAGTACGCTAGCGGAGTCGGGGAGATAGTGGTGACGATGGTGGAGACGGTGGTGGCTATAGGGTTGTGACCGAAGATGGGAGCGGAGATGGTCGAGGGTGGTCAAAGGCTAGAGATGATGACGAAGGTGGCCTGGGTTGGTAGTGGGGCGGTCGGGTCTCCGGTGGGTCGTCTGCGCTCAGGCGGGGGAGGCCGGAGGAAGGAGAAAAGGTCGGGGTCTGGCGGTGCTCAGGCAGGATGGAGGTTGGTCGTAGGTGGTCGCTGCTCGAGGTGACGACCGATTGGGGCTGCTCCGGCGGAAACAGTAGAGGGGAGTTAGGGTTTCGATTTGGGTGAAGGTGATGGTGGTATTGTGCATGAAGAATAGAGAGAGAAAGAAGGTAATTTTATGTAGGAGAGAGAAAAAGGGGGTGCTAGCCTTGGGATTAGGGTCGGTTGATGCTCCTAGGAATGGGGATAGTTTCTACATGAAAGAATGGAGGGTGGAGATGGCTTTGGCTTGAATGGAGGGTGGATGATGGTGTGGGTTTTGAATGGAGGGTGGAGATGTAGGGGAAAAAAGTTGCATATAGTACAACCAATGGAGGAAAATTTGGGTGGACCGGTCAAAGAGGGGGGAATGAGTTTCTTCATGTGTTGGGTCCAATGGGACGTGGACACCTCACTATACTTTTGCATAAAAGCCCCCAACAATTGGAAAATTGTAAAAATAATGTAAATTAGGATTGGATGAGGAAAAATACCATGTTTGGTGTGATGTAGTGGGTTAGAAGGGTGTGTGGTGTTTAGTATAAACTTAAGGGTGTGAGTGGGGATTTGGGTTGGTATTGTGTCTAGTTTTGGGTTAGATTGGGTCCTTACACCAATTTAATTAAAATTTAGTGTAAGTGATGCTCTATATTAATTGGAAATACATAGGATTAAAATTGGGTGGGGCACAAGTATCATGATGTTGTAGGCTCAGAATAGAATATTGTCATAAATTGGGCAAAAAATGGATTGAGGTTGTGTCTCCAATTTCGATTGGAACAAAAAAAATACAAAGTTGGATTTACTTGGATATAAAAATGGACGTTTGTAACGAATATTGTGTGTTTAAAATGAAGCACAAAAGAGGGTATTTATGAGTTACACAAGGATCAGAATGGAAGGTTGGCGCGTCTACGAAAATTGTATAAATTTTGTTTGAAGGTAAATGCTAGTATAGCGCTCCAAATATCGAAACAACGGTAAGGTGCACAAAGTGATACAAATATTGTGTACATTAATCTAAAATACTATGTTCTAATTCTGAATGGCTTCAAACTAACCCCAGTCTCTCTATCTAAGCCAGGTAGACCTAAATTTGATCGAGGGGGTTATCCCATCGGTCAACGAGAGAGAGTCTATGCACATAACCCACCAACGAGCTTTCAAAATTGACAAAATTGAAACAAAGTCCAAAGGCGGAAAGCCATGCTTTGATACCAATATGTCACGCCCCGATCTCCCGCTGGTAATCAACCATCCCCGCTAGGCACAAAATATTGCACCATTGCTCCTGCGGGTCAATCTTTCCCACCTGGGCATGATGTTGCACGAGCGATAGCCACGTCCATGCAAGGCCAAGGTCCGAACAGGCGGTAAAATGTTTATGCCACAGAGTCGCACAGAATGTTCGAGTGCAGCGGAATAAGAAATGCACAGACAATTGGTAATAAGTTCATAGAGTCATCAATAGCGAAAGCATTGAATAAAATAAGTATAGAAATAAAATAAGCTCTTTATTGATATGAACAAGTGTTACAGGCGGCGCTAGGCCGAGATTATAAGTCGCTCAAGCCTCTTTCTCTCTGAATTGATAAAAGCGTGTGATGAGAACATAAAATGTCATATTTTTATTCCTTAATGTTTACTCCTTTATGCTCATTTGATGTCTAAAGATACTCATTTTTTTATATTTTGATCTATGATGCAATTGGAGTCACTAAATGCAAGATGGAGCTAATTATAAATTTTGGACAGTTTTGACATCTTGTAGAAAAATGGTCATAACTGGCTCATCTGAAGTCCAATTGAGTTGATACAAATTGATTTGGAAAGATAAGAGATAGAGGTACAATTTTACTGTTTTGAGTTTTTCGAGATTCTGCTAGCATCATAGACCAAATCAGACTTGAATTTGAGTCAACTATGTTGTGAACGAAAAGTAAAGCTGAATTAACCATTTCCCTACTTGTTCAATAATTTTATTTTATTATTTGGGTGTTGTAACTCTTAGAGAATTTGTGGAAAGATATTGTGGGCTTCAAACAACTAATTTAGAGTATATAAAAAGGGTAAAAATTGGGAGAAAAAGGGAGACAACACACAACTCTTCTTCTTCTTCTCCAACATTCTTTTGAAGTTTTCATGAACATGCGCAGCTAAAAGTCTAGTCGGTCGAAGGAAACAGAAGCCTTGAATCAATAAACTTGTGAGATCTAAATTGTTTTCATATGTTTGATTTATGCTTTGAGTATTGAATATTTTTCAATGCCTACTTTCATGATTATTTTATTTAATTACTAGGAGGCCTACTAGTCTATTATCCATTTTGATCTACTGCTAAATTAGACATGAAATCCGTAATTGTTTAATTTTTCTAATTTGTGAAGCAACCAAGATTTAATGAACTGCTTTATTTTATTAGATATTAGGAGAAAAATTTTTGACAAACTTAAATGCAACCGCTTGTGCTTTTGTTGTTTTGCTTCATCGATCACTTGGTTCTCTAAGAAATTACTAGATTAAATCTTCAGCGCTTTTGGATTATTTAGTAATTAAAGCTAATTAGATCGCTTGTTTCTAATTATCTAAGCCTAAGTAATTAAAGCTAATTAGATAAAAAATACTCCAACGGTGAATATTCAAAGTATGAGTTAATTTATGTTTGCATCAATGATCAATTTTAAGATTCCAATGGTGGATGTTGACTGAGATTAACATTTGTTCCTTTGATTGATTTTATCTCTTCTCAATTTGCTTTTATTCCAAACTTTCCCCCCCCATCCTTTTTTACATAGCATAACAGATTAACTAATTACTCTCTGTGGGATCGATCCTTACTCTCATTACTATAAATAATTTTAAGAGTAAAAGTTTTATAATTTTGGTGCCTACGACAGCACACCAAAATTTGGTGTCGTTGCCAGGGAGTAATTTTAGTTAATTTTTGTACTTTTTTCTTATAATTAAATCATTTTTGTTTATTAGCATAAAAAATTATTCTTTCTTTTGTGATCTTTATTTTGTTATTGTAATTCATTAATTTTTTATTTTAAAAATAAAATAAAAATTATTCTCATATACTTTTTTGGATTGCTTGCTATCATTTTATTGACTGTTATGATTGCAACTCGATCTTCTAATCAAAGTAATTTTTAGAGTGATCCAGAAATAGAAAGAACTCTGCGCAGGTTAAGGAATGAAGCTCAAAGAAATTCTAACGAGAACGACCCTGCTCCGAATTTCTTACTCTCTTGCAATTCTAATCCTGAAGAAGAGGAAGTCATGGCTGCAAATAGAACTTTGAAAGAACTTACAGCCCCTGATTTGAACCAACACCCTTTATGCATAACATTTCCTACTTTAGATGCTACTACTAGTTTTGAATTAAAATCTGGACTAATACATTTATTACCCACTTTTTATGGCCTTGCAGGTGAAGATCCTCATAAGCATCTAAAGGAGCTTCATGTGGTATGCACAACTATGAAACCTCGGAGGTGTCCGAAGAGCAAATCAAATTAAGAGCCTTTCCATTTTTTTAAAGGATTTGGCTAAGGATTGGCTCTATTATCTACCCTTTGGGAGCATTTTCACATGGAACGAAATAAAGAGGATATTCTTGGAGAAGTACTTTCCCGCTTCAAGGGTGGCCAATATCCGAAAAGAAATTTGTGGGGTAAAGCAACACAATGCAGAGTCTCTCCATGAGTACTGGGAATAATTTAAAAAAATTATGTGCAAGTTGCCCCTATCATCAAATTAGTGAGCAGCTACTTATCCAGTACTTCTACGAAGGCCTCCTACCAACTGATAGAAGCATGATAGATGCTGCTAGTGGAGGAGCTTTCGTAGATAAAACTCTTGAGGCCGCAAGAAATTTAATTACAAATATGCCGACAAATTCTCAATAATTTGGCACTAGGCTAGATATTGCATCTAGGCATGCTAATGAGGTAAATATTGTTTCCCTAGAATAATAAATTGCTAGTTTAACGTCTCTTGTTCGTCAAATGGCTGTAGGTAACATGCAAATAGCGAAGGCTTGTGGGATTTGTTCAGTAGCAGGACATCCGACTGACATGTGTCCAACTCTTCAGAGGAGCCCAATAAACAAGTGAATGTGGTAGGTGCTTTCCCTAGACAACCGCAAAGGAAGTATGATCCATATTCAAACACTTACAATCCATGATGGAGAAATCATCCCAATTTTAACTATAGGAATCACAAACAAATTAGCCTGTCAATCAAAATTGCCCAAGTTACCAACAGTACAAGTAGCCATATCATAAACAACAACCAAACCAAACTTTTAACTCTGGTATGTCTTTAGAAGATATTGTGAAGTCTCTTGCCACTAATAATTTATAATTTCAACAGGAGACAGGGGTCGGTATTCAAAGCTTGGATAATCAAATGAGCCAAATGGCTACGATAATTAATAAGCTAGAGGCACAAAGTTCAGAAAAACTACCATCTCAAACGATAGTAAATCCAAAAGAAAATGCAAGTGCAATCATTTTGAGAAGCGGTAAAGAAGTTGACATTCCAGTAAAAGAAGCACCGGCAATATCAAAACACGAAGAAGAGAAAAGTATCGTGACAGACACGAACGTTCCCAAGGATAATGAGGTACCAAATTATAAGTTTCTACCTCTTTATGATTATAAGCCAGTACCTCCTTTTCCTCAAGATTTAACATAATCTAAAAAAATGAAAAAAATAATGAGTTATATGAGACATTTCGTAAATATGAGGTAAATATTCCACTTTTAGATGCTACCAAACAAGTACCTTGCTATGCTAAATTTTTAAAAAAATTGTGTACAATAAAGTGGAAACAAAAGCTTAAAGGATATGAAAAGGTGAAAGTATGGGAGAGTGTTTCTGCGGTAATTCAACGAAAACTCCCTATGAAAAAAAGATCCTGGAATATTTACTATCCCTTGTAAGATAGGTAACAATAAATATGAGAAAGCCATGTTAGATTTAGGATCTTCTATCAATGTCATGCCATATTCTATATATGAATCTTTAAATCTTGGACCTCTGAATAAACTGGTGTTGTAATTCAATTGGCTGATAGATCTAATGCCTATCCTAAGGGAGTAGTTGAGGATGTTCTTGTACAAATTGATAATTTAGTTTTTTCTGCTGATTTTTATGTACTTGATATGGAAAATAGCGATCAAACTACTCCAATTTTCTTTGGAAGACCATTTTTAAAGACATCCAAAAATAAGATAGATATTCATAGTGGCACACTGACTTTGGAATTTGATAGTAAAATTGCTAAATTTAATATTTATGATGCCATAAAATATCATGATGATGATAATATTGTTTATTCTATTTATGTGGTTGATTCTTTAGCACAGGATATTTTTGAACTTGATGGCAAAGATGGATTGGAAGTGACCATTAGTGAGCATCTTGAAAAAGAGCATAAGGAGTTAGCTTTGAGTTCTACTTTGCAGGAAACTGTTGCAGCATTGAATAATTTTCCAAAAATACAACAGTCATGTAGCGTTTCTTATATTTTATTACCAATTTCTAACAAGAGGCCTTCACCCTCTGTTTTGCAGGCCCCTATTCCAGACTTGAAGCCTCTACCTAGTAACCTCAAGTATGTATTCCTTGGAGATTGAGGAACATTATCAGTGATCATCTCCAATAAACTTAGTGCACCACAAGAAGAAAAGCTTTTGCAGATCCTTAAGGAGCATAAAACGGCTGTTGGTTGGACAATTGCGGATATAAAAAAAATTAGCCCATCTACATGCATGCATCGTATCTTAATTGAGGAAGGAGCAAAACCTTCCCATCAACCTTAAAGAAGATTGAACCCACCCATGATAGAGGTAGTAAAAAAGGAGATCCTAAAACTTTTTGAAGTTAGAGTGATCTATCATATTTCGGATAGCCAGTGGGTTAGCCCGGTTCAAGTGGTTCCTTAAAAGACCGGGATAACTGTCATAAAAAATCAAAATGATGAGTTAGTTTTCACTTGTGTCCAGAATGGGTGGAGGATTTGTATAGATTATAGAAAATTAAATGCTGAAACCCGAAAGGACCACTTTCCATTACCTTTTATTAATCAAATTCTTGAAAGGTTAGCTGATCATTCTTACTATTGTTTTCTTAATGGTTATTTAGGTTATTTTTAAATTACAATTGCTCCGGAGGATCAAGAAAAAAAACTTTTGCATGCCCATTTGGAACTTTTGCATATCGTTGCATGCCATTCGGTCTTTGTCACGCCCCAGTCCCAAAATACGTAGGACTGGGTCACGTAAGAATGTCAGCCGCATGGATATGGCAACTCTAATATATAGAAACCAAAACCCATGCGTACGCTGTAATATGAATATCAAATCCACAAGTGGTATAAATATATCACAAGTCACTTGGTATAATCTAAATCTCATCCACGAAAATCAAATATAAATAAATAACCAATGTCTATGAAACTAGATCTCAATACAAAATATCTAAAGATACTAGTTGGATGGAAACAAATCTGCTACCAACTCGAATATAAGAGCAAATATAATATAAGTACAACACAACAAACACAATATAAGAATATCAACTAACGATCATGGGGCTCGAAGAAAAGACATCCTCGAAACACATGTAACCATCCAAATCTGCGCTCCAGCGAATACTCAATAACAGATACACCTGGAAGGGGCAGGTCCTCAGAGGGACATAACAAGATACATAAAAGCATGCCAGTAAAGTACTGAAATAAATATCCAATGGGGCCGCCTAACCGTCTAAGTGAATGCAGTTTGAGAATAACTTTCTAACAAGTGGGCTATCTGGCCATAAATAGGATTGGCATGACTCTCTCGGAGAATTAGGGGCCTCAAAGCATGTCGTCTTTTGAATGGCAGAGGCCGCCAAGTAGTATAGGGGTCATCACCGCCCATATCTCCAGCGGAGCTTCCGGGTTACAAAAGAAAAGGTACAAAGGAGCCCAAATACGGTACTTGTTGTTCTCCCCACCCCATGCTCTAAGCATGTCACATCCATGACACAATTTGGTTCATAGCCTATTTTTAGCCAATCCTGCAACCAAACAAGGACAAGGATGGGACCACCATACTACAATAGGCTATGTCAATGGACCTCTAATAACTGCTAAGTCTTCTAGCATACAAAGTTTCTATCAGTAGTCATCCCTAACGCACGGCCCACACGTACCGATGATCAGTCAATACGTACGTCCGTGATCTATATGAGACTCACAACTCATGTAAAAATGTGTCACAGTCAAATGAAACCTAATGATGCTACATGAAAATGGCGCAGTCTCATAAACAAGGTCAATGCAAATACATAACTAAAAATATATCGTGACGACACTGTCGCGCGCATTTTATATAACAGTTAAAATATATGAACTAAAGACAGAAAATAAAGATGCATGCAACATATGGAATATAAATAACAGTACAATGGCAAGGTATACTTGTATGCTCTGAAAAATGATGAAGCCACAACTCAAGGCGTCGTCCGATCTACCCGTCACATAAATTAAACAAGTTAGGTTACAAAAGTGGGTGAATAGGTTCCTCCATTTTAATTAATTTTTTATTCTAAATAAATAACCTAAAATAATATTTTTAATCTTATTATAATCTAATTTTATTGGTAAACCCTAATTTTTGTCCAAAGAAAGTCAACTTTACGGATTTGGGATCCATGGTACGCAAATTGAGGCAATCCGTTGACCAAAAAGTCAACCAACTCAAATCCTAGATTTGTGTGTAGAATCCTATAGATTTCAACTCTACATGAACGCTAGAATTGAAAGTTTCATAAAATCATAAATCGGTAAAGAGTTATGGCCACAAGAGCGCACAGATGACAGTTTTTGGTGGTTTTCTATTTACGTCTACGTTGCACAAATTTTTATAGTAGAATAAAATTATATTTTAAATTTTGAAAAAATACTTTTCTCGAATTTCATCATGTCATCTTTACGAAACTTTAAACGGTTCGTAATTCTGAGTTCGGAATCTCCCAAAATCTCAAAAATACGAAAATGCGTCTGATTTCAGACAACTGGCACTTTCGGAATATTCTGAAAAAATAGGTTCTAAAATTATTAAAATAATTTATATATTCAGAAAACTAACCTTGATATGATTCTAACAAAAAAAATTAGAATGCGTTTGGAGTCCGGAGCTAGGAGATATCATCTTTTTAAGTCGTCATAACTACTAGAAAATGAGGCTGAATTTATGACGATTTTTGACTATTTTTGGACGAAAAAGTGAGGAGTTTGGGGATAAAAAAATATGAAAGATGAGTTAATTCCATAAGTCTAATAGGTATTTATAATGGTGAAGATTGTTTAATTGAATAAGACTAGGATTGGCTAATTTGTATATGATTAGGATCAGTTTAAATAAGGATACGATATGCATAAAGTTGTTTTCCTAGTAGGCCCAGGATTTGAATTAATTTAAAATAGAGTTTGAGTTTATCTCAATAATTTATAATCTTAAATAGAATTAAAGATAACACAAATAATTTATATATAATCTTATTAATATCTATTAACACTAAATTAGCATCTATCTAATATTAAGACTTTATATATCCAAATAAATCCTCAATAATTCCAAAAATCCAATAATTACTTAAAATTCTAAATAAATTACAAAAAAATATATTTAAATATTTTAACTCTAAAATAAATGTTTGGTAGCAGTATGGTCTCATAGTAAATCATGGAAGTCCTAAAAATTTATGTTTCCTAAATTTTAATTACCAAAAATTCTAGAAAATCTCCAAAATCTAAAATAACCTACAATAATTCTAAATAAATATTTATATAAGTAAATATATCAAGAAATTTATTTTCTAATTAACTAAAAGAATACTCTAAAGAAATTCAACATCTATAATAAATATAATAATATAAAATACACAGAAAATACCTATTTTGGGTGAGGTGGTTTACAATCTACCAAACTTAAAAGAATTTCGTCCTCGAAATTTAAAAATATGGCATAGTTTGATAAATCATTCGCATTCGTACATAAGACAAGTAAATCGTAATTTCTTCCAAAAATTTAAAATCTATTCAAATCCATCGCAATCACTTTAAAAATTAAATTAACCATTATTTAAATCAAAATTCAACCAGTCGTAATCTATTCTCGATTTTTAAATCATCAACATCCAAATTTAAATTAAATCCATATAACATCTTCAAGATTTAAATACGCATATAAATTTTACCTCACGATCTCCAACTATCATAATCTTCTCTAGAAAATAATTCTAGTCCAATATTATTCCTATTTTCACTTATAATTTTTTGTACTCTTCAAATTTTTTAAATTCAATTCACAACCTCAATATTTCAAATACGTAATCCAGCAATCAAATTTTAACTCTTAATTCAAATCATCAAATTATAAAAAAAAATTAATTTCAATCCACCAATGTTCAAGTCTGAAATTCTATATTTATCCTCAAAATTCAAATTGATGATTTACCTTCAATACTCAAAATTTAAATTATGTACTTAAAGTATAAATATTTGGTCCGACGCATCAAGGTTTCAAAATTCATTAATTACTCATCATCTAACTCCTTCGTCTAAAATTCTCTATATTTAAAAAAATGACTTCATCTCTCCATCAAATCCTACTTGATCACTATCTGAAAGAATTTAACCTCAAATTAACAATACGACTTCTACCCAACTTAGAATTTATCCATCTATCATATAAGGCTATACACTTTAAGAAAATATTCTTTAATTTATTTACTCATGTCATTTAATCCTCAAAACTTTAACACCGATTATATCATATATGATAGGCCCTTAATCAATTATAAAAGACAGTCACCAAATAATGCGATTGGCCTATGGATACCTCTAGTACTATCTGTATATCAAACTTATACCAAGCACGAGGTTTCGTCTTTCCGAAATAAAGGAAGACGGAAAACAATGATGAAAAGTTCAAGGGAAGGGTAATAGAAATAGAAGTATGGGGATCAAGGCGTTTAAAGAATTCAAATGGAAATTATCAGGGCAGTTGTGGATTGAAATCCTATTTTGGTAATTCTTTGTTCGCATGCTCGTATTAGTACAGTTATGTAACCGATATGATACGCTCAGACATGTCTAGAGGGCAAGTACATTCGTCTACTAATCACTATATATCTCAATCCATGTAAAGTAGTTATACGAAGGACGAACCAAGCGCACTAAGGTTAGCAAGACCCTAATACACTGATTCTGAAATGTATTATTGTGGGCCCCCAATAATACATATGTTATGAACAAGCTCGATAAAGAATAAGCTTGCAAAAACTAGGCTATAATAGCAGCATAAGTCAAGGTAGTACAGCAAATATAAATACGCTGGATTATGATGAAATAAGGTACATAACAATTCAAGTTCACAAAAAGATAAGACTCTATAATCTCTACAGTTGTCATACTAATTCCTTGTCTAAGTCGATAGTCGACAAAGCAGGGGTATAGCCTCTAAGTTCTACAGTCTGAATAAATACTATCGTCTTAAGCTAGCATACAGTTAATGTCGTTTAGTTATACTTCAATAATAGGTCAAAAGACTATGTGATACTATGTTGTGAGGTATACTACCCAACTTATAACAATTAACCTAATACTGGGACAGTCTTAAGGGGTTTCTTCAAAATAACTTTGTACTTATAATTAAAGCAGAAGCTCTTATTGGGGTTTATGAGAAAATATCTTGGTACTCATTAGGGTATCCTCTTACATTACATAGGCCATGGTCGTCTTAAGTCTTAGTCATAGCGCTTATAGAGCAAGCATCAATAGTAAGAATGGAAGGTTACTGGCCTTCAAGGGAAAAGGGGATATAACTCATATCGAGGTAAGGGTACATATTACACAATTTGAAAACTAAGAAATAATCATCAGGTTATAATCTACAAGAATAACTTATACTGTCAAGTTCTAATTACCAATCATATAATTCAAAATTCAAGAGTAACAACCAAAATCCTAGCAAGCTATATATCCTAACGTAGAATAAAATTACTTGGTCTATAATCAGAGGTGTCAGGTGGCACGAGTTGAAAGATGAAGAAAGAAGAACATAATTTAGTCGTCGCGCAATTAACGAACGTTAAGGTCGCAGAGGAACAACATATGAAATTAAAATAGAGGACTCTAGATAGCATCATGGTTTTCTAAGGGAGAGTGGTATGCTAGTTGCTATATTCGAGGTATGATCAAGAAAAAGTGTTAATTACATTCCTCTAGGCTTCCTAAGGTGTTGTCTACTAATAATAAGACAATGATCTAAGTTTGTAGTTCTCCAATACTATCTAACTATGAAGGTTAGGTTCAGTCCTAATATTCAATTTTGGTTTTCTATTGGTTCCTCAATACTAGGTGGCGTGCTGTCGTAGGCACCCAAAAATAAAATATTTACTCTTGAAATAATATGTAGTAGTGAGAGTAAGGATCGTTCCCACGGAGAGTAATTAGTTAATCTTTATGCTATATAAAATAGGATGGGGGGGAGAGTTTTGGATCAAAGCAAATTAAAAAGAGCTAAAAATAATTAAAGTATTAAAATTATCAAAGAAAAAAAAATGTTGGTCTCAGTCAACATCCACCATTGAAATCTTAAACTTGATCATTGATGCAAACATAAATTATCATACTTTAAATATTCACCGTTGTAAGTATTTCCTATCTCTCTTAGGCTTAGATAATTATAAACAATCGATCTAATTAGCTTTAATTACTAAATAATCCAAGATAAGCGCTGAAGATTTAATCTAGTAATTTTTTAAAGAACAAAGAGATCGATGAAGCAAAATAACACAAGCACAAGCGGTTGAATTTAGTTTTGTCAAAAGTTTTTCTCCTAAGATCTAATAAAACAAAGCAGTTTACTAAATATTGGTTGCTTCAAAAATTAAAAAAATCAAACAATTATGGATTTGATGTCTAATTTAGCAGTAGATCGAGATAGATAATAGACTAGTAGGCCTCCTAGTAATTAAATAAAACAATCATGAAAGTAGGCATAGAAAAACATTCAATACTCAAAGCATAAATCAAACATATAAAATAATTTAGATCTCACAATTTTATTGATTCCAAGGCTTCTGTTTCCTTCGACCAACAAGGCTTTTAGCTCCGCACGTTCATGAAAACTTCAAAAGAATATTGGAGAAGAGGAAGAAGAGTTGTGTGTTGTTCTTCATTTCCTCCTGATCTCTATCCCTTTTATAGACTCTAAATTAGTGTTTGAAGATCACAATATCTTCCCACAAATCCTCTAATAGTTACAACAACCCAAACAATAAAATAAAATCTTTGAAAAAGTTGAGAAATGGTTATTTCAACTCTAATTTTTGTGCATAGCATAGTTGAATCAACTTCAAGCGTGATTTGGTCCATGATGTAGCCAGAATCTCGGGAAAATCAAAGCAGCAAAATTGTGCCTCTATAACTTAGCTTTCCGAATCAATTTGGATCAGCTCAATTGGGCTTCGGATGTGCAAGTTATGACTATTTTGCTACAAGGTGTCAGAACTGTCCAGAATTGATAATTAGCTCCATTTTGCTTTTAGTGACTCCAATTACATCCTAGATCAAAATATAAAAGTAATGAGTATCTTTAGACATTAAATGAGCATAAAGGAGTATATATTTTGGAATAAAAATATGATATTTTATGTTCTCATCAAATACCCCCACACTTAACCTTTGCTCGTCCTCGGACGAAACTCTAATTTATTTTTTCAAAAAGAAATCAAGGTTGCAATATCATAAATAAAAAAATAACCAAGCTCTTCAAAACTCATAACATATCATGAACATATATTTTTAAACAACTTCTAATTACTTAGTAGATATTTTTACTTGAAAAATGGAGTAAACTAAATAGGTAGACCCTCACAGAATAAATACTCAACTCTCATGTGTTTAAAGGTATATATTTCACTCAAATTTATTCCAAAAGAAATGATCTACCATAAGCTTGCATATCTTCTCATTCTCCACCACTGGGATCACATGCAGAACATAAATCATAAGGACTTTTTATGGGTTGTAACGTGACTTAGGATTACGGTGGAATATATTTGGGAGTGTAGCTCAAAAGCCATCAAAACTAGTGGAGCAAAATTGAATTAACTCAATCTCAATATAAAACATGTAAAATCAATCACTCTATTTTGCAACATCTTCAATTTGGCTTTTAAAGCTTTTAAACAATGTAAAACAACTTCCATCCTCTCTTTTTTTCTTTTTCTTTTTTACTTTTCTTTTCTTTTCTTTTTTTCTCTCTTTTTTTTTTAACAATAATGGAACTTAGAAAATTTGAGGATGAAAATATGTTCCATTTTGTGGGTTGTAACCAAACCACAAATTTGGACACCCCCACTCTTATTTTTTCGTACACCCATACATATCATAATGATCAACAATGCTCCACTAGCTTTGCGACTTGGGTAAAGGTATAAATATTATTGGTTGAAAGCTTGTAATGTGGGTATACCAAGAAAAAGGCAATAAAGCTCAAAGAGGTTCAACAAAAAGAAAATTAAGTACAAGGTGGGCTATTTGGCTTATGTAACGCATAACAAAGATGGCCTTAATCATGTTCATGCATGCATGTGTCAATGTGACCTCGAAGAGAATCAAAGCAAGTTCTAGAGAAACAAATCAGTGGAAGAATATCTCTAATGAAAGAATAATGAGACTGATGTGTGAGTCTAAAGGCTCAAATCCTCACTGGCTTTTGTCTACCAATTTAGATACTACCATTTTCAATAAAAAATAACTAGACTAATTAATTCTAAGTTGAAAAAAAAATTATTTATTCAATCATGTTATGAATTTTTCAAATCTAGTTGAATCTTACTCATGACATACACAACCAAAAATCATTAAAAACCAAAAACCAAAATTCTTTTATTAAAAAATTATTATTATTATTATTATTATTATTATTATTATTATTTAGAAAAATAGCAAACTAAAAATGCTTAAAATAAAGTAAATCCCCTCCCCCACACTTAAAACTGACATTGTCCCCAATGTAAGGTAAAATGCAAGGAAAAGGCAAAAATAAAAAATAAAATAAAAATGACAGAATAAGAATAAGAATAAAAATAAGAATAAGAATAAGAATAAGAATAAGAACAAACTCCCCTTGGGTTGCCTCTGTTTATTGTCGTGGATGTTTCCTCCTTCAATTGATACAAATTAGATCTTCAAGGTTCAATTCATCCACATTCTCTACTTTAAAACCTTCATAGAAAATCTTGAGCCTTTGGCCATTTACCTTGAACACTTTGGAAGTTGCTAAACTTTGAATTTCAACTGCACCATGATAAAAAATATTAGTAACAATAAAAGGTCCAATCCAACGAGAACGCAATTTACCCGAAAACAGACGAAGTCGTGACTAGTATAGAAGGACTTTTTGACCAACTTGAAACACCTTCCTAGAGATCATCTTGTCATGAAAATTCTTCGTCTTCTCTTTATAAATTCTAGCATTCTCATAGGCGTCATTGCGAATTTCCTCCAACTCTTGTAGTTGTAACTTCCTATGTTCTCCATTTTCATATGCCTTCATATTGAAACTCTTGATAGCCCAATAAACCTTGTGTTCTAACTCAACAGGAAGATGGCATGGTTTCCCAATCACCAACCGATAAGGTGACATACCGATAGGCGTCTTGTATGCAGTTCTATACGCCCACAAAGCATCATCCAAGCGCAAACTCCAATCTTTTCTACTTTGATTGACCATCTTTTCAATGATGGACTTGATCTCTTTATTTGACACTTCCGCTTGTCCACTTATTTGTGGATGATAGGCAGTTGACACCTTGTGGGTCACATGGTACTTTCTCAGCAATGTCTCCATGGTTTGATTGCAAAAATGAGTGCCTCGATCACTTATTAAGGCTCTTGGAATCCCAAACCTGGACAATATGTTGGATTTGATAAAATCTGAAACAACTTTAGAATCATCAGTCCTAGTAGCTTTAGCTTCTACCCATTTTGATACATAATCAACAGCAAGCAAAATATAAACATAACCAAAAGATACAGGAAACGGTCCCATAAAATTGATGCCCCAAACATCAAAAATTTCACAAAATAGTATAGGATTTTATGGCATTTCATTCCTTTGAGATATATTACCTGTCTTTTGGCAATTGTTGCATGTTTTACAAAAAGAATATGAATCACGAAATAAAGATGGCCAATAGAAACCACATTCTAATACTTTTCTTGCCGTCCTTTTCGCTCCAAAATGTCCTCCACATGCATAAGAATGACAAAAGGTGAGAATTGAAATAATTTCATTTTCATGAACGCACCTTCTTATCACTTGATCTGCACAGTGCTTCCACAAGTATGGGTCATCCCATACATAGTATTTGGCATCACTTTTGATCTTATCTCTTTGAGCCTTTGACAAGCCAGAAGAAAACATATTAGTAACCAAATAATTTACAATATTTGCATACCAAGGCAATGTCACACTTGAAGCAAACAATTGCTCATCAGGGAACGTTTCTTGTAGACAAAGTTCATCCTCCATATGGACTAAACGACTTAAATGATCTACAACAAGATTTTCTGTCCCTCTTTTGTCTTTGATCTCCAAATCAAATTCACTTAAGAGAAGTATCCATCGAATTAACCTTGGTTTTGCCTCTTTCTTCGTCATCAAATAGCGAAGAGCTCATTCATAGTTCTTGAAGCATAATAAATGGCGTGAGATGCTCTTCCAATCCTTTGACCCAAAATAGCACCTACTGCATAATCACTTGCATCACAGATTATCTCGAAAGGCATGTTCCAGTCAGGGGGCTGGATAACTGGGGTAGAAGTTAATAGTTTCTTTAGTGTATCAAATGCCTTTTTACATGCTTCATCAAATTCAAAAGCTACATCCTTTTGTAGCAACTTGCAAAGGGGTAACGCTATTTTGGAGAAGTCTTTGATGAATCTTCGGTAAAAACCTGCATGTCCAAGAAAAGAACGAACTTTCCGTACACTGGAGGGATAAGGTAAAGTTTGAATAATATCGATTTTGGCATTATCTATCTCAATTCCCTTAGATGAAACAATATGACCCAAAACTATACCTTGGTCAACCATAAAATGGCATTTTTCAGAGTTTAACACAAGATTAGTTTCTATGCATCTTTGAAGAACAAGTGTAAGGTTATGCAAGCATTTATCAAAAGAGTCTCCATAAACTGTGAAATCATCCATAAATACTTCTATAATATGCTCAACATAGTCTGAAAATATGCTAACCATACACCTTTGGAAAGTAGCTGGGGCATTGCAAAGACCGAATGGCATGCGACGATATGCAAAAGTTCCAAATGGGCATGTAAAAGTTGTCTTTTCTTGATCCTCCGGAGCAATTGCAATTTAAAAATAACCTGAATAACCATCAAAAAAACAATAGTAAGAATGACCAGCTAACCTTTCAAGCATTTGATCAATAAAAGGTAAAGGAAAGTGGTCATTTCGGGTTTCAGCATTTAATTTTCTATAATCTATATAAACCCTCCACCCATTCTGGATACGAGTGGGAACTAACTCATCATTTTGATTCTTCATGACAGCTATCCCGGTCTTTTTAGGAACCACTTGCACTGGGCTAACCCACTGGCTATCCAAAATAGGATAGATCACTCCAACTTCAAGAAGTTTTAGGATCTCCTTTTTTACTACCTTCATCATGGGTGGGTTCAATCTTCTTTGCGGTTGACGGGAAAGTTTTGCTCCTTCCTCAAGTAAGATGCAATGCATGCATGTAGACGGGCTAATTCCTTTTATATCCGCAATTGTCCAACCAATAGCCGTCTTATGCTCCTTAAGGATCTGAACAAGCTTTTCTTCCTGTGGTGCACTAAGTTTATTGGAGATGATCATTGGTAATGTTCCTCCATCTCCAAGGAATACATACTTGAGGTGACTAGGAAGAGGCTTCAATTCTGGAATAGGGGCCTGCAAAATAGAGGGTAAAGGCCTCTTGTTAGAAATTGGTAATAAAATATAAGAAACGTTACCTGATTGTTGTATTTTTGGAAAATTATTCAATATTGCAACAGTTTCTTGCAAATCAGAACTCAAAGCTAACTCCTTATGCTCTTTTTCAAGATGCTCACTAATGGCCACTTCCAATACATCTTTGCCATCAAGTTCAAAAATATCATGTGCTAAAGAATCAACCACATCAATGGAATAAACAGTATTATCATCATCAGGATATTTTATGGCATCATAAATATTAAATTTAACAATTTTACCATTAAATTCCAAAGTAAGTGTGCCACTATGAACATCTATCTTAGTCTTGGATGTCTTTAAAAATGGTCTTCCTAATAAAATTGGATCAGTTTGATCGCCATTTTCCATATCAAGCACATAAAAATCAGCAGGAAAAACTAAATTATCAATTTGTCCAAGAACATCCTCGACTACTCCCTTAGGATAGGCATTAGATCTATCAGCCAATTGAATCGCAACACTAGTTTTATTCAGAGGTCCAAGATTTAAAGATTCATATATAGAATATGACATGACATTGATAGAAGCTCCTAAATCTAACATGGCTTTCTCATATTTATTGTTACCTATCTTACAAGGGATAGTAAACATTCCAAGATCTTTGCATTTCGTAGGGAGTTTTCGTTGAATTACTGCAGAAACACTTTCCCAACTTTTACCCTTTCATATCCTTTAAGCTTTTGTTTCCTCTTTATTGTACACAATTCTTTTAAAAATTTAGCATAGCGAGGTACTTGTTTGATAGCATCTAAAAGTGAAATATTTACCTCACATTTTCGAAAAGTCTCATATAACTCATTATTTTGTTCAATTTTTCTAGATTTTGTTAAAGCTTGAGGAAAAGGAGGTACTGGCTTATAATCACAAAGGGGTGGAAACTTATAATTGGGTACCTCATCATCATTGGGGACGTTCGTGTCTGCCACGGTGCTTTTCTTTTCTTCTTGTTTTGACGTTGTAGGTGCTTCTTTTACTGGAATGTCAACCTCTTTACCGCTTCTCAAAACGATTGCACTTGTATTTTCTTTTGGATTTACTATCGTTTGAGATGGTAGTTTTCCAGAATTTTGTGCCTCTAGCTTATTAATTATTGTAGCCATTTGGCTCATTTGATTGTCCAAGATTTGAATGCTAGCCCTTGTCTCCTATTAAAATTATAAATTATTAATGACAAGAGACTTAACAATATCTTCTAAAGACATACCAGAGTTAGAAGTTTGGTTTGGTTGTTGTTTAGGATATGGCTGCTTGTACTGTTGGTAACTTGGGCGATTTTGATTGACAGGATGATTTATTTGTGGATTCCCATAGTTGAAATTGGGATGATCTCTCCATCCTGGATTGTAAGTGTTTGAATATGGATAGTACTTCCTTTGCGGTTGTCCAAGGAAAGCACCTACCACATTTACTTGTTCATTGGACTCCTCTTAAAAAGTTGGACACATGTCAGTTGGATGTCCTGCTATTGAACAAATCCCACAAGCTTTTGTTGTTTGCATGTTACCTATAGCCATTTGGCGAACAAGAGACGTTAAACTAGCAATTTGTTGTTCTAGAGAAAAAATATTTACCTCGTTAGCATGCCTAGATGGAAGATCTAGCCTAGTGCCAAATTGTTGAGAATTTGCCGCCATATTTGCAATTAAATTTCTTGCGGCCTCAGGAGTTTTATTCACCAAAGCTCCTCCACTAGCAGCATCTATCATGCTTCTATCAGTTGGTAGAAGGCCTTCGTAGAAGTACTGGATAAGTAACTGCTCGCTAATTTGATGATGGGGGCAACTTGCACATAATTTTTTTAAACGTTCCCAGTACTCGTGTAGAGACTCTGCATTGTGTTGCCTTACCCCACAAATTTCTTTTCGGATATTGGCCGCCCTTGAAGTGGGAAAGTACTTCTCCAAGAATAGTCTCTTCATTTCGTTCCATGTTACAATGCTCCCAGAGGGTAGATAATAGAGCCAATCCTTAGCCGAATCCTTTAAAGAAAACGGAAAGGCTCTTAATTTGATTTGCTCTTCGGATACCCCCATAGGTTTCATAGTTGTGCATACCACATGAAGCTCCTTTAGATGCTTATGAGGATCTTCACCTACAAGGCCATGAAAAGTGGGTAATAAATGTATTAGTCCAGATTTTAATTCAAAACTAGTAGCAGCATCTAAAGTAGGAAATGTAATGCATAAAGGGTGTTGGTTCAAATCAGGGGCTGCAAGTTCCTTTAAAGTTCTATTTGCAGCCATGATTTCTTCTTCTTCAGGATTAGATTTGCAAGAGAGTAAGGAATCCGTAGCAGGGTCTTTCTCGTTAGAGATTCTTTGAGCTTCCTTCCTTAACCTGCGCAGAGTTCTTTCTATTTCTGGATAACTCTGAAAATCATTTTGATTAGAAGATCGAGTTGCAATCATAAACAAGTAATAAAATGATAGCAAGCAATCCAGAAAAGTATATGAGAATAAATTTTGTTTTTTGTTTTTTATTTTGTTTTTTATTTTTTTATTTGCTAATAAAAAAATTTAATAATAAGAAAACATCACAAAAGGCACAAAAATTAACTAAAATTATTCCCCGACAACGGCGTCAAAATTTGGCGTGCTGTCGTAGGCACCCAAAAATAAAACCTTTACTCTTGAAATAATATGTAGTAGTGAGAGTAAGGTTCGTTCCCACGGAGAGTAATTAGTTAATCTTTATGTTATGTGAAATAGGATTGGGGGGGAGAGTTTTGGATCAAAGCAAATTAAAAAGAGCTAAAAATAATTAAAGTATTAAAATTATCAAAGGAAAAAAAATGTTGGTCTCAGTCAACATCCACCATTGGAATCTTAAAATTGATCATTGATGCAAACATAAATTATCATACTTTATATATTCACCGTTGGAAGTATTTCCTATCTCTCTTAGGCTTAGATAATTAGAAACAATCGATCTAATTAGCTTTAATTACTAAATAATCCAAGACAAGCGCTAAAGATTTAATCTAGTAATTTCTTAAAGAACAAAGAGATCGATGAAGCAAAATAACACAAGCACAAGCGGTTGAATTTAATTTTGTCAAAAAAATTTCTTCTAAGATCTAATAAAATAAAGCAGTTTATTAAATCTTGGTTGCTTCATAAATTAGAAAAATCAAACAATTACGGATTTGATGTCTAATTTAGCAGTAGATCGAGATGGATAATAGACTAGTAGGCCTCCTAGTAATTAAACAAAATAATCTTGAAAGTAGGCATAGAAAAACATTCAATACTCAAAGCATAAATCAAACATATAAAATAATTTAGATCTCACAATTTTATTGATTCCAAGGCTTCTGTTTCCTTCGACAAACAAGACTTTTAGCTCCGCGCATTCATGAAAACTTCAAAAGAATATTGGAGAAGAGGAAGAAGAGTTGTGTGTTGTTCTTCATTTCCTCCTGATCAATATCCCTTTTATAGACTCTAAATTAGTGTTTGAAGATCACAATATCTTTCCACAAATCCTCTAATAGTTACAACAACCCAAACAATAAATAAAATCTTTGAAAAAGTTGAGAAATGGTTATTTTAACTCCACTTTTTGTGCACAGCATAGTTGACTCAACTTATTGTTACCTATCTTACAAGGGATAGTAAACATTCCAGGATCTTTGCATTTCGTAGGGAGTTTTCGTTGAATTACTGCAGAAACACTCTCCCAACTTTTATCCTTTCATATCCTTTAAGCATTTGTTTCCTCTTTATTGTACACAATTCTTTTAAAAATTTGGCATAGCGAGGTACTTGTTTGATAGCATCTAAAAGTGAAATATTTACCTCACATTTTCGAAAAGTCTCATATAACTCATTATTTTGTTCAATTTTTCTAGATTTTGTTAAAGCTTGAGGAAAAGGAGGTACTGGCTTATAATCACAAAAGGGTGGAAACTTATAATTGGGTACCTCATCATCATTGGGGACGTTCGTGTCTGCCATGGTGCTTTTCTCTTCTTCTTGTTTTGACGTTGTAGGTGCTTCTTTTACTGGAATGTCAACCTCTTTACCGCTTCTCAAAACGATTGCACTTGTATTTTTTTTGGATTTACTATCGTTTGAGATGGTAGTTTTCCAGAACTTTGTGCCTCTAGCTTATTAATTGTTGTAGCCATTTGGCTCATTTGATTGTCCAAGCTTTGAATGCTAGCCCTTGTCTCCTATTGAAATTATAAATTATTAATGACAATAGACTTAACAATATCTTCTAAAGACATACCAGAGTTAGAAGTTTGGTTTGGTTGTTGTTTAGGATATGGCTGCTTGTACTGTTGGTAACTTGGGCGATTTTGATTGACAGGATGATTTGTTTGTGGATTCCCATAGTTGAAATTGGGATGATCTCTCCATCCTGGATTGTAAGTGTTTGAATATGGATCATACTTCCTTTGCGGTTGTCCAGGGAAAGCACCTACCACATTCACTTGTTCATTGGACTCCTCTTAAAAAGTTGGACACATGTCAGTTGGATGTCCTGCTACTGAACAAATCCCACAAGCTTTTGTTGTTTGCATGTTACCTACAGCCATTTGGCGAACAAGAGACGTTAAACTAGCAATTTGTTGTTCTAGAGAAAAAATATTTACCTCGTTAGCATGCCTAGATGGAAGATCTAGCCTAGTGCCAAATTATTGAGAATTTGCCGCCATATTTGCAATTAAATTTCTTGCGGCCTCAGGAGTTTTATTCACCAAAGCTCCTCCACTAGCAGCATCTATCATGCTTCTATCAGTTGGTAGAAGGCCTTCGTAGAAGTACTGGATAAGTAGCTGCTCGCTAATTTGATGATGGGGGCAACTTGCACATAATTTTTTTAAACGTTCCCAGTACTCGTGTAGAGACTCTGCATTGTGTTGCCTTACCCCACAAATTTCTTTTCGGATATTGGCCGCCCTTGAAGTGGGAAAGTACTTCTCCAAGAATAGTCTCTTCATTTCGTTCCATGTTACAATGCTCCCAGAGGGTAGATAATAGAGCCAATCCTTAGCCGAATCCTTTAAAGAAAATGGAAAGGCTCTTAATTTGATTTGCTCTTCGGATACCCCCATAGGTTTCATAGTTGTGTATACCACATGAAGCTCCTTTAGATGCTTATGAGGATCTTCACCTACAAGGCCATGAAAAGTGGGTAATAAATGTATTAGTCCAGATTTTAATTCAAAACTAGTAGTAGCATCTAAAGTAGGAAATGTAATGCATAAAGGGTGTTGGTTCAAATCAGGGGCTGCAAGTTCCTTCAAAGTTCTATTTGCAGCCATGATTTTCTCTTCTTCAGGATTAGATTTGCAAGAGAGTAAGGAATCCGTAGCAGGGTCGTTCTCGTTAGAGATTCTTTGAGCTTCCTTCCTTAACCTGCGCAGAGTTCTTTCTATTTCTGGATAACTCTGAAAATCATTTTGATTAGAAGATCGAGTTGCAATCATAAACAAGTAATAAAATGATAGCAAGCAATCCACAAAAGTATATGAGAATAAATTTTGTTTTTTATTTTTTATTTTTTTTATTTGCTAATAAAAAAAAATTAATAATAAGAAAACATCACAAAAGGCACAAAAATTAACTAAAATTATTCCCCGGCAACGGCGCCAAAATTTGGCGTGCTGTCGTAGGCACCCAAAAATAAAACCTTTACTCTTGAAATAATATGTAGTAGTGAGAGTAAGGTTCGTTCCCACGGAGAGTAATTAGTTAATCTTTATGTTATGTGAAATAGGATTGGGGGGGAGAGTTTTGGATCAAAGCAAATTAAAAAGAGCTAAAAATAATTAAAGTATTAAAATTATCAAAGGAAAAAAATGTTGGTCTCAGTCAACATCCACCATTGGAATCTTAAAATTGATCATTGATGCAAACATAAATTATCATACTTTAAATATTCACCGTTGGAAGTATTTCCTATCTCTCTTAGGCTTAGATAATTAGAAACAAGCGATCTAATTAGCTTTAATTACTAAATAATCTAAGACAAGCGCTAAAGATTTAATCTAGTAATTTCTTAAAGAACAAAGAGATCGATGAAGCAAAATAACACAAGCACAAGCGATTGAATTTAATTTTGTCAAAAAAATTTCTTCTAAGATCTAATAAAATAAAGCAGTTTATTAAATCTTGGTTGCTTCATAAATTAGAAAAATCAAACAATTACGGATTTGATGTCTAATTTAGCAGTAGATCGAGATGGATAATAGACTAGTAGGCCTCCTAGTAATTAAACAAAACAATCTTGAAAGTAGGCATAGAAAAACATTCAATACTCAAAGCATAAATCAAACATATAAAATAATTTAGATCTCACAATTTTATTGATTCCAAGGCTTCTGTTTCCTTCGACAAATAAGACTTTTAGCTCCGCGCATTCATGAAAACTTCAAAAGAATATTGGAGAAGAGGAAGAAGAGTTGTGTGTTGTTCTTCATTTCCTCCTGATCTATATCCCTTTTATAGACTCTAAATTAGTGTTTGAAGATGACAATATCTTCCCACAAATCCTCTAATAGTTACAACAACCCAAACAATAAATAAAATCTTTGAAAAAGTTGAGAAATGGTTATTTTAACTCCACTTTTTGTGCACAGCATAGTTGACTCAACTTATTGTTACCTATCTTACGAGGGATAGTAAACATTCTAGGATCTTTGCATTTCGTAGGGAGTTTTCGTTGAATTACTGCAGAAACACTCTCCCAACTTTTACCCTTTCATATCCTTTAAGCTTTTGTTTCCTCTTTATTGTACACAATTCTTTTAAAAATTTAGCATAGCGAGGTACTTGTTTGATAGCATCTAAAAGTGAAATATTTACCTCATATTTTCGAAAAGTCTCATATAACTCATTATTTTGTTCAATTTTTCTAGATTTTGTTAAAGCTTGAGGAAAAGGAGGTACTAGCTTATAATCACAAAGAGGTGAAAACTTACAATTGGGTACCTCATCATCATTGGGGACGTTCGTGTCTGCCACGGTGCTTTTCTCTTCTTCTTGTTTTGACGTTGTAGGTGCTTCTTTTACTGGAATGTCAACCTCTTTACCGCTTCTCAAAACGATTGCACTTGTATTTTCTTTTGGATTTACTATCGTTTGAGATGGTAGTTTTCCAGAACTTTGTGCCTCTAGCTTATTAATTGTTGTAGCCATTTGGCTTATTTGATTGTCCAAGCTTTGAATGCTAGCCCTTGTCTCCTATTGAAATTATAAATTATTAATGACAAGAGACTTAACAATATCTTCTAAAGACATACCAGAGTTAGAAGTTTGGTTTGGTTGTTGTTTAGGATATGGCTGCTTGTACTGTTGGTAACTTGGGCAATTTTGATTGACAGGATGATTTGTTTGTGGATTCCCATAGTTGAAATTGGGATGATCTCTCCATCCTGGATTGTAAGTGTTTGAATACGGATAGTACTTCCTTTGCGGTTGTCCAGGGAAAGCACCTACCACATTCATTTGTTCATTGGACTCCTCTTCAAAAGTTGGACATATGTCAGTTGGATGTCCTGCTACTGAACAAATCCCACAAGCTTTTGCTGTTTGCATGTTACCTACAGCCATTTGGCGAACAAGATACGTTAAACTAGCAATTTGTTGTTCTAGAGAAAAAATATTTACCTCGTTAGCATGCCTAGATGGAAGATCTAGCCTAGTGCCAAATTGTTGAGAATTTGCCGCCATATTTGCAATTAAATTTCTTGCGGCCTCAGGAGTTTTATTCACCAAAGCTCCTCCACTAGAAGTATCTATCATGCTTCTATCAATTGGTAGAAGGCCTTCGTAGAAGTACTGGATAAGTAGCTGCTCGCTAATTTGATGATGGGGGCAACTTGCACATAATTTTTTTAAACGTTTCCAGTACTCGTGTAGAGACTCTGCATTGTGTTGCCTTACCCCACAAATTTCTTTTCGGATATTGGCCGCCCTTGAAGTGGGAAAGTACTTCTCCAAGAATAGTCTCTTCATTTCGTTCCATGTTACAATGCTCCCAGAGGGTAGATAATAGAGCCAATCCTTAGCCGAATCCTTTAAAGAAAACGGAAAGGCTCTTAATTCGATTTGCTCTTCGGATACCCCCATAGGTTTCATAGTTGTGCATACCACATGAAGATCCTTTAGATGCTTATGAGGATCTTCACCTACAAGGCCATGAAAAGTGGGTAATAAATGTATTAGTCTAGATTTTAATTCAAAACTAGTAGTAGCATCTAAAGTAGGAAATGTAATGCATAAAGGGTGTTGGTTCAAATCAGGAGCTGCAAGTTCCTTCAAAGTTCTATTTGCAGCCATGATTTCCTCTTCTTCAAGATTAGATTTGCAAGAGAGTAAGGAATCCGTAGCAGGGTCGTTCTCGTTAGAGATTCTTTGAGCTTCCTTCCTTAACCTGTGCAGAGTTCTTTCTATTTCTGGATAACTCTGAAAATCATTTTGATTAGAAGATCGAGTTGCAATCATAAACAAGTAATAAAATGATAGCAAGCAATCTAGAAAAGTATATGAGAATAAATTTTGTTTTTTGTTTTTTATTTTGTTTTTTATTTTTTTTATTTGCTAATAAAAAAAATTTTAATAATAAGAAAACATCACAAAAGGCACAAAAATTAACTAAAATTATTCCCCGGCAACGGCGCCAAAATTTGGCGTGCTGTCGTAGGCACCCAAAAATAAAACCTTTACTCTTGAAATAATATGTAGTAGTGAGAGTAAGGTTCGTTCCCACGGAGAGTAATTAGTTAATCTTTATGTTATATGAAATAGGATTGGGGGGAGAGTTTTGGATCAAAGCAAATTAAAAAGAGCTAAAAATAATTAAAGTATTAAAATTATCAAAGGAAAAAAAATGTTGGTCTCAGTCAACATCCACCATTGGAATCTTAAAATTGATCATTGATGCAAACATAAATTATCATACTTTAAATATTCACCGTTGGAAGTATTTCCTATCTCTCTTAGGCTTAGATAATTAGAAACAAGCGATCTAATTAGCTTTAATTACTAAATAATCCAAGACAAGCGCTAAAGATTTAATCTAGTAATTTCTTAAAGAACAAAGAGATCGATGAAGCAAAATAACACAAGCACAAGCGGTTGAATTTAATTTTGTCAAAAAAATTTCTTCTAAGATCTAATAAAATAAAGCAGTTTATTAAATCTTGGTTGCTTCATAAATTAGAAAAATTAAACAATTACGGATTTGATGTCTAATTTAGCAGTAGATCGAGATGGATAATAGACTAGTAGGCCTCCTAGTAATTAAACAAAACAATCTTGAAAGTAGGCATAAAAAAATATTCAATACTCAAAGCATAAATCAAACATATAAAATAATTTAGATCTCACAATTTTATTGATTCCAAGGCTTCTGTTTCCTTCGACAAACAAGACTTTTAGCTCCGCGCATTCATGAAAACTTCAAAAGAATATTGGAGAAGAGGAAGAAGAGTTGTGTGTTGTTCTTCATTTCCTCCTGATCTATATCCCTTTTATAGACTCTAAATTAGTGTTTGAAGATCACAATATCTTCCCACAAATCCTCTAATAGTTACAACAACCCAAACAATAAATAAAATCTTTAAAAAAGTTGAGAAATGGTTATTTCAACTCCACTTTTTGTGCACAGCATAGTTGACTCAACTTCAAGCATGATTTGGTCTACTATGTAGCCAGAATCTCGGGAAAATCAAAACAGCAAAATTGTGCCTCTATCACTTATCTTTCCGAATAAATTTGGATCAGCTAAATTGGACTTCGGATGAGCAAGTTATGACCATTTTGCTACAAGGTATCAGAACTGTCCAGAATTGATAATTAGCTCCATTTTGCTTTTAGTGACTCCAATTGCATCCTAGATCAAAATATAAAAGTAATGAGTATCTTTAGACATTAAATGAGCATAAAGGAGTATATATTAAGGAATAAAAATATAATATTTTATGTTCTCATCACTAGGGTCAAACATTATGGTAAAACTTCTAACTAACTCTAGTAGTGTCTATACTACTCTCAAGTCCTCATAATACATCAAGGGGTAATGGTAAACCAATCTATAGATAAGGAATTATAGGGTTCACTAGATATTCTAAACTTAGTGGTGTGTCAACACTCTAGTTGTACGCTTAATAGGAAGGTTACCCTACTTATCATCTAACAACAGGGACTTCTATATTCTAGGAGGGGGCTATACTCAAGGAACTATTAGGGAAGCACATGAATCAAGCAGGATACAATTATTCAAATAAAAGAGATTAGAAGAAATACGAGTCATACTCAATTGTGGATGATATCCTATACTCTAATTCTTTTTGCAGGCTTGCTCGGTACAGTAACGTAACCAAGACAATATACTCTCGACCTGCATGGGCCACCACTAAAAATATGTCACGTCCCAGTCCTAAAATAAGTAGGACTAGGTCATGTAAGCATGTCAGCCGCATGGATATGGCAACTCCAATATATGGAAACCAAAATCCATGCGTACGCTGTAATATGAATATCAAATCCATAAGTGGTATAAATATATCACAAGTCACATGGTATAATCTAAATCTCATCCACGAAAATAAAATATAAATAAATAACCAATGTCTATGAAACCAGATCTCAATACAAAGTATCTAAAGATACTAGTTGGATGAAAACAAATCTACTACCAACTCGAATATAAGAGCAAATACAATATAAGTATAATACAACAAAATAAGAATATCAACTAACGACAACGGGGCTCGAAGAGAAGACATCCTCGAAACACATGTAACCATCTGAATCTGTGCTCCTGCGAATACTCAATAACAGATACACCTGGAAGGGGCAAGGTCCTCAGTGGGACATAACAAGATACATAAAAGCATGCCAATAAAGTACTGAAATAAATATCCAATGGGACCGTCTAACCGTCTAAGTGAATGCAGTTTGAGAACAACTTTCTAACAAGTGGGCTATCTGGCCATAAATAGGATTAGCATGACTCTCTCGGAGAATCAGGGGCCTCAAAGCATGTCGTCTTTTGAACAGCAGAGGCCGCCAAGTAGTATAGGGGTCATCACGGCCCGTATCTCCAGCGGAGCTTTCGGGTTAAAAAAGGAAAAGTACAAAGGAGCCCAAATGCGGTACTTGTTGTTCTCCCCACCCCATGCTTTAAGCATGTTACATCCATGACACAATTTGGTTCATAGCCTATTTTTAGTACCCTAGCTGTCACGCCCCGATCTCCCGCAGGCTATTTCGGCCGTTCTCGCTAGGCAGGAATCACCCTAGCCAGCGCTCCCGCGGAACGATCGCTTTGACTCATCCGGGCATGATGCCGCACGAGCGTGATCCACGCCCGTGCAAGGCCATGGTTCATTGGCTGGCGGCAAGAGTTCTAAGCCACAGAGTCGCACAGATTGTCCGAGTGCAGCGGAGTCATGAACGCATAGCGATTTGGTAACAGGTTCACTAAGTCGACAAATATAGCGGAAGCATTGAAACATAAGTTTGAAGTAAGCAACTCTTTTATTGATATGAACAAGTATTACAGGCGGCGTATAGCCGAGATTACAAGAGTCTCAAGCCTCTCTCTGAAACAGTAAAAGTGTGCCAAGTGGCTACAACTGTGGAATGAATGTACAGGCGATGGTCAGGCGACGCTCCAACATTATGTCTTGTATATGTGCTTCAGTCCCGGACGCACCGTTGCTTCGGAGTGATATCCACGCCTTAGCACGCACGTTGGAGGCATCCGCACCGAACGAGGTTCTCCCGCACCCTGCATACAAACTGGTGGATTATCAGTACATTGAATGCACTGGTGGGGAAGCTACTCGCCCGCTCGACAAATCCAAACACGTAATACAGGTTCCGTGCACAACTATTCAGTTGTCTTTCTAGTTGCCTTAGGATCAGTTTCATGCAAATATTGAATAGCCTAACGTGTCGGGCAGTGCGCCGTACGATGTTTGAGGAACACGGCGAGACTTACCAACTTACCATTTCTTCTTCCCTGTCCAAGGCAAACATGATTAATTTAAGCACGGTAAGCATAAACATTCAGGTGGCATAGCATATGCAAACACGAGGGTCATTTTTAACATGATCGTTCAGGTGTTAAGTTATTCATTAATGCTATGCAATGACTCGCACGCGGATAACCGCTAAGCGAGGATGACTTGTTTATCTTCCATTTTATAAGCAAGCATGCAGCAGGCTTAAACACACATGAAAATCACACGATGTATTGCAAGCCATATTCACACGATAAACATACGAGGCATTGCAAGCATATACACACGATGATCACTGGCTTGATGCCATAATGGACTAGTCAAGAACAAGGATAGCATGCAACGAGAAAATACGAGGAGCTCTTAAAATATGATGCGTTGCAAGTTATCCCATCCGAACATGATTGACTATAAACACGAAGTCTGCCCAGATCAGATCGGTGCCAGTGTCCCAGCACCGTCCGCAGAACTTATATCCTTGTGCACAAGTTATCCATGATCGAACACGATTATTAATTTACACACGAGCACACGACAAGCAGTAATGCATGATTCATTTAGCTATTGGATATGCACAGTCTCCTGGGCTGCTGTAAGCCCGCACAGGAGGGAGACTTGCAGGGAGATCCGAATACCTGAATGAGTCTTGCCACTGGAGCATGATTTATTTACTTGACATGATACAGTCCCCTGGATCGGGAACTGCCTTGGTGACCTAACGGTCCCGAATACTTGCGGGTTCATTCAGGCACGGAATGACTACTTGGTAGTCTTCTGAGGTTTAGATGAAAATAATGTAACATTCAAGCAGACAAGTCATGCGTTTCTAAGAAACATAAGCAGGCACGTTGCTCGGACCCGAAGGTAAGCCGAGAGGTGAAACCGTTAAGGGACTTAGCATGCGAGGGTCTGAATATAAGCAGTATTTTAATTTCCATGTTCTAGCAAGCAATACAAGTTGGGATTATTCCCTTAGCTAGGTGCGTTAGATTTATTAGCATGCAGGGGGTGAATCACCTAGCGACTAGCATGAACATTCCAAATTTTATGTGTGCTGGCTAAGCAAAGACAAGTTCACCGTAGCCACCCACCTTAGCGATGATTTGCCTCGGTAGAGCGATACGCCTGAGCGAGCCTCTGAAAGCCTAAGTTTAATTCCTGCATGGGCAAGTCTGGATATCCTTTGCTTCTCATTTGAGGCAAGGCGGTTCGGGACAGCTGCACTATTGCCGTTTGAAACGGCAGTCCGCTAGAGCGGAACGGGGTGTTACATCCTACCCAACTTAGAAAAAGTCTCGTCCTCGAGACTTACTAAGGACAAGCAGAAATCTAGGGTTGAGACAATCCTAGACAAGTCGTTGTACTTATTCATTTGGATATTTACTTGTACAAGCTTCAAAATCAGCATATCGCTTAGACTGGATCGTGCGCACTTTCGAAGGGCCCCTCTAGCGTGAACACGTCAACCAGCTTAGTGATAGCGAAGTCTTAGCACTCGAGTTTCACCTTTTTTTAAGTCTTGGATTGTGCACTAGTTCAAGGCGTCCCTCGAATAGATGCATTCAACCAAACTTAGTGTTAGTAAAAATCGGACAAGCTACTAGCGATACTCTCAAAGGGTTCGCACAAGTTGGCACAAAGGCCACTCGCAGCATACAACCAGACAAACAAGCATATCATTACATTCAAAACATATTTTGAAAGTATTTAGACTTATTGTTGGAATATCCCATCGAGGCATTGAGAGAGAGCGTGCACATAACCCATAAACGAGCTTTCGAAATAGAGATATCGAATCGAAGTCCAAAGGCGTAGAAGCCAGGCTCTGATACCAACATGTCATGCCCCAATCTCCCGCAGGCTATTTCGGCCGTTCCTGCTAGGCGGGAATCACCCTCGCCAGCGCTCCCGCGGAACGATCGCTTTGACTCATCCGGGCGTGATACCGCACGAGCGTGATCCACGCCCGAGCAAGGCCATGGTTCATTGGCTGGCGACAAGAGTTCTAAGCCACAGAGTCGCACAGATTGTCCGAGTGCAGCGGAGTCATGAACGTATAGCAATTTGGTAACAGGTTCACTGAGTCGACAAATATAGCGGAAGCATTGAAACACAAGTTTGAAGTAAGCAACTCTTTTATTGATATGAACAAGTGTCACAGGCGGCGTATAGCCGAGATTACAAGTCGCTCAAGCCTCTCTCTCTGAAACAGTAAAAATGTGCCAAGTGGCTACAACTGTGGAATGAATGTACAGGCGATGGTCAGGCGATGCTCCAACATTATGTCTTGTATATGTGCTTCAGTCCCGGATGCACCGTTGATTCGGAGTGATGTCCACGCCTTAGCACGCACGTTGGAGGCATCCGCACCGAACGAGGTTCTCCCGCACCCTGTATACAAACCGGTGGATTATCAGTACATTGAATGCACTGGTGGGGAAGCTACTCGCCCGCTCGACAAATCCAAACACGTAATACAGGTTCCGTGCACAACTATTAAGTTGTCTTTCTAGTTGCCTTAGGATCAGTTTCATGCAAATATTGAATAGCCTAACGTGTCGGGCAGTGCACCATACGATGTTTGAGGAACACGGCGAGACTTACCAACTTACCATTTCTCCTTTCCTGTCCAAGGCAAACATGATTAATTTAAGTACGGTAAGCATAAACATTCAGGTGGTATAGCATATGCAAACACGAGGGTCATTTTTAACATGATCGTTCAGGTGTTAAGTTATTCATTGATGCTATGCAATGACTCGTACGTGGATAACCGCTAAGCGAGGATGAATTGTTTATCTTCCATTTTATAAGCAAACATGCAGTAGGCTTAAACACACATAAAAATCACACGATGCATTGCAAGCCATATTCACACGATAAACACACGAGGTATTGCAAGCATATACACACGATGATCACTGGCTTGATGCCATAATAGACTAGTCAAGAACAAGGATAGCATGCAACGAGAAAATACGAGGAGCTCTTAAAACACGATGCGTTGCAAGTTATCCCGTCCAAACACGATTGACTATAAATACGAAGTCTGCCCGGATCGGATTGGTACCAGTGCCCCAGCACCGTCCGCAGAACTTATATCCTTGTGCACAAGTTGTCCCTGATTGAACACGATTATTAATTTATACACGAGCACATGACAAGCAGTAATGCATGATTCATTTAGCTATTGGATATGCACAGTCTCCTGGGCTTCTATAAGCCCGCATAGGAGGGAGACTTGTAGGGAGATCCGAATACCTGAATGAGTCTCGCCACTGGAGCATGATTTATTTACTTGACATGATACAGTCCCCTGGATCGGGAACTGCCTTGGTGACCTAACGGTCCCGAATACGTGCGGGTTCATTCAGGCACAGAATGACTACTTGGTAGTCTTCTGAGGTTTGGATGAAAACAATGTAACATTCAAGCAGACAAGCATGCATTTCTAAGGAACATAAGCAGGCACGTTGCTCAGACCCGAAGGTAAGCCGAGAGGTGAAACCGTTAAGGGACTTAGCATGCGAGGGTCTAAATATAAGTAGTATTTCAATTTCTATGTTCTAGCAAGCAATACAAGTTAGGATTATTCCCTTATCTAGGTGCGTTGGATTTATTAGCATACAGGGGGTGAATCACCTAGCGACTAGCATGAACATTCCAGATTTTATGTGTGTTGGCTAAGCAAAGACAAGTTCACCGTAGCCACCCACCTTAGCGATGATTCGCCTCGGTAAAGTGATACGCCTGAGCGAGCCTCTGAAAGACTAAGTTTAATTCTTGCAGGGGCAAGTCTGGATATCCTTTGCTTCTTATTTGAGGCAAGGCGGTTCGGGACAGCTGCACTATTGCCGTTTGAAACGGCAGTCCGCTAGAGCGGAACGGGGTGTTACACTAGCCCAATCTTGCAACCAAACAAGGACAAGGATGGGACCACCATACTACAATAGGCTATGTTCATGGACCTCTAATAACTGCTAAGTCTTCTAGCATACAAAGTTTCTATCAGCAGTCATCCCTAACGTACGGCCCACACGTACCGATGATCAGTCAATATGTACGTCCATGATCTATATGAGACTCACAACTCATGTAAAAATGTGTCACAGTCAAATGAAACCTGATGATGCTACATAAAAATGGGGCAGTCTCATAAACAAGGTCAATATAAATACATAACTAAAAACATATCGCGACGACACCGTCGCACGCATTTTATATAACAGTTAAAATATATGAACTAAAGACAGAAAATAAAGATGCATGTAACATATGGAATATAAATAATTGTACAATGGCAAGGTATACTTGCATGCTCTGAAAAAGGATGAAGTCACAACTCAAGGCGTCGTCCGATCTACCCATCACATAAATTAAACAAGTTAGGTTACAAAAGTGGGTGAATAGGTTCCTCCATTTTAATTAATTTTTTATTCTGAATAAATAACCTAAAATAGTATTTTTAATCTTATTATAATCTAATTTTATTGGTAAACCCTAATTTTGGTCCAAAGAAAGTCAACTTTACGGATTTGGGATCCATGGTACGCAAATCGAGGCAATCCGTTGACCAAAATGTCAACCAACTCAAATCCTGAATTTGTGTGTGGAATCCTATAGATTTCAACGCTACATGAACGCTAGAATCGAAAGTTTCATAAAATCATAAGTCAGTAAAGAGTTATGGCCACAAGGGCGCACAGATGACAGTTTTCGGTGGTTTCCTATTTACGTCTACGTTGCACGAATTTTTACAGTAGAATAAAATTATATTTTAAATTCTTAAAAAATAATTTTCTGAAATTTTATCATGTCAGCTTTCCGAAACTTCAAACGGTTCATAATTCCGAGTTCGAAATCTCCCAAAATCTCAAAAATACGAAAATGCGTATGATTTCAGACAACTGGCACTTTCGGAATATTCTGGAAAAATAGGTTCTGAAATTACTGAAATAATTTATATATTCAGAAAACTAACCTTGATATGATTCTAACTAAAAAAATTGGAATGCGTTTGGAGTACGGAGCTAGGAGATATCGTCTTTTTAAGTCGTCATAACTACTAGAAAATGAGGCTGAATTTATGACAAATTTTGACTATTTTTGGATGAATAAGTGAGGATTTTGGGGATAAAAAAATATGAAAGATGAGTTATTTCCATAAGTCTAATAGGTATTTACAATGGTGAAGATTGTTTAATTGAATAAGACTAGGATTGGCTAATTTGTATATGATTAGGATCAGTTTAAATAAGGATACGATATGCTTGAAGTTGTTTTCCTAGTAGGCTCAGGATTTGAATTAATTTAAAATAGAGTTTGAGTTCATCTCAATAATTTATAATCTTAAATAGAATTAAAGATAATAAAAATAATTTATATATAATCTTATTAATATCTATTAACACTAAATTAGCATCTATCTAATATTAAGACTTTATATATCCAAATAAATCCTCAATAATTCCAAAAATCCAATAATTACTTAAAATTCTAAATAAATTACAAAAAAATATATTTAAATATTTTGACTCTAAAATAAATGTTTGGTAGTAACAACATTTAAGTATGGTCTCATAGTAAATCATGAAAGTCCTAAAAATTTATGTTTCCTAAGTTTTAATTACCAAAAATTCTATAAAATCTCCAAAATCTAAAATAACCTAAAATAATTCTAAATAAATATTTATATAAGTAAATATATGAAAAAATTTATTTTCTAATTAACTAAGAGAATACTCTAAAGAAATTTAACATCTATAATAAATATAATAATATAAAATATACACAAAATACCTATTTTTGGTGAGGGGGTTTACAGTCTTTGCAATGCCCCAGCTACTTTCCAAAGATGTATGGTTAGCATATTTTCAGACTATGTTGGACATATTATAGAAGTATTTATGGATGAATTCACAGTTTATGGAGACTCTTTTGATAAATACTTGCATAACCTTACACTTGTTCTTCAAATATGCATATAAACTAATCTTGTGTTAAACTCTGCAAAATGTTATTTAATGGTTGAACAAGGTATAGTTTTGGGTCATGTTGTTTCATCTAAGGGAATTGAGGTAGATAAAGCCAAAATTGATATTATTCAATCTTTACCTTGTCCCACCAGTGTGCGAAAAGCTTGTTATTTTCTTGGACATGTAGGTTTTTACCGAAGATTGATCAAAGACTTCTCCAAAATAGTGTTACCCCTTTGCAATTTGCTAAAAAAGGATGTGGCTTTTGAATTTAATGAAGCATGTAAAAAGGAATTTGATAAACTAAAGAAACTCTTGACTTCTACCCCCTTTATCCAGCCCACTAACTGGAACGTTCCTTTTAAGATAATGTGTGATGCAAGTGATTATGCAGTAGGTGTTGTTTTGGGTCAAAGGATTGGAAGAGCATCTCACGCCATTTATTATGCTTTAAGAACTTTGAATGGTGCATAGAAAAATTATTCTACTACTGAAAAAGAACTTTTAGCTGTTATTTTTGCTTTAGAAAAATTTTGATCTTATTTGCTTGGTACTAAAGTCATTGTTTATTCTGATCGTGCAGCTCTTCGTTATTTGATAATGAAGAAAGAGGCAAAATCAATGTTAATTCAATGGATACTTCTCTTAAGTGAATTTGATTTAGATATTAAAGACAAAAGAGGGACAGAAAATCTTGTTGCAGATCATTTAAGTAGTTTAGTTCATATGGAGGATGAACTTTGTCTGCAAGAAACGTTCCCTGATGAGCAATTGTTTGCTTCAAGTGTAACATTACCTTGGTATGCAAATATTGTAAATTATTTGGTTACTAATATGTTTCCTCCTGGCTTGTCAAAGGCTCAAAGAGATAAGATCAAAAGTGATGCCAAATACTATGTATGGGATGACCCATACTTGTGGAAGCATTATGCAGATCAAGTGATAAGAAGGTACGTTCATGAAAATAAAATTATTTCTATTCTCACCTTTTGTCATTCTTATGCATGTGGAGGACATTTTTGATCTAAGAGGATGGCAAAAAAAGTATTATAATATGGTTTCTATTAGTCGTCTTTATTTCGTGATTCATATTCTTTTTGTAAAACATACAATAATTGCCAAAAGACAGGTAATATCTCTCAAAGGAATAAAATGCCACAAAATCCTATACTATTTTGTAAAAAAAATTATGTTTGGGGCATCGATTTTATGGGACCGTTTCCTGTATCTTTTGGTTATGTTTATATTTTTCTTGTTGTTGATTATGTATCAAAATGGGTAGAAGCTAAAGCTACAAGGACTGATGATTCTAAATTTATTTCAGATTTTATCAAATCCAACATATTCTCCAGGTTTGGGATTCTAAGAGCCTTAATAAGTGATCGAAATAAGTGATCGAGGCACTCACTTTTGCAATCGAACCATGGAGACGTTTCTAAGAAAGTACCATGTGACCCACAAAGTGTTAATTGTCTATCATCCACAAACTAGTGGACAAGCAAAAGTGTCAAATTGAGAGATCAAGTCTATCATTGAAAAGATGGTCATCCCAAGTAGAAAAGATTGGAGTTTGCACTTGGATGATGCTCTATGGGCATATAGAACTGCATACAAGATGCCTATCGGTATGTTACCTTACCGGTTGGTGTTTGGAAAACCATGCCATCTTCCTATTGGAGTTAGAACACAAGGCTTATTGGACTATCAAGAGGCAACCCAATGGGAGTTTGTTCTTATTCTTTCATTTTTATATTTTTTTATTTGGTCTTTTTCTTGAATTTTACCTTACATTGGGGACAATGTTAGTTTTAAGTGTGGGGGGGATTTACTTTATTTTAAGCATTTTTAGTTTGTTGTTTTCAAAAAAAAAGAGGGTTTTTAATTTAAAAAAATAAATTTTGTTTTTATGGTTTTTAAAGAATTTTGGTTGTGTATGTAATAAGTAAGATTCAACTAAATCTGAAAAATTCATAACATGATTGAATAAGTACTCTTTTCAACTTATAATTAATTGGTCTAGTTATTTTTATTGAGGATAGAAGTGACTAAATTTAGTAGACAAAAGCCGGGGAGATTTTGAACCCTTAGACTGACAAATCAGTCTCATTATTTTTTCATAAGAGATATTCTTCCATGGATTTGTTTCTCTAGAACTTGCTTTGATTCTCTTCGAGGTCACATTGACACATGCATGCATGAACATGATCAAGGTCATCTTTGTTATGCGTTACATAAGCCAAATAGCCCACCTTGTAATTAATTTTCTTTTTGTTGAACCCCTTTGAGCTTTATTGTCTTTTTCTTGGTATACCCACATTACAAGCTTTCAACCTATAATATTTATATCTTTATCTAAGCCGCAAAGCTAGTGGAGCATTGTTGATCATTATGATATGTATGGGTGTACAAAAAAATAAGTGTGGGAGTGTCTAAATTTGTTGTTTGGTTACAACCAACAAAATGGATCATATTTTTATCCTCAAATTCTTGAGTCCCAATATTGTTCTAAAGAAAAAAAAGGGGCAAAAAAGAGAAAAAAAGAAGAAGAAGGAAAAAAAATAAAGAAAGAAAGAAAGAAAGAAAGAAAGAAAGAAAGAAAGAAAAAAAAAAGGGAGGAAGTTGTTTTACATTGTTTAAATGCTTTAAAAGCAAATTGAAGAAGTTGTTAAATGGAGTGATTGATTTTACATGTTTTTGAGTTGATTCATTTTTGCTCCACTAGTTTTTATGGCTTTTGAGCTACACTCCCAAATATATCCCACCTTAATCCTAAGCTATGTTACAACTCATGAAAAGTCCTTATGATTTATGTTATGCATGTGATCCCAGTGGTAGAGAATGAGAAAATATGCAATCTTATGGTAGATCATTTCTTTTGGAATGAATTTGAGTGAAATATATACCTTCAAACACATGAAAGTTGAGTGTTTATTCCCGTGAGGGTCTACCTATTTAGTTTACTCCATTTTTAAATAAAAATACCTACTAAGTAATTAGAAGTTGTTTAAGAATATATGTTCATGATATGTTATGAGTTTTGTAGAGCTTGGTTATTTTTTATTTATGACATTGCAACCTTGATTTTTTTTGGAAAAATAAATTAGAGTTTCGTCCGAGGACGAGCAAAGGTTAAGTGTGGGGGTATTTGATGAAAACATAAAATATTATATTTTATTCTTTAATGTGAAATCATTTATGCTTATTTGATAACTAAAGATACTCATTATTTTTATATTTTGATCGGAGTCACTAAATACAAATGGAGCTAATTATCAATTCTGGACAGTTTTGACACCTTGTAGAAAAATGGTCATAACTTGCTCATACGAAGTCCAATAGAGCTGATCCAAATTGATTCGGAAAGCTAAGAGACATAGGTACAATTTTACTATTTCGAGTTTTTCGAGATTCTACTGCATCATGGAGCAAATCAGGCATAAAGTTGAGTCAACTATATTGTGCACAAAAAATGGAGCTGAATTAACCATTTCCCTACTTGTTCAATGATTTTATTTTATTGTTTGGGGTGTTGTAACTCTTAGAGAATTTGTGAAAAGATATTATGGGCTTCAAACAACTAATTTATAGTGTATAAAAGGGATAAAAATTATGAGAAAAAGGGAGACAATACACAACTCTTCGTCTTCTTCTCCAACATTCTTTTGAAGTTTTCATGAACATGTGCAGCTAAAAGTCTTGTTGGTCAAAGAAAACGGAAGCCTTGGGATCAATAAACTTGTGAGATCTAAATTGTTTTTATATATTTGATTTATGCTTTGAGTATTAAATATTTTTCGATGCCTACTTTCATGATTGTTTTGTTTAATTACTAGGAGGCCTACTAGTCGATTATCCATTTTGATCTACTGTTAAATTAGACATCAAATTCATAATTGTTTAATTTTTCTAATTTGTTAAGCAACCAAGATTTAATGAACTACTTTATTTTATTAGATCTTAGGAGAAAAATTATTGAAAAAATTAAATACAACCGCTTGTGCTTGTGTTATTTTGCTTCATCGATCTCTTGGTTCTTTAAGAAATTACTAGATTAAATCTTCAGCGCTTGTCTTAGATTATTTAGTAATTAAAGCCAATTAGATCACTTGTGTCACTACCACGTTCCGAAAATAGGGGTATTTTTGACTTTTTAATAATTAATATTATTGTAGTTATAATTAATTAATTGCATGATAGTATTTAATTTAAATAAATATGTGTGATGTGTAATTAAATATAATATTGTATACAGTGTTAATTTATTTTTAAGCTAGTAGACTTGACCTAGAAGCCTAGTAAATGAACACCTGTCTGAATTATGAAATTCTGGATTTTATTATTTTATCTAGAATTTAAATTCTTGGAGTTTGTAATTAATTACCGTAATTTTATTAATTACTTGCGCATTGCCTTTGCTTCGATAATTGGAGCACTATCCTGACTTTTGTCTTCCAACAAATTTTACAATCTTGCCCTAGACATGCCCGCCTTCCATTCTGCTATTTTTTGCAACTCATAATTATGTCCTCTGTATATTAATTCTGGCCGCACAAAAATCGTCGCGGACGTTATTTAATAAATCCCTATTTTGTATCATTGTGCGTTCTAATTGAAATTGGAGGCAATCTTGACCTATTTTTCGTGCGGCCCAAATTAGGGTAATATCCTGTTCTGAGTCTTCTTCATTATTGGTATTGATGACCTGACCTGATTTTGGCCCCATGTACTCCTAATTAATTCTTGAACACAACTTGCATTTTATTCTAATTAAATTGAGGATACTATTTAAACCAATTCTAAAATTCCATATTAATTCCAGTGCCCTGTTAATTGAGCCCATACCGATCTTACAGTGCCCCCTGACCCTACAAAACACCGGACCCCAAATCGCCCGCCAAATTTTCGTCATTTTATGTGTTTGTGCAATTTCCCAAATTTAAGGGGGCTAAATTGCAATTTGCATTTTGTGGCCTCACCCAATTGTTTAAACAATGAGGGAACCTAATATTTTAATTAAATCTCTCACCCTCATCCCCCATGAATTATTTCCCTTCATGAACAATCCTAGCCACCCATTCTAGGGGTTCAATCACCACCCTCCATCACACCCTCTCTCTCCCTATTTAATATCTTGTACCCTCAAACCCTAATCCCAAGAAACCTAGGATTCCCCACCTTCACAAGCCCCCACCTCTCTCTCTCCTCCATCCTCATTCCAACGCAGGAAGAAAACTTCTTCCCTTCTTCTCTTCTTCTTCTCTTCTTCTTTCTTTTCTTCTTCTTCCTTCTTCTCCTTCCCTTTCCTTTTAAAATTTTGAATTTCAAAAGAGAGGGGGGGAACACTGTTCACCCCCATCTCTGCATCCCAGCCATCTCTACTGTGCATCCCGGCCGAGCACAGTCCCTCCGGCGAAAGGCCGAGCCCCTCGCACCCGGCGGCGCTGCTGCTCCTTCCCCATTCTCCCACTGCTCCAGCCCGATCCCCCGGTGACCCGCAGCACTGCTCCGGCGACGGCAGCTCCTCCCGTCGAAGCCCGCTGCTCTTCCTCCCCCGACCCCGGCAGGCGGCTGCTCCTCCCATCCATCCATCCATCCATCATCTATTCCCCTCCGGCGGAGCACCCCTACTCCGGCGGTTCAACCCAGAGGCGCCCCACTGCACCCTGCAGCCGACTGCCCCCAACTCCCCATTGCTCAGCCGATCCATCCCTCCGGCGGCCCAATCTTCCACCTGCTGTGCACCCGGCGGTCACTGCACTCTCCGGCGCCGGCACGACTCAACTCCCCTCCCTGCTGCATCCACCCCGGCGGCCGTACTCCGGCCAGTCCCCCATCACAGTAAGCCTCCTCTCTCCCCTTCCCTCTTTATATATATATATCTATATATATATATATATATATATATATATATATATATATATATATATATATATATATATATATATGTGTATATATATACGTACATATATATATGAGTATATATATACTATATGTATATAAAATTGTAGGTACTTAATTAATGCTTTAATATGTGAATATGTAGAGTATGTAAATACTTTAGTAATGTATATTTTAATATATGTACATGTCTATTGTCTAATTAATAATTAAACATAATGTATAGTATATGTATTAATGTATATATATAACTAATGTATAAGTATTTTGTATATAAATTAATTAATGTGTATAGTATAGTGAATGTATGTATGTATAAATATTGTGTATTAGTGTATATAGTATATTTTAAATTAATATATGTATATGTATAGCATTTAATTAATAAATGTTTAATACGCATATATGTATAGCATATAAATACTTTGGTAATGTATAATTTTATATGTACATGTATATTATTCATAAATAAAATATTTAAATACATGTATTAGCATAGTATATATATATATTTTAGTATATGTAGATACATTTAATATGATTTAGATATATATATATATATTTAAATGAATATGTATATGTATATTTTCTCTAATATATATACGTATGTATTCTAGTATAAAAATATGTATATATACTTGATATATTTTCAAATATGTATAATTAGATAAATGTATATATATATAAATAGATATATATTTTGTACATACATTTAATATATATTTTTCTATATATATATATGAGTGATATATATAAATACGTGTTCTACTATATGTATTTTATATATACATATATATATACTTAGCATATTTTCAATGTATGTTTAATTGGTATATATATGGTATAAATTCAATTTGGTATATACATAATTGTATTGCAAATATATATATGGTAGGTATTAATGATTAAAAATAGGTGATGTATTTTAATATGTATCCCTACTAGGTGACCCTAGCTGACTAGTGCCCTGCCTGGCATGGCCCTGAGGCCAGTGTTTTGACTGTGTGTTAGCGTAGCTTCTGATGCAAATGTTGTATTTGATATGTTTTTAGGACTGTTGGTTTACCCAGGGGATACTCTGGAACAGGACATCCATAATTACCAGCTAAGGACCCGAGGCAAGTACATTCTCTGATAATTTCTAATTTCTTGATAATTTTTATAAATTCAATAATCTTGAAATGTTACAACTGAATCCTTGACACTGTGCTACACGGACTAGTATAGCTTGGATCTGCAGTCATGAGATGTTATCTTGATTATCGTATTGACATTGTACACGATATGTATATTAGACATCGTACATGATAGACTTGACTTGCTCGTGTATCGTGACGTGTCATGGTTGGATCCACAGTACTAGTTGGGGGCGGGGAAGTAGTTAGTAAGAAATGTGATCATAACCTCTTTTTGCAGTGTAGAAATTGTAAGTGTTAATCATGCTCTTCACCCATGATTAGCCAGGCCCTATAGCTATCGTACATGTTCCCAAGCCGGTCACATTTCGAAACTACTATTTCAAACACTTAGAATAGATTATGGTTCCCTAATTTAAATCATATACTACATCACCCGTATATGATACTGTACCTTGTTCTTTCCATTTCTTTATGCACTGACTATATCACATCGCCTTTTTTGCATGTCTTTTTACATTGCCTGTCTCTCTTTAATTGCCATTACATTTATTTCACTGTCTTCTCAGTAGCTAGCATGACATGTTTATTACTTTATAGTCCTTATCAATTAAATGGAACTGTTATTTGAGATTGTGCTTTGCTCGTTGCTGACTGGAAACATTTTTCCAGACTATGCCTTAGAGGACCGCTGTCCGACACTTTATGGACCATATGGTGAGTAGCTGGAGACTTGGTAGATTAGTTGTGATTCCGGGAGGACTAGCCGGAAATTTTTATTTTTTAGTTTGTTCTTTAAGTAGACTATTTGGTACCGGATTTGTCTCCGGCATTTTTGATGAGACTTGGTTATTTGTTGAGTTAGATTATTATTTTGACTTGTGTTGTATTTAATTAAATTTCTGTTCGTTATCTTATCGTGTTGTAATCCTGTGATTGAGTATGTGCTCGTTTATTTGTGTCATCCGTACCTCCTTATGGAGATTGGATGTTGTGTGACATTAGCTAGATAGTATCAAGACCTTGACAGCGTTCTACCGCCGATGCTGCGGCGTAGGCTGGACGTACCCACGCACTCGTGCCCCTAAACCGGGTGCGGGTCGTGACACGTTTTTAGTGGTGGCCCATGCAGGTCAGACTTCGCGAATTATGCGATGTCGTAGTAGTGTGGCATCTTTGTTACACTATTGCGTACCTGCGATAGGATCTAGGACATAGGATACTAGGACGAGAGCGAATACTCAATCACAATTCCTTGAGAGATTCCTGGGATGACCCCTGAGAATCTTGTTAAATTCCAATTTAAAATCATTCCCTTGTTTCGTCCATTCTCACTTATCGATATTGAATTTGATTGTTGTTGATTAGTTATTAAGTTAGGATTTTGGTTCATTTTAGGGTTTGATTTCATGTCAAGATAAATTTACAGACTGAATTATGGTATTATCTGATGACGCATGACGATGAGGACAGTGAAAGTGATTAACATTCGAGCTATTGGACTACAGAAGGTGGATTTAAATCTTTAAATTGAAGATTGAAAATAAATTGCAAAATTTTAGAATTTTTAGAAGTTGAGATGTTATTAAAAAAAAAAAAACTTTTTGAGGAATTCAGATTCAATTCAATAAACCTAGACAAGTCTGTAAGGAATTTTTGTGATTAAGTTTTTCAGTATTTAGATAATTGATCTTGAGGAAAGTATATGCAATCTTTACTGTAAATTTTTCGAGGAGTTAGTTTCGAGGACTTTGTTGGAGGATAAAATCTTATAGTAAGAGAGATATATTAGTATATAAGTAGATAAGATGCATGTGTAAGGATCTGTTGGATTGAGCGTGATTGAGATTTTACTGCAACTAGCTTAGGTGTTCATCTAGGATTGTATTGGAGAGAGAGCAGTACTTAGTATGGTGTGTTGCATTTGATATGCACTTGAGTGACAAGGATAATTAGTATCAACGATTGCAGTAGGAAAGGAAGCTAGCAGTGAGTGTGTTTCAAGTAGAACTGTGGTACCTAGGGGATAGTGGTATCAACCTTGGATGCACCTTTGACCTGTGCAATCACAACTAGGGTTTATTCCAATCTTTTATCATGAATGTTGCTTCTTTAGAACTGTACTGTCCTTCCTTGATGATATCGCATTTTTGCCTAAATTGATTCTTTGGGGATCTGTCTTCAGGATGTCGCCGCAGACACGGTCTATGAGGGCGGGAACACCAGCTTTAGAGGGGCCTGCCACCTCTCCACCTGATGGACAGACAGTCGTAGTTCCTCCTACATCTCCGATACACGTAGGTGTGTCTGCACTTTTCGGGGATCCTCCTCCTCCACCTGTTAAGAAGATTGCCGCAGCTGTGACGGACAACCTTCCTCCTCCACCGACTTCGATTCTCGGAGGTTTGCCCATTGATGGGACACAGATGTTTACTTTGATCCAAGGCATGGTAGATGCCCAGAGAGTGACGGCAGATGCTCAGCGAGTTCAAGCTGAGGCTCAGAGGGTGCAAGCAGAAGCGTACCAGGCATAAACCGAGCTGATGAAAGAAAACATGGAGAATGCTCATCAAGTGACTCTCCAAGCTTTGGAGAGAGTAGCACAGTACCAGCAGTTTCCTGGCCAGCAACAGCAGAGATCAGGCACTATAGTGGACTTCAAAAGGATGATGCCTCGAGAGTTCAAAGGCACTGAAGGGATACTCTACGCTGACGACTGGCTAGAGGATATAGAGAGAAGCCTGCGATTGACCCAGATTCCGGAGAACTTGCAGATAGAAGCCGCTGGCAGTCAGATGTTCGATATCGCACTCATGTGGTATCGCACAGAGCCGAGAATTACTGCACAAGGACTTACTTGGGAGACCTTCAAGGAACTCTTCAAGGAGAAGTTCTTTCCCGACGTGGCATTGGGAACCTTGGAAAGTCAGTTTCATGACTTGGTTCAAGGAAACATGTCGGTCGATGAGTACGCTGCAGAATTCTGTAGATTGAGTCGTTTTGCATCATCTATGATTCGGGACCCAGGAGATCGAGCCCAGAAATTTAGAAAGGGACTGACGAGAGAGATTAGGTCACGTACTTCTGGTCATCGTACCGCTACCTTTGAGGCTATCTTGATGGATGCTCAGATTGCAGAAGAGGATCTGGATCTCCGGCCTAAGAGAAGTCACAATACTTTTGGAGATACGAATGATAGCACAAGACCAGTCAAGCATCCCCGTATTCAGCACCAACAGCAGTACCAAGTACCATTTCATATTCAGCAACAACCATGGACAATTCAGCATCCACCGCAGTACCTAGCACCAGTTCCTACCCAGCAACGTCCATGTGCGTATCAGTATCAACAACAGTACCAGGCACCAGTCCGTGTTCAGCATAATCAGCAACAGCCTCCGAGAGAGACACAGCAGACCTGTCATTTCTGTAAGAAGCCAGGTCACTTTTGGGAGAGTTGTAGAACGAGGCTAGGACTTTGTTTGCACTGCGGCGCTGCGGGACATCGAGTAAGGGATTGTCTTCTAGCCCCTTATCTTCCCGGCCAGCGTGCAGCTTCAGATTACAGAGATCCAGTTAGGCTACCTGTGGAACCGTATAATGCTCAGCACCCGCGAAGGGAACCACCCCAGCAGGGCGGGGCAATTGCGACGACGGTCGAGGAGACCGATACTACAGGTAATGTGTTAGTAGGTTCTGTTATTTCCTTCATTCTGTTCCTATCTATTTTGATTGATTGACTGATACCTTAGTACCGTAGCTTGCATGCATGATTTCTTGTTAGAATGTAGTTAGTAGTACCCCTGATACAGAGACTGCAATACCATGACAAAGACACCATGAAGTACATATCCCCTTAGGTTGCATGTTGTATGATTATAGGAAAGATTTTTAGACCAGGATTATTGGGGTTTGACCATGACGAAGATTCACGAAGGAGTTATGACTTGACAGGAGAGACAAGATGATTAACAAGATAAAAAAAAAATTTCGAGGATAAACATCGTTTTAAATAAAAGGGCCAAGAAATTAACATTTCATAATTGGTGATTTATTAATTTCAGGAAGGTTATGACATGATTGGTTATAAAAATTTGGAAATTCTGGGAGATTATCTTTATTTAATTGCGAGTTATGAATTTTAGAATTTTATATGAGATGTTGCAATTTGAGAATCTTTAAGTATCGCATTGGTGGGTATTTTGAGGAAGAGGAAATCGAGAAATAAAATTTTTGATGAATAAATATTTAAATTCAAACTTGTGGAACGAGATTACATTTTTATATCTGTTCATTGATAAAAAATGAAATTTGAGGAGTAGATATTAAATTTTGAGTATTGAATCGTTAACTAAAAACTTTCAGGAAATTTTTGATAAAAATGGACTTTGATGTTATTTCGAGGATTTTTCAGGGATGCAATAATTTTTATAATTTTTGAAAAATCGTGAAAGGATATTGTAGATTATAACCTGATTTTATGGAAGATGAATTTAAAATATGAGGGAAAAATAATGTGCATGATTAAATGCTACTGTGAGAATTTTGAATTTCGAGGACGAAATTCTTTTAAGGTGGATAGACTTGTCACTACCACGTTCCGAAAACAGGGGTATTTTTGACTTTTTAATAATTAATATTATTGTAGTTATAATTAATTAATTGCATGATAGTATTTAATTTAAATAAATATGTGTGATGTGTAATTAAATATAATATTGTATACAGTGTTAATTTATTTTTAAGCTAGTAGACTTGACCTAGAAGCCTAGTAAATAAACACCTGTCTGAATTATGAAATTCTGGATTTTATTATTTTATCTAGAATTTAAATTCTTGGAGTTTGTAATTAATTACCGTAATTTTATTAATTACTTGCGTATTGCCTTTGCTTCGATAATTGGAGCACTATCCTGACTTTTATCTTCCAACAAATTTCACAATCTTGCCCTAGACATGCCCGCCTTCCATTCTGCTATTTTTTGCAACTCATAATTATGTCCTCTGTATATTAATTCTGGCCGCACAAAAATCGTCGTGGATGTTATTTAATAAATCCCTATTTTGTATCGTTGTGCGTTCCAATTGAAATTGGAGGCAATCTTGACATATTTTTCGTGCGGCCCAAATTAGGATAATATCCTGTTCTGAGTCTTCTTCATTATTGGTATTGATGACCTGACCTGATTTTGGCCCCATGTACTCCTAATTAATTCTTGAACACAACTTGCATTTTATTCTAATTAAATTGAGGATACTATTTAAACCAATTCTAAAATTCCATATTAATTCCAGTGCCCTGTTAATTGAGCCCATATCGATCTTACAGTGCCCCCTGACCCTACAAAACACTGGACCCCAAATCGCCCGCCAAATTTTTATCATTTTATGTGTTTGTGCAATTTCCCAAATTTAAGGGGGCTAAATTGTAATTTGCATTTTGTGGCCTCACCCAATTGTTTAAACAATGAGGGAACCTAATATTTTAATTAAATCTCTCACCCTCATCCCCCATAAATTATTTCCCTTCATGAACAATCCTAGCCACCCATTCTAGGGGTTCAATCACCACCCTCCATCACACCCTCTCTCTCCCTATTTAATATCTTGTACCCTCAAACCCTAATCCCAAGAAACCTAGGATTCCCCACCTTCACAAGCCCCCACCTCTCTCTCTCCTCCATCCTCATTCCAACGCAGGAAGAAAACTTCTTCCCTTCTTCTCTTCTTCTTCTCTTCTTCTTTCTTTTCTTCTTCTTCCTTCTTCTCCTTCCCTTTCTTTTTAAAATTTTGAATTTCAAAAGAGAGGGGGGGAACACTGTTCACCCCCATCTCTGCATCCCAGCCATCTCTACTGTGCATCCCGGCCGAGCACAGTCCCTCCGGCGAAAGGCCGAGCCCCTCGCGCCCGGCGGCGCTGCTGCTCCTTCCCCATTCTCCCACTGCTCCAGCCCGATCCCCCGGCGACCCGCAGCACTGCTCCGGCGACGGCAGCTCCTCCCGTCGAAGCCCGCTGCTCTTCCTCCCCCGACCCCTGCAGGCGGCTGCTCCTCCCATCCATCCATCCATCAATCATCTATTCCCCTCCGGCGGAGCACCCCTACTCCGGCGGTTCAACCCAGCGGCGCCCCACTGCACCCTGCAGCCGACTGCCCCCAACTCCCCATTGCTCAGCCGATCCATCCCTCCGGCGGCCCGCTCTTCCACCTGCTGTGCATCCGGCGGTCACTGCACTCTCCGGCGCCGGCACGACTCAACTCCCCTCCCTGCTGCATCCACCCCGGCGGCCGTACTCCGGCCAGTCCCCCATCACAGTAAGCCTCCTCTCTCCCCTTCCCTCTTTATATATATATATATATATATATATATATATATATATATATATATATATATATATATATATATATATATGTGTGTATATATATACGTACATATATATATGAGTATATATATACTATATGTATATGAAATTGTAGGTACTTAATTAATGCTTTAATATGTGAATATGTAGAGTATGTAAATACTTTAGTAATATATATTTTAATGTATGTACATGTCTATTGTCTAATTAATAATTAAACATATGTATAGTATATGTATTAATGTATATATATAACTAATGTATAAGTATTTTGTATATAAATTAATTAATGTGTATAGTATAGTGAATGTGTGTATGTATAAATATTGTGTATTAGTGTATATAGTATATTTTAAATTAATATATGTATATGTATAGCATTTAATTAATAAATGTTTAATACGCATATATGTATAGCATATAAATACTTTGGTAATGTATAATTTTATATGTACATGTATATTATTCATAAATAAAATGTTTAAATACATGTATTAGCATAGTATATATATATATTTTAGTATATGTAGATACATTTAATATGATTTAGATATATATATATTTAAATGAATATGTATATTTGTATTTTCTCTAATATATATACGTATGTATTCTAGTATAAAAATATGTATATATACTTGATATATTTTCAAATATGTATAATTAGATAAATGTATATATATATATAAATAGATATATATTTTGTACATACATTTAATATATATTTTTCTATATATATATATGAGTGATATATATAAATACGTGTTCTACTATATGTATTTTATATATACATATATATATACTTAGCATATTTTCAATGTATGTTTAATTGGTATATATATGGTATAAATTCAATTTGGTATATACATAATTGTATTGCAAATATATATATGGTAGGTATTAATGATTAAAAATAGGTGATGTGTTTTAATATGTATCCCTACTAGGTGACCCTAGCTGACTAGTGCCCTGCCTGGCATGGCCCTGAGGCCAGTGTTTTGACTGTGTGTTAGCGTAGCTTCTGATGCAAATGTTGTATTTGATATATTTTTAGGACTGTTGGTTTACCCAGGGGATACTCTGGAACAGGACATCCATAATTACCAGCTAAGGACCCGAGGCAAGTACATTCTCTGATAATTTCCAATTTCTTGATAATTTCTATAAATTCAATAATCTTGAAATGTTACAACTGAATCCTTGACACTGTGCTACACGGACTAGTATAGCTTGGATCTGCAGTCATGAGATGTTATCTTGATTATCGTATTGACATTGTACACGACATGTATATTAGATATCGTACACGATAGACTTGACTTGCTCGTGTATCATGACGTGTCATGGTTGGATCCACAGTACTAGTTGGGGGCGGGGAAGTAGTTAGTAAGAAATGTGATCATAACCTCTTATTGCAGTGTAGAAATTGTAAGTGTTAATCATGCTCTTCACCCATGATTAGCCAGGCCCTATAGCTATCGTACATGTTCCCAAGCCGGTCACATTTCGAAACTACTATTTCAAACACTTAGAATAGATTATGGTTCCCTAATTTAAATCATATACTATATCACCCGTATATGATACTGTACCTTGTTCTTTCCATTTCTTTATGCACTGACTATATCACATCGCCTATTTTGCATGTCTCTTTACATTGCCTGTCTCTCTTTAATTGCCATTACATTTATTTTACTGTCTTCTCAGTAGCTAGCATGACATATTTATTACTTTATAGTCCTTATCAATTAAATGGAACTGTTATTTGAGATTGTGCTTTGCTCCTTCCTGACTGGAAACATTTTTTCCAGACTATGCCTTAGAGGACCGCTGTCCGACACTTTATGGACCATATGGTGAGTAGCTGGAGACTTGGTAGATTAGTTGTGATTCCGGGAGGACTAGCCGGAAATTTCTATTTTTTAGTTTGTTCTTTAAGTAGACTATTTGGTACCGGATTTGTCTCCGGCATTTTTGATGAGACTTGGTTATTTGTTGAGTTAGATTATTATTTTGACTTGTGTTGTATTTAATTAAATTTTTGTTCGTTATCTTTTCGTGCTGTAATCCTGTGATTGAGTATGTGCTCGTTTATTTGTGTCATCCGTGCCTCCTTATGGAGATTGGATGTTGTGTGACATTAGCTAGATAGTATCAAGACCTTGACAGCGTTCTACCGCCGATGCTGCGGCGTAGGCTGAACGTACCCACGCACTCGTGCCCCTAAACCGAGTGCGGGTCGTGACAACTTGTATCTAATTATCTAAGCCTAAGAGAGATAAAAAATACTTCCAACGGTGAATATTCAAAGTATGAGTTAATTTATGTTTGCATCAATGATGAATTTTAAGATTTCAATGATGGATGTTGACTGAGACCAACATTTGTTCCTTTGATTGATTTTAATACTTTAATTGATTTTAGCTCTTCTCAATTGCTTTTATTCAAAACTTCCCCCCATCATATTTTATATAGCATAAAAGATTAATTAATTACTCTTCGTGGGATCGATCCTTACTCTCACTACTATAAATAATTTTAAGACTAAAGGTTTTATAATTTGGGTGCCTACGACAGCACACCAGCGTGCCAAATGGCTACATTTGTGGAATGATACATAGGCGATGTTCCAATATTATGTCTTGTATATGTGCTTCAATTTCGGATGCAACGCTCCAAGGCTCCAGAGTGAACTCCACGCCTTAGCACGCACGAAAGGGACATCCGCACCGAACGAGATTTTTCCGCACCCTGTAAGCAAACTGGTAGGTTATCAGTACATGAATGCACTGGTGTGGAGGCTTATCGCTCGTTCGACGAATCCAAACACGTTATATAGGTTTTGTGCACCATCTGTTAAGTTATCTTTTTAGTCTTTCCTTAGGATCAGTTTCATGGAAATGATGAATAGCTTAGCCCGTATGGCACTACGTCGTGCGATATATAAAGGAACACGACGAGACTTACCAACTTACCATTTATCCTTTCCTATCCAAGAAAAACCAAGTTAAACCAAGCACAAGATTTTATATAATGAAATCCAGGGGCAATAGCATATGCAAATACAAGTGTTGTGAGCGAGATTATGTTTCGGGAGCACGAGTTATACGGATTATCGGGTGTGTTGCAGAAGATGTTCAAGTGCTCAAATTATGTACAAGTATATCATATTCATATCCGTTCAGGTATTTCAGATACATTTATAGGTACTTGTTTGTTATACAGAATAGTCGCCTATAATGCAATAACTCGCACGCGGGTTACCGCAATCGAGCCAACTTAATCTATATGAACAGAATATCACTAGTATGACTCCCATAGTGGACGGTGTTATCTCAAGATGAAGATGGAGTGCAAGCAAAAATATAATACAGGCGGCATTACATACATCTCGTTGATAACAGACGACTACTAGTTGGTTCTGTCTAGATTAGATCGGCCCCAGTGCCTCAACGACCGTCTGCGAAACTGGATTCAAAATTCCACCATGTGTACAAGTTGTCCGTGACCATGCGTATCCTCAAGTTTTCCAGATTCTCGCAAATACAGATACAGTTATAGATTCAGTTTCAGTCAGTACAGTATCGACTCCCCAAGTCGTCAGATTCAGTCCCGGATGAGTATTAATTTCCAAAGATGTTGTTATGTTATCTTGCTTAACTGTCCATTGATGCAGTCACCTAATTCAGGAAATGCCTTAGCGACCTAATGGTCCCGGATACTTTCAATGTTCTATATTTGTCTTGAAACGACTATCTTGATAGCCTTGCTGCCTCAATTGAGTGAATCACAGATAATGAAGTGCGATGAATTATGGCATGCAATATAAGTGATAAGCCTTTAAACGAGGCAACGAGTACAAGTTAACATATAAGCAGGCAGGCATTGCATTCATATGAACATAAGCATTTTATTTTGGCACGGTCTAAAAGTAAAGCGAGGAGTGAAACCGTAAAGGGACATACCGAGCGACATAATCTAGGGACGTGCAGTGTAAACAAGTAAATCGTGCACTACGAAGATTATAATGTTCTACTCGAGGCATAGCGGCGTCTATTTGCAGGAAGCAAAGTTAGCATGCGAGGGTCCAAGTTATAAACCAAATTTTACTTCCATGTTCTAAAATAAGCAATATAAGTTGGGATTATTCCCTTAGCTAGGTGCGTTGGATTCTTTATTAGCATGCAGGGGGTGATTCACCTAGCGACTAGTATGTATCATCCATATTTTAAGTGTGCTGGCTAAGCAAAGACAAGTTTATCGTAGTCACCCATCTTAGCGATGATTCGCCTCGGTCGAGCGATACTCCGAGCGAGCCTTTGAAAATCTAAGTCTGAACTCCTGAAGGGCCAAGTCTGGAATCATTTGCCTCAAACAAGTCTTATCGCTGAGCAAAACGGGTCGGGTCATTGCACTCGCACCGTTTGAATCAGTTGTCCGCTTGAGCCGAACAGGTCTTTACACCTGTTAGTCGGCACGTTTGGACATTAGTCTCCTGACATGATTGTATTAAATCATACTGCAGTTGATCACTGTCATGTACTTTTGTTACTCTTCCAGCTTCTTATTTTGCACAGATGGTCTCCAGAATATTTTGAGAAAGCGTTTGGGACGCCTTATTGCTTTATCATATATGCTCTATGTTTACCCTTTTTTGTTTGAATGATTGAGACATAGAAGTTCTTGACCATAAAAGAGTTAATTTATAAAACCCCTAATTCTGAAAATCGTATTTCTCTATTATTAATTATGTAATTTATTATTTATAGTAGTTATGATCTAAATAGAGAGAATAGATTTTATTAGATTTTATTTTGTGATGTTTGAGCATTTAGGAGATTAAGTAGCCATTATAAATTTTTCCTAATTTATTCCATATAGGAGACCCTTTGGACAGTTGGTAGCTTAACCGTATGCACCAATATAATTTTTTAGAGTTTTCTATATATTGATATATATATATTTATATATAGAATTCCTATTGGATCAAACCCAAACCGCAACTCCTAAACCCACTACCCGCTTGCACCCAAACCCGCGTAGAAAATATCCGACAGTAGTAGCAAAAACAAACTTCTCTTTCTTCCCCTCCGCGTAAAACCACTCCACCGCTTCTTATTTTCATCCGCGCGTAAAACAACCCCCGCGTGTGACTCTTTCTCCACCGCCTCTCGACCTGTTATTACTAAACTCTCCCCAACCGCAATCAAAACCAATGATAGGAAGAAACAGCAGCGGCAGTAATTTCTTAACCATTAAGTGACCCCCACCGCCTCTTATCACTATATATATATATAAAAACTCTTTCAAACCCTAACTATAATTCTTCCTTCACTAAAACTTAAACACTGTTGTGGACGTGCACTATACAGAACTTTTGCTCGGCAAGTATACCTTGCCATTGTACTAATAATATTTACATTCCATATGATACATGCATAATTTATTTCTGCTTAATCAGTTCATTTATTTTAACTGCTATATAAATTGTGCGTCCAAGGAAACTTGGGTGCAACGACGGTGTCGTCGTATCCTATTTTTTTTATGTATATGCATTGGACCTACTTTATGATACCACCCCATTATTATGAGGCATTTTATGTTTCATTGGCCATAACACTACTCTTACACGAGTGTGAGTCACATGTAGGACATGTACTTGCGTACTCGGTTGGCCACTGGTACGTATAGGTCGTGCGACGGTTAGGGATAACTGCCAATAGAAACTTTACATGCTAGTAGACCTGGCAGTTATTAGAGTTATTATCGTGTCATATATATGACATGTTTAGAGCATGGGGTGGGGAGAACAACAAGTAAGATATTTGGGCTCCTTTGTACTTTTTCCTTCTGTAACCCGGAAACTCCACTGGAGATACGGGCGGTGATGACCCCATTTATAATTGGCGGCCTCTGCCGTTCAAAAGACGACATGCTTTGAGGCCCCTGATTCTCCGAGAGAGTCACGCCAATCCCATTTTTAGCCAGATAGCCCACTTGGTGGAAAGTTGTTCTCAAATTGTATTCACTTAGACGGTTAGACGACCCATTGGATGTTTATATTTTAGTACTTATTGGCATGATATTATGTATCTTGTTACGTCCCTCTGAGGACCTGGTCCCTTTCCAGATATGGACGAGCAGGTGTATCCTCAGGAGTACGGTCCTGGACCTGACACTACCTTCCAGACTGAGGAGATCTTATCTTCGGAGTATCTGTGATTTTATTACCGTTATTTAGAGATCTTTTTACTAATTCAGTATAGTCATTTTGTAGTGGATTTGTTTCCACCCGACTATCAGACTTGATACTTATCCTTGATATTCAGTTATTATCCAGCTCTTTATTCCTACTGATTATTTGTGTTGTGGATGAAATATAGATTCTGTGTGACTTATTGTGATAGTATATTACCACTGGTGGATTGGATATTCATATACAGCATACGTGTGTATATGGTTTCCATATATTGGAGTTCGTATATATACGGCTGGACGTGTTACGTATTCCTAGTCCTACGTATTTTAGGACTGGGGCGTGACATATTTTTTGTGGTGGCCCATGCAGGTCAAGAATATATTGTCTTGGTTATGTAACTGTACCAAACAAGCCTGTGTATAGGAATAGAGTATAAGGATCTCATCCATGCTTGACTGAAACCTCATTCTTCCTTAAGTTTTACGCCAAAGACCCTTTATCCTTGTTGGCGTAAAAGCCAAATAAACTGTTGTTGGCGTAAAATCCAAAAGACTGCCTGGTTGGCGTAAAAAGCCAAAGGACTGTCTTGTTGGCGTAAAAAGCCAACTATGAAGAAGATTGCCTACTTTACGCTGCGGTTATGACAACTACTAACCACGTTTCCTTAGTCTTATGACACGTCATGCAAGCCATGTAGAAAACTACCCCAGCGTAAACTTGATAATAGATAAGCAACATAGAGTAGCCTAATTAGGCGTAAAATGTAAGGATGGTGATGTGAGCGTATTTGACATAGCCTTAGCTTTCCCAGTCATGACCAAATCTCGTGCATTAAATGCAGAGATTTGCCTCGAGCCCTGTGCAAGCAACAGCTTTTTACGTGGCGTCTGATTTGTCTTATCTTGAGCGTAAAAACTCATTTCTGTCTTGAGCGTAAAAAATTCATTTCGGATTTGAGTGTAATGTCTCATTTTTGTCCTTATAGAATAGGCAGTGTATTCAAAAGACTCCATTCTCTTTCTTTTTAGCGCATAAAAATGACTTGTATCCAATATGTCACTAGACGACAACCTGGGTCTCTGTGCAAATTATCATCATAGCCGACCTCTCGATCATCGTGCAGTACTTCTGTCAGATGTCATGATTCACTGATTAGTCTGACAAATTCATCCGTGGAAATACCAAGAGTTCCTCGTACAACTTTACGCTATAACATATTTCAGGTTTTATAGATCTCTATACGCGCGGAGACTTTTACACAGACTCTTACACAGATAGATTTTACGCAGACTTATGCGCGGGCAGATTTTACGTATAGACCTTTTACGAAAGACTTTACGCAGGAAGTATAGCCACTTTTCACGCATACTTTTTACTCAGACTTTACGAAGGAAGTATAGAAATATTTTACGCGCAGATTTTACACAGGCAGACTTTACGCAGCAATCTTTTTATCCACATATTTTTACGCAGACAGATTTTACGCGGACAGTTCTGAAGTTCTGTTTTATACCCAAACTTCCTTGAAACTCTGTTTTACGCGGACAGTTCTGAAACCATGTTTTATGCCGACAGTTTTGATTCTCTACTTTACACTTCTCTGTTTTACGCCAGACTATCTTAAAGCTCTGCTTTACGCAGGAAGCTTAAAAACAACCTGTTTTACGCCAGCTACCTTGAACCATGTTTTACGCAGGGAGAAACTTCAAGTATGTTGGGGGTTTTTTACGCGAAAAATTCCCCAGCATATTTCATGCTTCTACATTCTATCTAATGCTTGCATCATGTTTGATTCCTGTACTTCTTCTAAATCATTGTGTACATCACCTGTCACGACCCGCACCCGGAAGTTCGGGCACGAGTACGTGGGTACGTCCAGCCTACGCCGCAGAGTCGGCGGTAGTACGCTGTCTAGGTCAATCCATCTAACTAATCTAACTCATTCACAATTAACATAGGCAAGATAATAATGGAAATAGAAACTTAAAATTTGCAACTGAATTAAATGTGACAACAATTCAAATGTTTAATACAGGAATTTCAAATGAAATCGGGGACAAACCCGATTAAATAAGATAAGAACAGAAATAAAAGATAGCTACTAAAAGCTACTCAGCAGCAGGGGTCTCCTGGGTAGGGTCTGGCTCCTCATAGGTATCATCTGTACCCTCATATGGACCATAATAGGTAGGGGCAAGGTCCTCATCATCGCCTAAATTAACAGATCCAGTCAGGAAAGGAGCAAAGTACACAGTGCACAACAATGTTAAACTAAATATTTATGACAATTAAACATTGAATATCATGTTAAGGAAATTGCATAAAGGAATGTTAATGTCTCAGAGTCAACACTATAAACAGGAATATGAGAAAACAGAAGTAAATGAGCAGAGTGAAACTATCACAGTCAGCAAGAAAGATAACATGACTAGAAACTATCTGTATGAAACTTGTGTTTGTTTAGAATACTTAGTTGGCATGCAGGGGTTTATAAGGCTAATCCGGCCGTCATAAACGGCTATTATTCACGAATAATCGAGATCCGGCTGATGGACAGTCGTGTACCAACAGCTATTATTCACGGCAAGGGGAAGGGTAAACTACATGCCTTTCAGTATTCTCCCACCCGACATGATAACAAGACATGAATTCCAATAGTCAAGACATGAAAATTCAGCATTTCTAACACTAGGTATAATCATCAAGGGTACTAGTAAAACAGGAAATTAATTATCACAATATATAGATTTAACTTGAAGTGCAGGTACTTGCCTGTTGTTTGGATCTGTTTAATTAGGTTCTTGGGAGAAAAGTCCAGAGGTGAGTCCAAAAGCTGAAACAGACATTACCATCATGCTCAAAAGATGTCAAATAGCTAGAAATGCCTGTCCTTGGGTCCAATTTGGAGACAAGGGCAAAAACGGCAGTTTCGGGTCAAAACGGGGTCCGCCGTTGGGCCCGCTTTGCACCGAAAAACGCGTCCGGGTCAAAGGTCTCCAAATTCACCAAACTTAGTGTCAACAGGTCAGGAACGCTGATACGAACCCAACGGAACTTCCAGATTTGGATTCCGATGAGCCGAACACAAAATCGCCCGTCGAGCGGGGCCTGTGGGGCCCGCGACACGCGATTTCGTCAACGTTCTCAGAATCGAACCAAACTTGACCCACAGGACCAGCGTATCGCTACGAGTCCGATCGCGCAAGTTTCGTCTCGATCTGACGAGTGTGCACGAAGTTAGGGCAAATTGCCGAAAAGGCGGATACGGAGCGATGTCCGCGGATACGCGTTGATTCCGGTGTGCACGCACACCCGAATCAGCTTCCGCAAAATCTCACACGTCCGTATCGACGCTGCGCACGTATCTGTGAAGACCGCACGCGACCAAGTCGTCCCGTTTGGCGGGGCGTACTCAGTTCCGGGGTAAAATAGGGTTTGGTTTTTCCTGTTTTTGGATCGCGGTGTGCGATCACCACAGGACGCGGTGCCCCGAACAGTTTGTCCGGACACCGAGAGGGTCACACAGGCTTCACAACGCAATTTGCAGAATTGAAAACGGAGCTACGAGGCGAAAGTTACACATACCTGAAGGGGACCCGAAAATAGGGTCGAAAACGTGTCCGAGTCGTGTCCGACACAGTGTCCTGTGTCCGACACAGGAACAGTGATTAGGGCTAGGGTTTCGGCGGCACACGGCGGAGGGAGGCCGGAGAGACGCCGGAGAGGACCGGGGATGGCTCGCCGAGGGGCGGCGCGTCGGTTGGCGGCGACGGCGGCGGCTCAGGGCGGCGGCCGGAGGCTGCGGCTGCTGCTGTGTGCTGCTGCTGCGGCTGCGGTTCGTCGACGGCTGCGGCGCCGAGGGAGGAGAGAGGGGGAAAGAGTCGTCGGCGGTCGGCGGGTCACGGCGAGGAGCGAGGCGGCTGCGGCGCGTGGTGGCGGAGGCGGTGGCTAGGGTTAGGGCGAGGGAGTGGGGTATAAATAGGGGGAGTAGGCGGTTGCGGGGGGGCCGGCCAAGGCGGGGGCGAGGGGGACGTGGGCCGCGGGGAGCGGCGCACCGCGCGGGGGGCGGCGCTGCGCGCGGAGGGCGGCCGGGGAAGTCGGGGATCGTGGGGGCTCAGTCGGCGGGTCGGGTTGCTGCGGCGGGTCGGGTTCGGTTGAACCCGACCCGACCCAAGGAACGGGTGGGCTGGGCTACGGGCCAGGCCGCGGCCCAACGGGCCGCGGGCCAAAAAGAAAAGAAAATAAAATAAAAATAAAATAGATAAATAATAAATAAAAAAAATAATTAATTAATTAATTTAATTAATTAATTAGAAAATTGTTTTTAGGCATTTAAAAATAGCTCTGAGGCCCAGAAAAATCCAGAAAAATTACCCTAAGTCCAATTTTCTATTTACACCCAAAAATATTATTTTCATGATATTTTAATATTATTTATTGCCAACAAAAAAATCATTTATTAATTAAAAGCCTTGATTTTAATTACAGAAAATTCACAGAAAATTCCAGAAAATCGGGAAAAATCCAAGATTTAATAATTTTGAAAATTCAGGGGGTTTACAACCTACCCAACTTACAAAAATTTCGTCCTCGAAATTTAAAAATAACAATGGGACGAAAAGAAAGGCCGGAAATTACAATATACCTCAGGGTTCAAAAAGATAGGGGTATCGCTCTCTAATCTCGTCTTCTCGCTCCCAGGTGGATTCGCCGGGAGAATGATGCTTCCAAGCTACGCGAACCAGGAAGATAACCTGGTTCCGTAGGACTTTCTCCGAGCGATCCAGGATCTCCACGGGTTGCTCTTGGTAAGTCAAACTTGGGCCTACTTCGAGCTCTGAGTGATCCAAAATGTGGCTGGGGTCTGACACATACTTTCTCAGCTGCGACACGTGGAAGACGTTATGGACTCCTTCCAGAGAGGGTGGCAATGCCAGGCGGTATGCCACTTCTTCGATTTTCTCCTGGATGCCAAAAGGTCCAATGAATCTTGGGCTGAGTTTTTCACTCCTTCCGAACCTAATGGTGCCACGTGTCGGGGAAATCTTTAAGAATACCAGCTCTCCAACCTTGAAATAGAGTCATAATCAAGTCTTAGTTCCATAATAACAGTGTTTAAATTGACTTGAATTTCATAAATTTAATTACCTCAAATTCCAAAGGCCTTCGGTGGCTATTTGCCCAATGTCGTTGCCTGTCTTGAGCCACTCGAAGTCTATCCCTTATCTGTTTTACCTTCTCAGCTGAATCGATCACCATCTCTGGTCCCAGTAAGGCTCTCTCTCCAATGTCGTCCCATGATAGCGGGGTACGACATCTTCAGCCATACAGGGCTTCAAATGGAGTCATCTCGATACTGGCTTGGTAGCTGTTGTTATAAGAGAACTCCACCAGATGTAAATAGTCTTCCCAGGATCCTCCAAAATCCAGAACACATGTACGGAGCATATCTTCAAGGGTCTGGATTGTACGTTCCGATTGACCATCGGTTTGGGGATGATAAGCTGTGCTGAATTTGAGTTGCGTCCCCAAGCTGGCCTGTAAGCTCTTCCAGAAGTGAGAGGTGAACCTTGAATCTCTGTCGGAGACAATGCTTACTGGAACCCCATGTAGCTTCACAATATGTCTGATATATAGATCTGCCAGCTTCTCTGTAGATAGCCCTACTTTGAAAGGTAGAAAATGTGCCGACTTGGTCAGTCTATCCACTATCACCCAGATTGCATCCTTTCCACTAGGTGTCCTTGGAAGTCCGGAAACAAAATCCATTATGATATGTTCCCACTTCCACTCCGGAATGGGTAGTGGTTGAAGCAATCCTCCAGGTCGTTATCTTTCAGCCTTAACTTGCTGGCACACTAAACAACGAGATACGAACCTGGCTACTTCTCTTTTCATGCCATGCCACCAAACATGCATCCTCAGGTCCTTGTACATTTTGTTGGCTCCTGGATGTATAGAGTACTGCGATCTGTGCGCCTCTTGCATAACTTCTTCTCTTATGTCTCCTTGAGGTACACATAATCTATCGCCATGCCTCAGTGATCCATCTTCATGAATTCTGAACTCTTCTACTAATCCAGCTTGCACTTGACCTCGAAGGCTTCGCAGGCCTTCGTCTTGAAACTGAGTCTCCTTGATTTTGTCTATTAAGGTAGACTGAACCTGCAAGTTCATCATTTGGCCCTCTTTTCCTGGGATAATTACTTCAATACCCAGACTTTCCAGGTCCTCGAGCAAGTGTCTGTCCATAGTCAGGTACATCGCCATAGGATACCTGCTTAGAGCATCAGCAACTACATTGGCCTTTCCAGGATGATATTGAAGGTTGATATCAAAATCTTTCATTAGTTCCAGCCACCTTCTTTGCCTCATGTTTAGCTCTTTCTGGGTGAAGATATATTTTAGGCTTTTATGATCTGTAAATATTTCCACCCTTTCTCCATAAAGATAATGTTTCCATAGTTTAAGAGCAAAAATGACAGCTGCCAATTCTAAATCATGAGTTGGATAATTCTTTTCATGTGGTCGAAGCTGTCTAGAGGCATATGCTATTACTTTCTTATTCTGCTCCAATACACAACCTAGACCTTTTCCAGAAGCATCACTATAAATAGCGAAACCTCCGGTTCCAGAAGGTAAGGTCAGAATAGGGACAGAAGTCAGCCTTTTCTTCAATTCCTCAAAAGCATGCTGGCATTCATCAGTCCAGGTGAACTCTTCATCCTTCCTTGTTAACTTTGTCATGGGTTCAGCAATCCTAGCAAAGTCCTTTACAAACTTCCGATAGTAGCCAGCTAGTCCCAGGAAGCTTCTAATCTCTGCTACCGAGTCTGGAGTGGGCCAGGATTCTACTGCCGCTATCTTCTTAGGATCTACTGCTATCCCATCTCCAGTCACAACATGTCCCAAGAATTCTACTTTGTCTAGGAAGAAAGCACATTTGGATAATTTTCCATAAAGTTTTTTCTTCCTCAAAGTCTCCAATGCTAACCTCAAATGTTCTTCATGTTCTTCGGGGGTCTTGGAGTAGATCAAAATATCATCAATGAAGACCACTACAAATTTGTCTAGGTATGGCTGGAAAACTCTGTTCATTAAGTTCATAAAAACTGCTGGAGCATTCGTCAACCCGAACGGCATCACTAAGAATTCGTAATGTCCGTTCCGGGTATTGAAAGCAGTTTTAGGGATGTCCTCTTTCCTTACCCTTACTTGGTGGTAACCAGACCTCAAATCAATCTTTGAAAATACCCGAGCTCCACTCAACTGGTCAAATAAGTCATCTATCCTGGGCAGGGGATACTTATTCTTAATTGTCAAGGCATTTAAGGCCCTATAGTCAATACACATTCTGGATGTTCCGTCCTTCTTGGGCACAAATAGCACTGGAGCTCCCCAAGGTGAGACACTAGACCTAATGAAACCTTTGTTTTCTAGCTCTTTGATTTGTTCATTAAGTTCTATTATCTCATTCTTGTTGATTCTGTAGGGATTCTGAGATACTGGTGCTGCTCCTGGCACTAAGTCAATGGAGAATTCAACTTCTCGGTCTGGGGGTAAGCCTGGGAGATCCTCAGGGAAGACATCTAGGTATTCAGAGATGATAGGTGGCAACTCTTCTGTTACTAGGGCTCCACAAATTTTGTTATTACCCATTTCTCTAGAACCCCTAGCAAATTCAAATTCTGGCTGGCCAGGGGGTCTGAAGATTACACTGCCTCTGTGACAGTCTATTATGGCATGATGTTGACTTAACCAATCCATACCCAGTATAATATCAAAACTGGGCACTGGCATTACAAGTAGTCTAGCATACAGTTCTCTTCCACATAATGTAATAGGGCAATTGTTACAGGCATCACTAACCGGAATGATTCCTCCACCGGTAATGATCTTATAACAATTCCTAAGGGGTTTAGTGATTAAGTTGTGCTTCATAAGGAATTCTACTGACATGAATGAATGTGAAGCTCCAGAGTCAAATAAAGTAATAGCTGGTATTGAATTTATAAGCACAGAACCTGTGATCACGTCAGCTGTGGCTTCCGCTTCTTCCAAAGTCATTGCATAAGCACGGCCTTGCTGCGGTGCACCCCTCTGTTGCTGCTGTTGGTGCTGAGCAAAGCGTTGTTGTTGAGTTGGAAGCGGGGGTCCCCTTTGTTGTGCTGCTGGGGGCCTGGCCTGGACTGGAGCCTTTGGTGCAGCTGGGCGTCCTTGGGCAGCAGGACAGTCCCTCAATTGATGTGCTGGGGAACCACAATAGAGGCAAGCACCTAGCCTCTTTCTGCAGTCTTGCCAAGTGTGGCCTGGTTTTTGGCAATAGTTGCAAGGGGGAGCTCGCTGGTTCTGTCCTTGAGCCTGGGGTGCTGGAGCTCGAGGGGGAGGACGCTGATTTTGCTGCGAGGCCCTCTGCTGTTGTTGTTGTTGAAAAGGGCGTTTGTTGGGTCCCGCATTTTCGGTATCTCTTTCTCGTTTCAGTTTGTGCCCCATATCTCTCTCGACGCCTTGAGCCACGCTCAAGATCTCCTCATAGGTGCGAGCTCAGCTGGTGGTGACAGCAAGGCGGATATCCGGAGATAGCCCCTTCTTGAATCTACGGGCTCTGTCCTCCGGGGTACGAACCATGTACTCCGCAAAGTGGCTTAACCTGCTAAATTCGGCAGTATATTCATCAACAGTCATGTTACCTTGTTCCAGTCTCTCGAATTGGCTTTCGAGAGCTTCCCGAGCCACTTCGGGATAAAATTTCTCCTTGAATAGCCTCTTGAAGTCCTCCCAGGTGACGTCAGGAGCAGATAGTTGGGGTTCATCTCTGAACCAGGTTCGAGCAATGTCGAACAGTTGCAGGCTTGCGGACTCCACTTTGAGGTCATCAGGGACCCGGGCAGTCTTCAGGAGTCTCTCGACATTCTCTATCCATTCATCAGCGTAGAGAATGCCCTCAGTTCCATAGAATTCCAGAGGCCTAAGGTTCTTGAAGTCTTTGGCACTTCCTGGCCTCTTGAGTGGCGACTCCTGGGGCTTAATAGCTTCTGAGAGGCTGGTCCGCAGAAGTGCAGTCTATTCCTTCTGGGATTCCACTAATCCTTGGAACACTCCAAGTAGTTGTGCCCCATCTAGAGTAACTGCCGGAACAGATGGAAGCGGTGGAAGTACAAGAGTCTCGGGCACATTCTGCTCAGCTGGTTCTGATGTGCCTCCTACTGTGTTCCTGGTCTGGACCATTCTGAAAGATTAAGGGATAGGAGAATCAGAATAGAATACTTGGAAATCAAAGGCGATAGGAAAATTGAGCAAAATGATATCAGGAATTGAAATAAGAATACTATACTGTGAATGAGCTTTTCCTAGAATCCTCAATCTTATTCCATACCCTGTCCTAGGGTATTACCCTATTTAAGGATAGGACCTGCATAGGCCACCATAAAAATGTGTCACGACCCGCACCCGGAAGTTCGGGCACGAGTACGTGGGTACGTCCAGCCTACGCCGCAGAGTCGGCGGTAGTACGCTGTCTAGGTCAATCCATCTAACTAATCTAACTCATTCACAATTAACATAGGCAAGATAATAATGGGAATAGAAACTTAAAATTTGCAACTGAATTAAATGTGACAACAATTCAAATGTTTAATACAGGAATTTCAAATGAAATCGGGGACAAACTCGATTAAATAAGATAAGAACAGAAATAAAAGATAGCTACTAAAAGCTACTCAGCAGCAGGGGTCTCCTGGGTAGGGTCTGGCTCCTCATAGGTATCATCTGTACCCTCATATGGACCATAATAGGTAGGGGCAAGGTCCTCATCATCGCCTAAATCAACAGATCCAGTCAGGAAAGGAGCAAAGTACACAGTGCACAACAATGTTAAACTAAATATTTATGACAATTAAACATTGAATATCATGTTAAGGAAATTGCATAAAGGAATGTTAATGTCTCAGAGTCAACACTATAAACAGGAATATGAGAAAACAGAAGTAAATGAGCAGAGTGAAACTATCACAGTCAGCAAGAAAGATAACATGACTAGAAACTATCTGTATGAAACTTGTGTTTGTTTAGAATACTTAGTTGGCATGCAGGGGTTTATAAGGCTAATCCGGCCGTCATAAACGGCTATTATTCACGAATAATCGAGATCCGGCTGATGGACAGTCGTGTACCAACAGCTATTATTCACGACAAGGGGAAGGGTAAACTACATGCCTTTCAGTATTCTCCCACCCGACATGATAACAAGACATGAATTCCAATAGTCAAGACATGAAAATTCAGCATTTCTAACACTAGGTGTAATCATTAAGGGTACTAGTAAAACAGGAAATTAATTATCACAATATATAGATTTAACTTGAAGTGCAGGTACTTGCCTGTTGTTTGGATCTGTTTAATTAGGTTCTTGGGAGAAAAGTCCAGAGGTGAGTCCAAAAGCTGAAACAGACATTACCATCATGCTCAGAAGATGTCAAATAGCTAGAAATGCCTGTCCTTGGGTCCAATTTGAAGACAAGGGCAAAAACGGCAGTTTCGGGTCAAAACGGGGTCCGCCGTTGGGCCCGCTTTGCACCGAAAAACGCGTCCGGGTCAAAAGTCTCCAAATTCACCAAACTTAGTGTCAACAGGTCAGGAACGCTGATACGAACCCAACGGAACTTCCAGATTTGGATTCCGATGAGCCGAACACAAAATCGCCCGTCGAGCGGGGCCTGTGGGGCCCGCAACACGCGATTTCGTCAACGTTCTCAGAATCGAACCAAACTTGACCCACAGGACCAGCGTATCGCTACGAGTCCGATGGCGCAAGTTTCGTCTCGATCTGACGAGTGTGCACGAAGTTAGGGCAAATTGCCGAAAAGGCGGATACAGAGCGATGTCCGCGGATACGCGTTGATTCCGGTGTGCACGCACACCCGAATCAGCTTCCGCGAAATCTCACACGTCCGTATCGACGCTGCGCACGTATCTGTGAAGACCGCACGCGACCAAGTCGTCCCGTTTGGCGGGGCGTACTCAGTTCCGGGGTGAAACAGGGTCTGGTTTTTCCTGTTTTTGGATCGCGGTGTGCGATCACCACAGGACGCGGTGCCCCGAACAGTTTGTCCGAACACCGAGAGGGTCACACAGGCTTCACAACGCAATTTGCAGAATTGAAAACGGAGCTACGAGGCGAAAGTTACACATACCTGAAGGGGACCCGAAAACAGGGTCAAAAACGTGTCCGAGTCGTGTCCGACACAGTGTCCTGTGTCCGACACAGGAACAGTGATTAGGGCTAGGGTTTCGGCGGCACACGGCGGAGGGAGGCCGGAGAGACGCCGGAGAGGGCCGGGGATGGCTCGCCGAGGGGCCGCGCGTCGGTTGGCGGCGACGGCGGCGGCTCAGGGCGGCGGCCGGAGGCTGCGGCTGCTGCTGTGTGCTGCTGCTGCGGCTGCGGTTCGTCGACGGCGGCGGCGCCGAGGGAGGAGAGAGGGGGAAAGAGTCGTCGGCGGTCGGCGGGTCACGGCGAGGAGCGAGGCGGCTGCGGCGCGTGGTGGCGGAGGCGGTGGCTAGGGTTAGGGCGAGGGAGTGGGGTATAAATAGGGGGAGTAGGCGGTTGCGGGGGGGCCGGCCAAGGCGGGGGCGAGGGGGACGTGGGCCGCGGGGAGCGGCGCACCGCGCGGGGGGCGGCGCTGCGCGCGGAGGGCGGCCGGGGAAGTCGGGGATCGTGGGGGCTCAGTCGGCCGGTCGGGTTGCTGCGGCGGGTCGGGTTCGGTTGAACCCGACCCGACCCAAGGAACGGGTGGGCTGGGCTACGGGCCAGGTCGCGGCCCAACGGGCCGCGGGCCAAAAAGAAAAGAAAAAAAATAAAAATAAAATAGATAAATAATAAATAAAAAAAATAATTAATTAATTAATTTAATTAATTAATTAGAAAATTGTTTTTAGGCATTTAAAAATAGCTCTGAGGCCCAGAAAAATCCAGAAAAATTACCCTAAGTCCAATTTTCTATTTTACACCCAAAAATATTATTTTCATGATATTTTAATATTATTTATTGCCAACAAAAAAATCATTTATTAATTAAAAGCCTTGATTTTAATTACAGAAAATTCACAGAAAATTCCAGAAAATCGGGAAAAATCCAAGATTTAATAATTTTGAAAATTCAGGGGGTTTACATCACCTGCAGAGAGATGGATATGCAAAAGGGATGTACTGATGGTGACACAACTCCTGGAGTCAATGGTCAGACTCAAGGAGGGACCTCAACAGTTCCTAGACTTCCGGGATCAGATAGGCAGATTTACCATCCAGTTACATCTGATCTTCCCGTTCCATCTAATGGAAACCTTCCAGTCTCATCAACATCACTAGATGGTCAGACACAACTGTTCTAATTCTTTCAGATGATGATACAGGAACAGAGACAGCAAGCAGCAGAACAGAGACAAGAGTTCCTAGCAGCACTTGAAAGGATGGCTACAAAGACTACTGTACCAGCTCAAGCACTAGCTCCAGTACCTCGAGCTAGAGTTGGTTCAGTAAAAAATTTTGTACAGATGGGTCCAAGGTCGTACAAAGGCATTGAGAGCCCAGAGGAAACTACCAACTGGATCACTCACACTCGAAAGCTATTAGAGGCATCGCAGCTACCTGCAGAACAATGGATGATAGGTGTAATGACGCTTCTAGATGGTAATGCTCATCACTGGTGGGAATCCATGGAGCGCCAGTTGGGTACATACCAAACTTGGGAACAGTTCTTGGAGTGCTTTGAAAGGAAGTACTTCCCGGATACCGTCAGAGATGTATTGTACGACCAGTTTCTCCACCTGGAACAAGGGAACAGAACAGTGGATGAGTATGATGTTGAGTTTAGTCGCCTCAGTAAATATGGTGCTGCCTTAATACCAGATGACTTGGCCAAGGCTAAGAGATTTTATCGCGGACTGACTCAGGAGCTCCAACACTACACTAGCTCCCAATCCTGATTCTCTTATGCTGAATTGCTGACAGAAGCCAGATTGCAAGAAACCATCAGCAAAGGAAAAGGAGGTCAGCCGAGGACACAACAAGGACCAGCAAGGATACAGCAGGGACCGGCTAGGACACAACAAGGAGGACCTATCAGACGTTCCTGAGCACAGCAGCATCAGCAACACAGAGTCGGACCATACAAGATTCCAGAGAAATCCTAATATAATTATTGTAAGAAAATCGGACACATTTTGAGAGATTGTCAGAATCGCTTGGGACAGTGCTTACGATGTGGTTCCGGACAGCATTTGGCAAGAGATTGTCCAAGGCAACAGACATCGGTACTACCACCACCAGTACAGAGACTAGCGCTTGCAGCACCAAAGCCAGCTCAACAGATGGCTAGACCAGGAGTACCTCGACCTCCAACATCAGAAGGATTTCAGCGAGGACCACCACTACCTACCCAGGAGGATCAATATATGAGGGCCGGACAGGGACAACCACAGAGGAACGGGCAAGCTTTTGTAATGGAAGTGGATAATTTGGATCAGGAGGTGGATGTCAAAGCAGGTATCACTCTTGCTTTTACTTTTCCTACTGTAACGTTATTTGATACGGGAGCCACCCACTCATTCATATCATCTAGTTTTATTGCCAAACACAATATTGTCCCTACACCTTTATCTAGTTGTATTAGAATTCTCATCGGAGGAGGAGTTGTACCTATTAGTAGAATTTATAGATCCTGTCCTATAGTGATACGTGGTAGAGAGATGAACGCCCGACTCTTAGTCCTTCCAATGCCAACTTTTGATATTGTGTTGGGAATGGACTGGCTGAGCAAGTACCACACTTTCTTCAATTATTTTGGAGGAAGCATTCTTTTTAAGGTACCCGGCCAGCCTGAACTTGAGTTTGCACAAGGATCCACAGAAATCCTTGATGGTATGCAGCTCGTAATGGACGATGTTGTCTATCATCCCATTATTACAGAATTCTGGGACGCCTTTCCAGAGGAATTGCTAGGACTACCCCCAGATAGAGACGTAGAGTTTTCAATTGAATTGACACCAGGAGCAGCACCCATAGTATCACATATTTATAGATTGGCGAAGAAGGAGATGGATGAACTGAAGACACAGTTGAAAGAACTAGAAGAGAAAGGTTTCATCCGACCAAGTGCATCACCCTGGGGAGCACCAGTGTTGTTTGTACCAAAGAAGGATGGGTCAGTGCGTATGTGCATTGACTATAGAGCCTTAAATGCAGTGACAGTGAAGAATAAATATCCATTGCCACGCATTGATGACCTATTTGATCAACTTAGTGGAGCTAAGATATTCTCAAAGATAGATTTGAGATTTGGATATCACCAGGTGAAGGTACGGAAGAAGGACATCCCGAAGACCGCATTCCGGATAAGATATGGGCACTACGAGTTCTTGGTAATGCCATTTGGATTGACCAATGCTCCTGCTATCTTTATGGACTTAATGAATCGAGTCTCCATCAGTATTTGGACCAGTTCGTGGTCGTCTTCATAGATGATATACTTGTCTATTCAAAGAGCCACGAGGAATACGAGAAGCACCTGCGGATTGTTCTAGAGACCTTGAGGAGAGAGCAGTTATATGCAAAACTCAGTAAATGTGAGTTCTTCTTGGACAGAGTCTCATTTCTTGGATATGTTGTTACAAAAGATGGCATTTCTGTTGATCCAAAAAAGATCTTGGCAGTCGAGACATGGCCTGTTCCTAAATCAACAGCTGAGGTGAGAAGTTTCCTTGGACTTGCAGGATATTACCGACGGTTCGTGGAAAACTTATCAAGGATAGCAACACCTATGACTCGGTTAACTTGCAAAGATCAAGAGTTTATATGGACCAACAAGTGTCAAGCAGCTTTCGAGGAATTGAAGAAGCGACTGACTTCAGCACCAGTATTGACTATCCCATCAGGATCAGGAGGCTATGTGATCTACAGTGACGCATCAGGGAAAGGTTTGGGATGCGTATTAATACAGCATGGCAAAGTGATTGCATATACGTCTAGACAATTACGAGTACATGAAAAGAATTATCCAACTCATGACTTGGAACTTGCAGCCTTTGTATTTTCTCTGAAGCTATGGAGACATTACTTATATGGGGAACGAGTGGAAATCTATACAGACCACAAAAGCCTCAAGTATGTCTTCACGCAGAAGGAGTTAAACATGACGCAATATCGATGGCTCGAGTTGATGAAAGATTTCAAGATAGAGCTACATTATCACCCAGGCAAGGCTAATGTTGTAGCAGACGCGTTAAGCCGGAAGCCAGCAACTTATTTCTTGACGACACAGAGGAAATTACTGGAGGACTTGCAAGGTTTTGGCATTGAAGTAATATTATCCGGAGAAGACGGGACACTAGCCAACTTGCAAATACAATCATCACTAGTAGAGAGAATCAAGGCAGCATTGCCTAGACGCCAGATTCAGAAGATTAAAGGAAAGAACAGAGGCCGGAGAACAGACAGGACTGCGAATTCATGATGATGGGACATTACGATATGGTAATCGTCTATATGTTCCAAATAGAGAGATTCGACAGAAGATAATAACAGAAGCTTATAGTTTGATATATTCTATTCATCCTGGAGGCACCAAGATGTATCATAATTTACGACAATACTTTTGGTGGCATGGAATGAAAAGAGAAATAGCTCGCTTTGTAGATAAATGTTTGGTATGTCAACAAGTAAAGGCAGAGCACCAGAGAATAGCAGGATTATTGCAACCACTCCCGATTCTAGAGTGGAAGTGGGAGCACATCACTATGGACTTCGTCACATGTTTTCCCAATAGTCCAAATGGAAGAGATGCGGTATGGATAATAGTGGACCGACTCACCAAATCAGCCTATTTCTTGCCTTTTAGAGTTGGCCAATCTATAGAAGCTTTGGCTGACTTATATATGAGGCAGATCGTGAAATTATACGGCATGCCCGTCAGCATTGTGTCAGACAGGGATTCGTGCTTTACATCGCATTTCTGGAGGAGCATGCAAGAGAGTCTTGGAACTCGTCTGAAGTTCAGTACATCTTATCACCCACAGACATATGGGCAGTCAGAACATACTATCCAGACATTGGAAGATATGTTGAGGGCTTGTATGTTAGACTTTGGAGGATCATGGGAGGACCACCTACACCTTGTGGAGTTTTCTTACAACAATAGTTATCAGACGAGCATCCAGATGGCTCCGTTTGAAGTATTGTATGGAAGAAAGTGTAGGTCTCCTGTGTGTTGGAGTGACGTGGAAGAACGTCAGATTCTGGGACCAGAGTTAGTGGTCAACACCGTAGAGACAGTTAAGAAGATACAAAGACACTTGCGAGCAGCGCAAGACAGGCAGAAGCAGTGGGCAGACCTTCATCATCGTCCCTTGGAGTTTAAAGAGGGCGACCATGTCTTCTTAAGGATATCACCTACTAGAGGCACCATTCGATTCGGAGGACGCGGCAAGTTGAGTCCAAGGTATATTAGACCATTTAACGTGCTAGAGAGAGTGGGAGAAGTGGCATATCGACTTGCGCTACCACCTTCACTTGAGGGAGTACATGACGTATTCCATGTATTACAACTCAGGCGATATGTGGCAGACAGCAGTCATGTTCTCGACCATTCGGAGATCACCATTGGGCCGAGCTTGTCATATCAAGAGCAACCCGTGGGAATCCTTGATCGTCGAGAGAAAGTATTGAGGAACCAGTCTATTCCCTAAGTCCGTGTGGCATGGAGGCATGGCACGCCAGGAGAATCTACTTGGGAGCGAGAGGATGACATGCGCCAATGTTTTCCGAACCTATTCATTGACCAAGGTATAAAATTACTTTGTTAATTTATACCTTATACCATCATTGACTTTCTACCGTGGATTAGTTTTAATTTCGAGGACGAAATTTTTATAAGTTTGTTAGAATGTAAAACCCCTAATTCTGAAAACCGTATTTCTCTATTATTAATTATGTAATTTATTATTTATAGTAGTTATGAGCTAAATAGAGAGAATATATTTTATTAAATTTTATTTTGTGATGTTTGAGCATTTAGGAGATTTATGTAATTTTTTCTAATTTATTCCATGTAGGAGATCATTTGGACAGTTGCTAGCTTAACCGTATGCACCAATATAATTTTTTAGAGTTTTCTATGTATATATATATATATATATATATATATATATATATATATATATATATATATATATATATATAATTTCTATTGGATCAAACCCAAACCGCAACTCCTAAACCCACTACCCGCTTGCACCCAAACCCGCGTAGAAAATATCTGACAGCAGTAGCAAAAACAAACTTCTCTTTCTTCCCCTCCGCGCGTAAAACCACTCCACCTCTTCTTATTTTCATCCGCGCGTAAAACAACCCCCGCGTGTGACTCATTCCCCACCTCCTCTCTACCTGTTATTACTAAACTCTCCCCAACCGCAATCAAAACCAGTGATAGGAAGAAACAACAGCGGCAGTAATTTCTTAACCATTAAGTGACCACCACCGCCTCTTATCACTATATATATATATATATATATATATATATATATATATACAAACTCTTCCAAACCCTAACTATAATTCTTTCTTCACTAAAACTTAAACATTGTTGTGAACGTGCACTATACAGAACTTTTGCTCGGCAAGTATACCTTGCCATTGTACTAATAATATTTACATTCCATATGATATATGTATAATTTATTTCTGCTTAATCAGTTCATTTATTTTAACTGCTATATAAATTGTGCGTCCAAGGAAACTTGGGTGCAACGACGGTGTCGTCGTATCCTGTTTTTTTTATATATATGCATTGGACCTACTTTATGAGACCACCCCATTATTATGAGGCATTTTATGTTTCATTGGCCATGACACTACTCTTACACGAGTGTGAGTCACATGTAGGACACGGACTTGCGTACTCGGCTGGCCACTGGTACGTATAGGCCGTGCGACGGTTAGGGATAACTGCCAATAGAAACTTTACATGCTAGTAGACCTGGCAGTTGTTAGAGGTATTATCGTGTCATGTATATGACATGTTTATAGCATGGGGTGGAGAGAACAACAAGTAAGGCATTTGGGCTCCTTTGCACTTTTTCCATCTGTAACCCGAAAACTCCACTGGAGATACGGGCGGTGATGACCCCATTTACAATTGGCTGCCTCTACCATTCAAAAGACGACATTCTTTGAGGCCCCTGATTCTCCGAGAGAGTCACGCCAATCCCATTTTTAGCCAGATAGCCCACTTGGTGAAAAGTTGTTCTCAAATTGCATTCACTTAGACGGTTAGGCGGCCCATTGGATGTTTATATTTTAGTACTTATTGGCATGTTATTATGTATCTTGTTACGTCCCTCTGAGGACCTGGTCCCTTTCCAGATATGGACGAGCAGGAGTATCCTCAGGAGTACGATCCTGGACCTGACACTACCTTCCAGACTAAGGAGATCTTACCTTCGGAGTATCTGTGATTTTATTACCGCTGTTTAGAGATCTTTTTGCTACTTCAGTATAGTCGTTTTGTAGTGGATTTGTTTCCACCCAACTATCAGACTTGATACTTATCTTTGATATTCAGTTATTATTCAGCTATTTATTCCTACTGATTATTTGTGCTGTGGATGAGATATAGATTATGTGTGACTTGTTGTGACTGTATATTACCACTGGTGGATTGGATATTCATATACAGCGTACGTGTTTATATGGTTTCCATATATTGGAGTTCATATACATACGACTGGGCGTGTTACGTATTCCTAGTCCTACGTATTTTGGGACGGGCGTGACATAACTGTAGCATGCACCCCCTTGTCTTATACAGCTGTGATCGTCGTACTACGTATAGCACCTTGTACGGGGTAGCTGGCCATGTCCGTCTCCGTATTCCGGTACTGAAGTGTGACAGCCGGTATATTACAGTGTATCACCAGTTGTATGTCAATATTGTCCTGTTTTCCAGAATAACCGCAATTTTGGCCCCCTTTTCCTCTCGACGCCTTCAACTCCCCGAGCTTTTCCATCACATGAATGATGCTCTTCGTATTTCAAAGTGTTTTTCACATAGATTAAAAATTTCATCCAACTCTAACACAAAAAATAGGATGGTAACACAAAAAATAGGATGGTGATAACTGTTATGGCGAGCTAAATACAACACACCTAGCTTTGGAAATAACAAGCACCAATCTGTTGTAGCCTGCTCCCTGTCCAACCTTTCAGCTATATTATTTGCTAATACACGTCCATTTGTCCAAGTAAAAGCAGGATCTGGAAATCCTATGTCTAAGATCCCGCTACTATTGTACGATTCTATAAAAGGTCGAGAACAGTGTGCGGAAAAGTTCTCCCCTTCTCGTTTCTCATCGCCATTAGACTTTGAACAAAAATCACCAATGCGTGCCCATGGAACACCAATGAGATCAGTAATGAGATCAGTAATATTAAGCACATCCCCCAATATCTTTTGCCGGTGTGCTACATTTGGAGGCCCACAGAAATAAACGGTCAATCCGGACTTCCTTGTTTACCCTTAATTATCAATTGTACAAGCAGGTCTTTATTCAATGCCAGAATCCCTCGACCTTAAAATAAGAACGGAAAGAGGAGCTCTTCATTTTCATTCCGTATGTACTACGTGGCACACGACTTTCGGCAGCATAGCTTGATCACTCGAAATTTAGACCTTAATCCTAAGGATGTGTGTCCAGCTAGAACCCTTTTTGTCATGTGCTTGAGCCTTATGATTCTTGCTTCCAACGGGAGACGCTAGGCCACTCATCTCACTCCACTGGCCATTAAATATTGTTGACGAGATGGTATGCACTATCTCCAATCCTCCACGCACTCGTCTCTTTTAAAGCAAAGAACACGCCGTGGCCGCACGAGACCAGCTTGCACGAAATAAATAAACATTTTAATTCTCACAGTAAAGGAATCTAAGAAGCTTCGTAGGAGGAATCACTTCCATCTCTCCATTAATTTCATAGGAAGAAAGGAGACTACTTTTCTTGTAAGTCGGTGACATTACTATTATCCTACTCGCACTCGTTTTCTCGATGTTCTCTCTTCTTCTGCTTGCCAACTGTGGCACTACAGTGAAAAGCTTGTCCTTTCTAAGTTTTTCCACCCGGCACGCACAGACCCATCAAAAAAGACTTTGACAAAGGCACTAAAAAAATAATTCGGAACTAGTCCACTATTAATACTAGTGCAATTAGGAAAAAAAAATTATTCAGACTAGTCCAAAATTTACTAAAAGTGTCCACCCTCTTCTCCTCCCTCCTCCTGTTCCTCCCCCACCCCCTCTCCTCCTCCCTCTTCCCACGATTCTCCGCCTCTATTAGGGGGCGCATAGGGGAAGCGCGGCGGACGCTCGAGACGGGAGCTTGCGGTGAGCGGGAGAAGCTCGACGGAGGAGGGAGACTACGCGCGGTAGGGACTTTCGACGGCGCGCGGGAGAAGTTCGACGGAGGAGGGAGGCTGCGCGCGGCGGGGACTTTCGGCGACGCGTGGGTGTATAGTGGCAGGGGAGTGGTTGGCCTTGGCGGCTGTGCGCGACGCGCGCATGGCAAACTCGACAGGGGAGGAGATTGGTCGTGGCTGTTGTGCATGACTTTTTTGGACTGTCAAATTTTAACAGTCCTATTAATTGGTAGAACTTCAAAATTTTGATAGTCATAAAAATCAACATATTTTTTTTAGAACTGTCAAAATTTTAAAGTCAAAATTTTGACAGTCCTAAAAAAAAGTTTAGACTATTCTGATCAAATTTGAAGAATGTTAAATTTATAATTATTCAAAAAAAAAATTTATATTATTCTGAATGTTTTTTGTAGTGCCTTTGTCAACAGCCTCAGCAGTGCTCTCGGTTTATATATATAAAGCTTATCCCATCTTTTCCTCTCCACTCACGGGTCACTACCTCGCCATCTCTATCAATCAAACATGGGTCTCTCTTTCCTCTGCTCCTCCTTCGCTTGCCTTCTCCTTCTCCTTCTCCTTCTCTCCTCCTACGCCACTGCTGCTTGCGATAGGTGTTTGCATCAATCCAAGGCTTCCTATTTCTCTTCGCCCTCTGCCCTTGCAGGTATATGCTTTTGTTTATTGCAAAAAAGCACCAGTTTTGGAAAGAAATTTTTTTTATTCATTTAGCCGGATTCATCGTGCATTCTCTTCTCATCCACCTAATGACATACAAATTAGTGCTTCGTGCCATGAAGTGGACGAGGGAGAGGTGTCCACGGTGAGTCCGGCTAACAACAAACACGGCAACATTAATTTGAACTGTCCATACGTCTCAGTTTATATCTATAGATGACTTGGATTTCATTATTCTGATTAATGAATTGATAAAATTGTAGCTGGTGCTTGTGGCTATGGCTCCATAGCCCTTAGCTTCAACAAAGGGTTCGTTGCTGCTGCAAGCACTTCCCTCTACAGAGATGGGATTGGTTGTGGTGGGTGCTTCCAGGTGAGAAGACTTAACGAATTGTCTGACTTCATTCTCGTATCCCTAAACTCTACCAATGTTAATTTCAAACAAACTTTACTAATATTTTGCATATATTCTTATTAATTTGGCGCAGATAAGGTGCAAGGACACACGACTCTGCAACAGCAAAGGAGTTGACGTTGTCGTGACGGATCTCACCAAGGCCAACCACACCGACTTCGTGCTCAGTGGCCCGGCTTTTATGCATATGGCAAAAGATGGTTTAGCCGGAAAATTGAGCAAACTCGGAATCGTGGATGTGGAGTACAATAGGTGCTTACTCGAAACGACCGAAGTCAATTCGTCCGTAACATTGGAAAAATTATTATATATACCGTTTTCAGTGTATCGCATGAAAATATGTATATATACATAATATACATATTTTCTTGTCTATTTAACGGTTGACATGAAAATGTAAAATGAGTCGTAAAATGAGTCCGACACGTACAATAATTTTTGGTAAGGTCGAACCAATACTTATAACTATTTAACGTACAATTTTTTTCTTCTCAGGGTCCCCTGTGTCTACAAGGACAAGAACTTGGCAATCAGAGTGGAAGAGAGCAGCAAGAAGCCCAACAATCTGACGATCAAGTTCTTGTACCAAGGTGGCCAGACCGACATTCATGCGGTGGACGTAGCCCAGTTCGGCCAGTCCAACTGGCGATACATGAGCCGCACCTATGGCGCGGTTTGGACCACGAGCCAGGCACCGTCTGGACCGCTCCAGTTCCGAATGGTGGTCACGGGCGGCTACGACGGGAAGTGGGTGTGGGCCCAGAAGGAAGTGATGCCGTCCGACTGGAGAGTAGGGTCCGTCTACGACACCGGTGTACAGATCACTGACATCGCTCAGGATGGCTGCAATCCCTGCGACGCTCACGAGTTGGAACAGCGATTACGTTAATGGAGTCGGGAGGGATATGATGTACTAACCCAGCGTGTTTGCAACTTTTCAAAAATGATTGCAACCAAAACATTCAATTATGTAACGACTAAGCCTCCGTTTGGTAGGAAAGGTAAAAAAAATAGAAAAAAAAAGGAAAAAAAAAATAGTATTTTGTGGAAGTGATAAAAAATGAAACGGTTGTATATTGGTCAGAAAATTTACTGTAATAAAATTAAATTATATTGGGCAGAAAATTTATGCAAACGAAACGATTTGAATTTCGGGTGTAGGTTTTGTTATTGTTTAATTTTCTTTTATTTTGTTTATTCTCTTATATATATATATAAAAAATATGTTTGCACAAGAATTAAATTGTTGGAAAAAATTTATAATTTTCAAAAAATATTTTTACATTCAAAAATTAGTTTTCTGACTTATTTTAAGTACTAAAATTAAATAATATTTATACAAGTTATCAATAAATAATTTATTTCTAATTAACTAAGTAGAATTTTCAAAAAAATTATAATTAAGTAAAAATAATAAAATTAAAAGATTAAAATTGAGGGGGTTTTCAGTCTGTTGTCTCTCATTATTTTTGTTGTGTAGTCTTTCTTGTCTCTTCCTCGTTAAACCAAACCGAAGAACATTAGCTTCTTTCTCGTTAAACCAAACCGAAACAATAGTCGTTGGACATAAACCAAAACAAACTCCTAAACTAACATCAATCCATACATCCAGATCAAATTTTAAACCCAAATAAAAATTTAACCAAACCAAAATCCAAATTTCAAATCCAAATCCAAATAACAATCAAACCAAAATTCAAAACTAAACTAAAGAAAAAAAATCCAAATCCAAAAAAAACTAAAAAAAAAATCAAAGCATAACTAATTTAAAAAACTCATTAAACAAATCAAATCAAACCAAACCAACCAACTACCCCAACCCAACCCGCGGATCCTACTGCCCAATATCAGCCAACTTAGTTGGCTGATTTTGTGCAAGCACAAAAATCGCCCAACTCAGTTGGCTGATTTTGGACAGTGGGCCCAGGTTGGGGCCCACGTTGGCCTTTTTGCTGTCCACGTGTCGGCTGCGATCTGTTCTCCGCCAACTGAGTTGGAGGACTGTGTTTTTATTTTTAATTTAGGTAAAATTATTTCGTTTACATCAATTTAATATAATTTAATTTTAGTAAATTTTATGTATATTGGTACATCCAAAGTATTTTTTCGAAGTATTCTTTCTTATTTGGCAGCTGATTTGATATTTTAAATAGCATTATGTAGCATCGAACATGGCAGTTGATATGATAAATTTTATTTCTAAAAAAATAATAATCCAAAAAATAATTTTATTGTTAATATTAATTTTATTTTTAAAAATTTGTCATTTCATTTGTTCCAATAACCATCACATCAACTGTCACATAAGAAGGAATAGTTTGGATGACTACTTTGGAGGTACAAATAGTATTATTCTTTAACTTTTCTGTTCGGTATGCTAGAAAAAAATTGAATAATGCTATTCGTCCATCCAAAATATTCTTCTAAACTATTCGATAACTGACGTGACGATTAATGTGACAGCTGACAAAAAATTTTTTAAATTAAATTTAATATTAAAATTAATATTCATATTAAAATTAACATTAATATTAGTATTAAAATTAATATTAATTTTAACATTAATGTTAACATAAAAAAATTGGGTGATTAATTTTTTTGTTAAAATTTTTCATGTCAGATACTATGTTAGTTGTTACATAATGCTATTTAACATATCATGTCAGCTGTCAAATAAGGAGGAATAGTGTATTTTGTAGAAGTGATAAAAATGAAAGGGATGTACTTTTCTATTTTGTATGCAGAAAAATAAAATAAATAAAGAATGCTATTCATCCCTTCAAAGTGTCATCCAAACAACTTATTCTTATGTTGCAGTTGACGTGGCGGTTAATGTGACAGTTGGCAAAATAAATTTTAAACTAAAATTAAAATTAAAATTAAAATTAATAAAAAAAACTAAAATTAATTTTAACATAAATATTAATACTAATATTAAAAAATTGGGTGATTAATTTTTTTGATTTAAATTTGATAATATTAGATGTTTCGTAATGCTATTTAACATGTCACGTCTAGTTTGTAGAGATATTTTGGAGAAATAAATAGCATTACTAAAAAAAAGTGTACACTACCAATTATATTCTGAACTAAAATTAAATATTTATAATTGTACTCCATTGAATAATTTTTAAATAATATAATTTATATAATTAGGATAAGATTTTATTTTTCTTTTACCTTTTTCTAGGAAATAAAATTTTACTTTAGAAAAAAAAACCTCAAATATTTTTTTTCTCTTCACTTTTTCTTTTTAGACTCCATTTTTTTCCTTTTTTTTTTTCCACTACCAAAAGGAACTCAAGTCTAAAAGGAACTCTTCATAACATTTGAAAGCAACTAGCTACCTGCTGGTTTCCAAATGTGACATTGGCAATAATTTCTGTGGATTGGGTTGATCTGACAAGTTTTGTCGGATGATAACTGTTCGCCAAGAATCACAGTGATTTAACGCAAGAATCGTGGTGCTGGGGTCTACGTAGAAGATTAATTCCCTTTTAAAATTAGCTCCAGCGATCAACAGAAAAAAGAAGACAACCCGACTGTTGTCTTTAGTGGGGCTTCAATTGCTCGATTTATGAATGTGTTGATGTCGTCTTGTTTTCATGACGGTGTAATCTCACCTAACGAATATATTATAGCTGTTAACGTAGGCTAGTGCGATGCTACTAATAGGAAGGCTTTGATGGTTTTAGATTATTTGAGGGTACACAGTGAAGGAACATGTGAATATTTGGTGACATTTTATTCACATGTGGGCTTTCACATTACAATTCAACCATACCTAACATTGCGACTACAAGTGTAGTCCATGTACAGTTAAGTGGACGTGGTGGTGGTGGGGCTAGTACCCTGGTAGTCTGTTGACATTGCTGGAGTGGGTTAGATTTTTCAATCTATGTGAAAAATATTTCGAAATTGAATTGAGTATTCTTACATATAATAGAAATATCTCAATATATTTGGATTGTGTATTCCGACATATAATAAAAATATGTCAATGAATTTAGATTTAGATTGGATATTCCTACATATAATAGAAATATATCAATGTATTTAGATTTGAATTGAGTATTCCTATATATAATAGGAAAACTAGTTGTGTGTTTGAGTCTATATAAATTAGATGTCTCCTAACACTAAAATATATCTCACATCTCAAAAATATTGCAAAATGAGAGAATAGTGCTTTTACAACATTGGAAGGAGAGATGAAGAGATTGAAGGCTATTTCGAAGTGGAGATCGTTTGTCTGTGATCTATTTTTTACTTCAAAGAGTTTGCGGTGATCCGTTTGGATCGGTGAGAAGTTTGTAAGAAGTCGGTGTATTTCTTATTCCATTAGTGGAGGCTATTTATGGTTGGACTCCGATCGTCCCATGGTTTTTACCATTTGAATTTTTCACGTAAAAATTTCTGCGTCTACAATTTGTGTTTGACGTTTTTGGTTTGTGCGCTTTTTCTCGGTTCTCTTGTAGGTCTTCTTGGTTTGGGGAACGATTTTCGCGCTTTCGTTACCAACAAAGTGGCATCAGAGCCATGTTCTAAAGTTTAGAGAGGTTAAGAGTTGTGTCACTACCACATTTCTAGAGTAGGGACATTGTTGTCATTTACAATATATATATATATATATATATATATATATATATATATATATATATATATATTGTGTTTGTAGTTAGATAATATGTATAATATGTTGTATTATTAGTATTAATGATATAAATTAGTGGACTAGACTTGATGTGACCATTAGACTCAACCTTAGACTAGACATTTTTGGACCTACTAGTTAATCCCTTTTCATTTAATTAGAAATTTGTTAAAACCACATTGGGAATAAAAATCTCACAAATCAAATAACTCTTCATGACAAACCATAGGGGCATTGATGTCACGACCCGCATCCGGAAGTTCGGGCACGAGTACGTGGGTACGTCCAGCCTACGCCGCAGAGTCGGCTGTAGTACGCTGTCTAGGTCAATCCATCTAAACTAGTCTAACTCATTCACAAATAACATAAGCAAGACAATAATGAGAATGGAAACTTAAGATTGCAACTGAATTTAATGTGACAACAGATTCAAATGTTTAGTACAGAAATTCAGAATGAAATCGGGGACAAACCCGATTAAATAAGATAAAACAGAAAAGATAACTACTGCTAGCTACTCAGCAGCAGGGGTCTCCTGGGGGGGAACCGGCTCTGCAATTGTATCACCTGCTGGCTCATAGGGTCCATAATAGGTAGGGGCAAGGTTCTCATCATCGCCTAAACAACGGATCCAGTCAGAAAAGGAGCAAAGTACACAATGCACAACAAGATTTAAGCTAAATATTTGTGACAGGTAGAAAATAACTGACTAAGCATCATGTTGAGAATATGCGTAAGTAAGTAGTGAAATTAACTGCGAAATAATGCTATAAAACAAGACTAGAAGTAAAATATGATTAATTGCTATAAACCAGAAAACAGGAATAAAGTGTGACAGGAAATGTAAATGTAACAAGAATTGCAACAAGACAGGAATTATGTGCGTGAACTTGTGTATTTAGAATACATAGTTGGCATGTAGGGGTTTATAAGGCTAATAAGGCCGTCATAGACAACTAGTGACTAGCAATAATCAAGTATAAGGCTGATGGTACAGTCGCGTACCAACAGCTAGTAACGGGACTTGGGAAAGGGTAAACTACATGCCTCCTAGTATTCTCCCACCCGACATGAAAAGCAAGACATGAAATATATATTATTCAAGACATGAAATCCAGTGTTCTACTCTACGTATGATTATCAATGGTACTAATAAAGCAGGGAAATTATTTATCACAATATAAAGGTTAAACTTGAAGTGCAGGTACTTGCCTGTTGTTTGGATCTGATTATAGTTGGGTGTCTCGGGGAAATTTCCAGAGATGAGTCCAAAAGCTGAAATAGACATTACCATCACGCTCAGAAGATATCAAATAGATGGAAACGCCTGTCCTTGGGTCCAATTTGGAGACAAGGGCAAAAACGGCAGTTTCGGGTCAAAACGGGGTCCGCCGGTGGGCCCGCTTTGCACCGAAAAATGCGTCCGGGTCAAAGGTCTCCAAATTCACCAATTTTAGTGTCAACAGGTCAGGAACGCTGATACGAACCCAACGGAACTTCCAGATTTGGATTCCGATGAGCCGAACACAAAATCGCCCGTCGAGCGGGGCCTGTGGGGCCTACGACACGCGATTTCGTCAACGTTCTCAGAATCGAACCAAACTTGACCCACAGGACCAGCGTATCACTACGAGTCCGATGGCGCAAGTTTCGTCTCGATCCGACGTGTGTGCACGAAGTTAGGATGAATTGCAGAAAAGGCGGATACAGGGCGATGTCCGCGGATACGCGTTGATTCCGGTGTGCACGCACACCCGAATCAGCTTCCGTGAAATCTCACACGTCCGTATCGACGCTGCGCACGTATCTGTGAAGACCGCGCGCGACCAAGTCTTCCCGTTTGGCGGGACGTACTCAGTTCCGGGGTGAAATAGGGTCTGGTTTTTCTCTATTTTTGGATCGCGGTGTGCGATCACCACAGGACGCGGTGCCACGAACACTTTATCCGGACACCGAGAGGGTCATACAGGCTTCACAACGCAATTTACGGAATCGAAAACAGAGGTCCGAGTTGCAAGATACGAATACCTGAAGGGGACCGAGAAATCGGGGCTTTCTGTGTCCGTATCGTGTCCTGGACCGTGTCCGCGGCGTGTCCGAGGCTCCTCGGCCGTGTCCGGTGCTCTGGGGGACTGGCAGTCGGTCGGCGAGGCCCTGGGAGGTCCGGCGGGGTCGTCGGACGGCGGCTACGGCTCGGGCGGCTCTCGAACGGCGGGGAGGAGTCGGACTCGGGGTCGGCTCCGCCTGGGGAGGAGGAGGAAAGGAAGGGGAGAGGAGGAGACGCGGGAGGTGGTGGACGGCGGGTCTGGACGGCGGGCGGATCGCGCAGGGGGCTGAGGGGAAGTCGGCGGCGGGTTAGGGTTAGGGCTCGGGTCTGTGGGGGAGGAAGAGGGCGGAGGCGAGGGGATTTATAGGGGTTCGGGGCGGGGAAGGCCGGGGCGTCGTGGGCGGAAGAATCGGAGGGGAGGCGCGGCCGTGGGGCGGTTCTCCGGCCGAAAAATGCGGCGGCCGGCGGGTAGATCGGGGGAAACGTGGGGACGACGGGGTCAGCCGGGTCGGGCGGGTGAAGAAGCGGGTCGGGTTTTGGGCATACCCGACCCGACCCAGTAGGGTAAGCGGGCTGGGTCCGTTGGGCCGGGCTGGGCCGGTCCACTGGGCCGGGCCGGCCCAAGGAAAAATTAAATAATAATAATAAATATAATAATAATAATAATAATAATAATAATAATAATAATAATAATAATAATAATAATAATAATAAAAATAGTTAATTAATTAATTAATTAGAAAATTGTTTTTAGGCATTTAAAAATAGGTCTGAGGTCCAGAAAAATTCAGAAAAATTACCCTAAGTCCAATTTTTCATTTTACACCCAAAAATATTATTTTCATAATATTTTAATATTATTTATTAACAATTTAAAAATCATTTATTAATTGAAAACCTTGATTTTAATTACAGAAAATTCCCAGAAAATTCCAGAAAATTGGAAAAAATCCAAGATTTAATAATTTAAAAATTCAGGGGGTTTACAATTGAGGACATTGTGCATTAGTCAAGCCCTAGGTTATGTGGTCGGCCTATATAGGAGAGAGGGAGCCTCCCTCTAGTTCATTCATTAGCTCATGAAAAATCATAGATTTAGTTTTTCCCCAAAACTCCTTCATTCCTCCACCAAATTTCAGAAATTAAACCCCAATCCCTCTCATTTTACTCATCTAAGAAGCCTAGAAGTTTAGGTCACAAGGAGCATTTGTAAGCCCCTGTTTTTTTCAAAATTATTAAAACATGGATTTTTCCAATTTTCTGGAATTTTCTGGGAATTTTCTGAATTTAAAATCAAGGTTCTCAATTATTAAATAATTTTTAATTGTTAATAAATAATATTATAATATCATGGAAATAATATTTTTTGGTGTAAAATGAAAAACTGGACTTAGGGTAATTTTTTTAGATTTTTCTGGGCCTCAGACCTATTTTTAAATGCCTAAAAACTATTTTAATTTATTAATTATTTAATTAACTAATTTTATTATTAATTATATTTATTATTATTTTTAATTTTATTATTTTTCTCCTTGGGCCGGCCCGGCCCAGTGGACCGGCCCAGCAGCCCAACCCCCCAGCCCGCTTCCTTCCGGGTCGGGTCGGGTCTGCCCGGACCCGACCCGCCTCCGACCCGGTCTCCCCCAGTACCCCCCCCCACGACGCCGGCTGACCCGCTCCCCGCTCCGCTTCCGTCGGCCGCGCGACCCGCCGCTCCACCCGGCTCGCCCCGCCCTCCGCGGCCACGACACCCCCTCACCCCGCCTTGCTCGGCCCCCCTAACCGCCGCCTCCTCCTATAAAAACCCGAGAACCCCCCCTCATGCCAATCACACCCGACCCCGACCACCGCCTCGATGTCGGCCGACCCGCCGCCTTGCCCCGACCACGCCGCTGCCCAGCCACCCTGCCACCGCCGTCGCCGTCGCCTCCAGCCGCCTCTCTCCTCTTCTTCCCCGTCGACAGCAGCCGCCGCAACTCCTCGAGCAACCGCAGCGCCGCCCTGGGCCGCCCCCGCGCCGCCGCCTCCGCCCGAACGCCGTGCCGCCCTCCGCCGCAGCACTCCCAGCCCCCTCCGCCGCAGTCCAGCCGCCGGAGCCGCCAGCAACTGCCTGGGAAGCCGAACCCTAACCCTAATTCGAAATTCCTGTGTCCGACACGTGTCGGACTCGGTTCAACCCTAATTTTCGGGTCCCTTCAGGTGCGTGTAACTTTTTGTTCGTAGCTCCGTTTTCAATTCCGCAAATTGCGTTGCGAAGCCTGTATGACCCTCTCGGTGCCCGGATAAACCGCTCGGGGCATCGCGTCCTGTGGTGATCGCACACCGCGATCCAAAAACAGGAAAAACCAGACCCTGTTTCACCCCGGAACTGAGTACGCCCCGCCAAACGGGACAACTTGGTCGCGTGCGGTCATCACAGATACGTGCGCGTCGTCGATACGGACGTGTGAGTTTTCGCGGAAGCTGAATCGGGTGTGCGTGCACACCGGAATCAACGCGTATCCGCGGACATCGTCCCGTATCCGACTTTTCTGCAATTTGCCCTAACTTCTTGTACACTCGTCAGATCGAGACGAAACTTGTGCCATCGGACTCGTAGTGATACGCTGGTCCTGTGGGTCAAGTTTGGTTCGATTCTGAGAACGTTGACGAAATCGCGTGTCGTGGGCCCCACAGGCCCGGCTCGACGGGCGATTTTGTGATCGGCTCATCGGAATCCAAATCTGGAAGTTCCGTTGGGTTCGTATCATCGTTCCTGACCTGTTGACACTAAGTTTGGTAAATTTGGAGACCTTTGACCCGGACACGTTTTTCGGTGCAAAGCGGGCCCACCGGCGGACCCCGTTTTGACCCGAAACTGCCGTTTTTGCCCTTGTCTCCAAATTGGACCCAAGGACAGACGTTTCTAGATATTTGACATCTTCTGAGCATGATGGTAATGTCTATTTCAGCTTTTGGACTCATCTCTGGAAATTTCCCCAAGAACAATTAATCAGATCCAAACAACAGGCAAGTACCTGCACTTCAAGTTAAATTTTTATATTGTGATAATTAATTCCCTGTTTTACTAGTACCCTTGATGATTATACCTAGTTTTAGGAATACCGAATTTTATGTCTTGAATATTGGAGTTCATGTCTTGTTTATCATGTCGGGTGGAAGAATACTAGAAGGCATGTAGTTTACCCTTTCCCCTGCCATGTTTAATAGCTGTTGGTACGCGACTGTACCTCAGCCGGATCTCGATTTTCCCTGTTTAATAGCCGTTTATGACGGCCGGATTAGCCTTATAAATCCCTACATGCCAACTATGTATTCTACAACAAACACAAGTTACACAGATAGTTTCTGGTCTTGTTATATTTCTTGCTGACTGTTGTAGTTTCATTTCCTGTCTCATTTATTCCTGTTTTCTCATATTCCTATTTACAGCATTTAACTCTGAGATATTGATGTTCTTTTATGCAGTTTCTCAACATGATACTCAATTTAATTATCATAAATATTTAGTTTAATCTTGTTGTGCATTGTGTACTTTGCTCCTTCCTGACTGGATCTGTTGATTTTGGCGATGATGAGGACCTTGCCCCTACATATTATGGTCCCTATGAGGGGACAGATGATACTTATGAGGAGCCAGATCCCACCCAGGAGACCCCTGCTGCAGAGTAGATAGCAGTAGCTATTTCATTTATTGCTCTTTATCTTAGTAATCGGGTTTGTCCCCGATCTCATTTCTGATTTCTGTACTAAATATTTGAATCTGTTGTCGCACTTATTTTATTTGAAATTTTAAGTATCTGTTTTCCTTTATTATCTTGCCTATGTTATTTTGTGAATGAGCTAGTTTAGTTTAGTGTGGATTTGACCTAGACAGCGTACTACCGCCGACTCTGCGGCGTAGGCTGGACGTACCCACGCACTCGTGCCCGAATTTCCGGGTGCGGGTCGTGACACATTTTTATGGGGGCCCATGCAGGTCCTATCCTCAAATAGGGTAATACCCTATGACAGGGTATGGAATAAGATTGAGGATTCTAGGAAAAGCTCATTCACAGTATAGGATCCTTATTTCAATTCTTGATATCATTGCTGCTCAATTTTCCTATCGCCTTTGATTTCCAAGTAATCTATTTTGATCTTCCTAACCCTTAATCTTTCAGAATGGTCCAGACAAGGAACACAGTAGGAGGCACATCAGAACCAGCTGAGCAGAATGTGCCCGAGACTCTTGCACTCCCGCCGCCTCCATCTGTTCCGGCAGTTACTCTGGATGGGGCGCAGCTACTTGGAGTATTTCAGGGACTAGTGGAATCCCAGAAAGAACAGACTGTACTTCTGCGGACCAGCCTCTCAGAAGCTCTTAGGTCCCAAGAGTCGCCACTCAAGAGACCAGGGAGTGCCAAAGACTTCAAGAACCTTAGACCCCTGGAATTCTACGGAACTGAGGGCATTCTCTATGCCGATGAGTGGATAGAGAATGTCGAGAGACTCCTGAAGACTGCTCGGGTTCCTGATGATCTCAAAATGGAGTCCGCAAGCCTGCAACTGTTCGACATAGCTCGAACCTAGTTCAGAGATGAACCCCAACTATCTGCTCCTGACCTCACCTGGGAGGACTTCAAGAGGTTATTCAAGGAGAGATTTTACCCCGAAGTGGCTCGGAAAGCTCTCGAAAGCCAATTCGAGAGACTGGAACAAGGTAACCTGTCTGTTGATGAGTATACTGCTGAATTTAGCAGGTTAAGCCACTTTGCGGAGTACATGGTTCGTACCCCGGAGGACAGAGCCCGTATATTCAAGAAGGGGCTGTCTCCGGATATTCGCCTTGCTATCACCACCAGCCGAGCTCGCACCTATGAGGAAATCCTGAGCGTGGCACAAGGCGTTGAGAGAGACATGGGACATAAACTAAAACGAGAGAGAGATACCGGAAATGCGGGACCCAATAAATGTCCTTTTCAACAACAACAACAGCAGAGGGCCCCGCAGCAAACTCAGCGTCCTCTCCCTCGAGCTCCAGCACCCCAACACCAGGCTCAAGGACAGAACCAACAAGCTGCTGCTTGTAACTTTTGCCAAAAACTAGGTCATACTTGGCAAGTCTGCAGGAAGAGGCTAGGTGCCTGCCTCTACTGCGGCTCAGCAGCGCATCAAATGAGGGACTGTCCTGCTGCTCAAGGACGCACCGCTGCACCAAAGGCTCTAGTCCAGGCCAGGGCCCCAGCAGCACAACAGAGGGGACCCCCGCTTCCAACACAATAACAACGCTTTGCTCAGCACCAACAGCAGCAACAGAGGGGTGCACCGCAGCAAGGCCGTGCTTATGCAATGACTCTAGAAGAAGCTGAAGCCACAGCAGACGTGATCACAGGTTCTGTGCTTATAAATTCAATACCAGCCATTACTTTATTTGATTCTGGAGCTTCACATTCATTCATGTCAGTAGATTTCCTTATGAAGCATAGCTTAATCACTAAACCCCTTAGGAATTGTTATAAGATCATTACCGATGGAGGAATTATCCCGGTTAGTGATGCCTGTAACAATTATCCTATTACATTATGTGGAAGAGAACTGTATGCTAGGCTACTTGTAATGCCAGTTCCCAGTTTTGATATTATACTGGGTATGGATTGGTTGAGTCAACATCATGCCACTATAGACTGCCACAGAGGTAGTGTAATCTTCAGGCCCCCTAACAAGCCAGAATTTGAATTTGCTAGAGGTTCTAGAGAAATAGCTAATAACAAAATTTGTGGAGCCCTAGTAACAGAAGAATTGCCACTACCTATCATCTCTGAATACCTTGATGTCTTCCCTGAGGATCTTCCAGGCTTACCCCCAGACCGAGAAGTTGAATTCTCTATTGACTTAGTGCCGGGAGCAGCACCAGTATCTCAAAATCCCTACAGAATCAACAAGAAGGAGATAATGGAACTAAATGAGCAAATCAAAGAGCTAGAAGACAAATGCTTCATTAGGTCTAGTGTCTCACCCTAGGGAGCTCCAGTATTATTTGTGCCCAAGAAGGACGGAACATTCCGAATGTGTATTGACTATAGGGCCTTGAATGCCTTAACAATTAAAAATAAGTATCCCCTGCCCAGGATAGATGACTTATTTGATCAATTAAGTGGAGCTCGGGTATTTTCAAAGATTGACTTGAGGTCTGGTTACCACCAAGTAAGGGTAAGGAAGGAAGACATCCCTAAAACTGCTTTCAATACCCAGAACGGATACTACGAATTCTTAGTAATGCCGTTCGGGTTGACGAATGCTCCAGCAGTTTTTATGAACTTAATGAACAGAGTCTTTCAGAAATATCTAGACAAATTTGTAGTGGTCTTTATTGATGATATTTTGATCTACTCCAAGACCCCCGAAGAACATGAAGAACATTTGAGGCTAGCATTGGAGACTTTGAGGAAGGAAAAACTTTATGAAAAATTATCTAAATGTGCTTTCTTCCTAGACACAGTAGAATTCTTGGAACATGTTGTGACTTGAGATGGAATAGCAGTAGATCCTAAGAAGATAGCGGCAGTAGAATCATGGCCCACTCCAGACTCTGTAGCAGAGATTAGAAGCTTCCTGGGACTAGCTGGCTACTATCGAAAGTTTGTGAAGGACTTTGCTAGAATTGCTGAACCCATGACAAAATTAACAAGGAAGGATGAAGAGTTCACCTGGACTGATGAATGTCAGCATGCTTTTGAAGAATTGAAGAAAAGGCTGACTACTGCCCCTATTCTGACCTTACCTTCTGGAACCGGAGGATTCGCTATTTATAGTGATGCTTCTGGAAAAGGTCTAGGTTGTGTATTGGAGCAGAACAAGAAAGTAATAGCATATGCCTCTAGACAGCTTCGACCGCATGAAAAGAACTATCCAACTCATGATTTAGAACTGGCAGCTTTCATCTTTGCTCTTAAGCTATGGAAGCATTATCTTTATGGAGAAAGGGTAGAAATATTTACGGACCATAAAAGTCTAAAATATATCTTCACTCAGAAGGATCTGAACATGAGGCAAAGAAGGTGGCTGGAACTAATGAAAGATTTTGATATCACCCTTCAATATCATCCTGGGAAGGCCAACGTAGTTGCTGATGCTCTAAGCAGATATCCTATGGCGATGTACTTGACTATGGACAGACACTTGCTCGAGGACCTGGAAAGTTTAGGTATTGAGGTAATTATCCCAGGAAAAGAAGGCCAAATAATGAACTTGCAGATTCAGTCTACTTTAATAGACAAGATCAAAAAGACTCAGTTTCAAGACGAAGGCCTGCGAAGCCTTCGAGGTCAAGTGCAAGCTGGATTAGTGGAAGATTTCAGAATTCATGAAGACGGATCACTGAGGCATGGCGATAGATTATATGTACCTCAAGGAGACATAAGGGAAGAAATTATGCAAGGGGCGCACAGATCGCAATACTCTATACATCCAGGAGCCAACAAGATGTACAAGGACCTGAGGACGCATGTTTTGTGGCATGGCATGAAAAGAGAAGTAGCCAGGTTCGTATCTCGTTGTTTAGTGTGCCAGCAAGTCAAGGCAGAAAGACAAAGACCTGGGGGATTGCTTCAACCACTACCCATTCCGGAGTGAAAGTGGGAACATATTACAATGGATTTTGTTTCTGGGCTTCCCAGGACACCTAGTGGAAAGGATGCAATCTGGGTGATAGTGGATAAACTGACCAAATCTGCACATTTTCTACCTTTTAAAGTAGGGCTATCTACAGAGAAGCTGACAGATTTATATATCAGACATATTGTTAGGTTGCATGGAGTTCCAGTAAGTATTATCTCCGACCGAGATTCAACATTCACCTCTCACTTCTGGAAGAGCTTACAAGCCAGTTTGGGGACTCAACTCAAATTTAGCATAGCTTATCATCCCCAAACCGATGGACAATCGGAACGTACAATCCAGATACTTGAAGATATGCTTCGTACATGTGTTCTAGATTTTGGAGGATCCTGGGAAGACTATCTACATCTTGTGGAGTTCTCTTATAATAACAGTTACCAAGCAAGTATTGAGATGACTCCATTTGAAGCTCTGTATAGACGAAGATGTCGTACCCCGCTATCATGGGACGACGTTGGAGAAAGAGCCTTACTGGGACCTGAGATAGTGATCGATTCAGCTGAGAAGGTAAAGCAAATAAGGGAAAGACTTCGAGTGGCTCAAGACAGGCAACGACATTGGGCAAATAGCCATCGAAGGCCCTTGGAATTTGAGGTAATTAAATTTATGAATTCAAGTCAATTTAAACATTTTGATTATGGGACTAAGACTTGATTATAACTTATTAAAGGTTGGAGAACTGGTATTCTTGAAGATCTCTCCGACACGTGGCACCATTAGGTTCGGAAGAAGTGGAAAACTCAGCCCAAGATTTATTGGACCTTTTGGCATACAGGAGAAAATCGGAGAAGTGGCATACCGACTGGCATTACCACCCTCTCTGGATGGAGTCCATAACGTCTTCCACGTGTCGCAGCTGAGAAAGTACGTATCAGACCCCAGCCACATTTTGGATCACTCAGAGCTCGAAGTAGGCCGAAGTTTGACTTACCAAGAGCAACCCGTGGAGATACTGGATCGATCGGAGAAAGTTCTACGGAACCAGGTTATTTCCCTGGTTTGCGTAGCTTGGAAGCACCATTCTCCCGGTGAATCCACCTGGGAGCAAGAAGACGAGATTAGAGAGCGCTACCCTTACCTTTTTGAACCCTGAGGTATATTTTAATTCTCGGCCTTTTCTTTCGTGCCTTTGTTATTCTTAAATTTCGAGGACAAAATTTTTTATAAGTTGGGTAGATTGTAAGCCCCTATTTTTTTCAAAATTATTAAAACTTGGATTTTTTCAATTTTCTGGAATTTTCTGGGAATTTTCTGAATTTAAAATCAAGGTTCTCAATTATTAAATGATTTTTAATTGTTAATAAATAATATTATAATATCATAAAAATAACATTTTTGGGTGTAAAATGAAAAACTGGACTTAGGGTAATTTTTCTGGATTTTTCTGGGCCTCAGACCTATTTTTAAATGCCTAAAAACTATTTTAATTTATTAATTATTTAATTAACTGATTTTATTATTAATTATATTTATTATTATTTTTAATTTTATTATTTTTCTCCTTGGGCCGGCCTGGCCCAGTGGACCGGCCCAGCAGCCCAACCCCCCAGCCCGCTTCCTTCCGGGTCGGGTCGGGTCTGCCCGGACCCGACCCGCCTCCGACCCGGTCTCCCTCAGCACCCCCCCACGACGCCGGCTGACCCGCTCCCCGCTCCGCTTCCGCCGGCCGCGCGACCCGCCACTCCACCCGGCTCGCCCCGCCCCCCGCGGCCACGACACCCCCTCACCCAGCCTTGCTCGGCCCCCCTAACCGCCGCCTCCACCTATAAAAACCCGAGAACCCCCCCTCCGGCCAATCACACCCGACCCCGGCCACCGCCTCGACGCCGGCCGACCCGTCGCCTTGCCCCGAACTCGCCGCTGCCCAGCCACCCTGCCACCGCCGTCGCCTCCAGCCGCCTCTCTCCTCTTCTTCCCCGTCGACAGCAGCCGCCGCAACTCCTCGAGCAGCCGCAGCGCCGCCTTGGGCCGCACCAGCGTCGCCGCCTCCGCCCGAACGCCGCGCCGCCCTCCGCCGCAGCACCCCCAGTCCCCTCCGCCGCAGTCCAGCCGCCGGAGCCGCCAGCCACCGCCTGGGAAGCCGAACCCTAACCCTAACCCTAATTCAAAATTCCTGTGTCCGACACGTGTCGGACTCGGTTCAACCCTGATTTTCGGGTCCCCTTCAGGTGCGTGTAACTTTTTGTTCGTAGCTCCGTTTTTAATTTTGCAAATTGCGTTGCGAAGCCTGTATGACCCTCTCGGTGCCCGGACAAACCGCTCGGGGCATCGCGTCCTGTGGTGATCGCACACCGCGATCCAAAAACAGGAAAAACCAGACCCTATTTCACCCCGGAACTGAGTACGCCCCGCCAAACGGGACGACTTGGTCGCGTGCGGTCTTCACAGATACGTGCGCATCGTCGATACGGACGTGTGAGTTTTTGCGGAAGCTGATTCGGGTGTGCGTGCATACCGGAATCAACGCGTATCCGCGGACATCGCCCCGAATCTGACTTTTCTGCAATTCGCCCTAACTTCTTGTACACTCGTCAGATCGAGACGAAACTTGCGCCATCGGACTCGTAGCGATACGCTGGTCCTGTGGGTCAAGTTTGGTTCAATTCTGAGAACGTTGACGAAATTGCGTGTGGCCCCACAGGCCCCGCTCGACGGACGATTTTGTGATCGGCTCATCGGAATCCAAATCTGAAAGTTCCATTGGTTTCGTATCATCGTTCCTGACCTGTTGACACTAAGTTTGGTGAATTTGGAGACCTTTGACCCGGACACGTTTTTCGGTGCAAAGCGGGCCCACAGGCGGACCCCGTTTTGACCCGAAACTGCCATTTTTGCCCTTGTCTCCTAATTGGACCCAAGGACATGCATTTTTAGCTATTTGACATCTTTTGAGCGTGATGGTAATGTCTATTTCAGCTTTTGGACTCATCTCTGGAAATTTCCCCAAGAACAATTAATCAGATCCAAACAACAGGCAAGTACCTGCACTTCAAGTTAAATCTTTATATTGTGATAATTAATTCCCTACTTTACTAGTACCCTTGATGATTACACCTAGTTTTAGGAATATCGCATTTCATGTCTTGAATATTGGAGTTCATGTCTTGTTTATCATGTCGGGTGGGAGAATACTAGAAGGCATGTAGTTTACCCTTTCCCCTGCCATATTTAATAGCTGTTGGTACGCGACTGTACCTCAGCTGGATCTCGATTTTCCCTGTTTAATAGCCGTTTATGACGGCCGGATTAGCCTTATAAACCCCTACATGCCAACTATGTATTCTACAACAAACACAAGTTACACAGATAGTTTCTGGTCTTGTTATATTTCTTGCTGACTGTTGTAGTTTCATTTCCTGTCTCATTTATTCCTGTTTTCTCATATTCCTGTTTACAGCATTTAACTCTGAGATATTGATGTTCTTTTATGCAGTTTCTCAACATGATACTCAATTTAATTGTCATAAATATTTAGTTTAATCTTGTTGTGCATTGTGTACTTTGCTCCTTCCTGACTGGATCTGTTGATTTAGGCGATGATGAGGACCTTGCCTCTACATATTATGGTCCCTATGAGGGGACAGATGATACTTATGAGGAGCCAGATCCCACCCAGGAGACCCCTGCTGCAGAGTAGATAGTAGTAGCTATTTCATTTATTGCTCTTTATCTTAGTAATCGGGTTTATCCCCGATCTCATTTCTGATTTCTGTACTAAACATTTGAATCTGTTGTCGCACTTATTTTATTTGAAATCTTAAGTATCTGTTTTCCTTTATTATCTTGCCTATGCTATTTTGTGAATGAGCTAGTTTAGTTAAGTGTGGATTTGACCTAGACAGCGTACTACCGCCGACTCTGCTGCGTAGGCTGGACGTACCCACGCACTCGTGCCCGAATTTCCGGGTGCGGGTCGTGACAGCATTGTAGAAGAAGAGGGTTGGCTAGAGAACCATTGACTTTGCATTGGGAATCCATCTCCCAAGAGGTAAAATTCTAAAAATTTTCCTTTAAATTCTGTTTTCATGGTTTTGTTGGCCATTAGGAGCCCACACATGGTTTAGGAATAGCCACAAGGGGAGAAAATTAGTTTCTTATGGTTTCCATAAGTGTTTTCTACATGAAGTTGTGTTCCATTGGGGTTTTTGGTTTGAGTAGAGTATTTTTTTCTCCATTCTTCATTGCAACTAACCATAATAGATATATATAGTTATTTTTGATATGCAAAATTAGTATTTATGGGTTATTAAGGGTTTTGGCATGCATATTGGTTGTGTATCATGAGTATCTTGGTTGTGCACTCAAGGTGTTCGTTGAAATGACTAATAGGAGTGTGCACCTACTCATAGTCTTTAGTGTGTGTACTATATATATATATATATATATATATATATATATATATATATATATATATATATATATATATATATACGTATTAGTGTTTGTATATTTGGAGTGTGACTATGTGAGTGGGTGCCTGTAGTTCCTATATGTGTTGAGTTGCACACATGTGCATGTGGGGATCGGGTTTAGTGGCAGAGGGTGCCGGGTTTGTGCACTGTGTGCATCAGTGAGCTAGTGCACTGTTGTGTCATAGTGTATAGGGTCGGGCACTCTAGAGAGAGAGTGTGTGTATAAGTATTAAGGAATGGGGAGTTTGACACAATGTGATAAACTATGTATCAGATTGATAAGGTGCTCGAGTTGTGGCTTAGAAGTGAGGGACTTGTATATTAGGTACCCGACTTTGTGTTGGCACTGATACATAGCGTATTAGTGCACTATTACACATATAAGCAACAGCTAATTTGCAACCTTGCACTAATAACAATAGCAGTGAGTGTAGTATCAGATTGTAGGTGATACTTGAGTTTTTAATTTATTGGTGCACTGAGTAGTGGGCAGTAGTTAGAGGTACACAACAAGTAGGTAAGCAACAGTGAGGCTTGGGTATGTTTTTACCTGCATTCTTTGGCAATGTCTGCACTTGGTTTGTCGGTTGACCTGCTGTGAGCAGAGCTTATAGGATCAGGTTGTAGTAGCAACCAGATAACAGTGGCAGTTAGCTCCAACAGTGGGTTACAGGCTTGAGTGAGGTTCAGGTGAGGCAAATCTATTTGCACTTAAACCTGGGAGTTCAGGTGCAAGCTTGTCCTGAGATGATAGAATTGGGTTCAGACTCAGGTATCAGTGGGATGTAGGTATCAGTGCATACCTAGATTAGGTTTAGTTGGTATTGGTATGGGGTATCAGTGCATTAAGATATCAGTGAGTATCAGTGGTGTTATTAGTTGAGGGTAATTGTGAGTGTGTAGATAAACAATTGGAATTGTTTCATCAGTGTAGAGTAGCCCCAAGGTCAGTCCAGGTTTAGTGAGTGTTAGTGAAGGTTTCTAAAGCTTGGATTGTCAGTATATTGCTGTTGTACATTGCAGCAATGCTACTAACTTGGGCATAAGGGTGCATAGTGAGGTATTGAGTAGTTAAAATATAAGTGTAGTGAGGTGGTTTAGTGAGGGTTAGTTGTGAGGGTATGAGCAAGTGGTATAGAGATTATACACTAAGATATTAGTTATAAATATAAGATATTTAGTTAAGAGTATAGGTTAAGATATTAGTGGTATCAAGGTATAGAGTTATAGCAAGGTAATGAGAATACCTTGAAGGTATTGATACTAAGTATTACTTTGAGTAAGATAATAGATAAGTTAAGTTTGGATATTAGTCTAAGGTATCAAGATATACATAGAAACTAAGTATCTAGGATAATAGATTAGTTATTAATATGGTGTAGTGATATAAAAGACTATGTAATATTTAAGATACCTAGACTATTGTACTAACTAGTATGACCTAATATACTTGGAATAACCTAGTGATAGCTAGTATAACCATGTAAACTCAATTAATAGATAAAAATGGGCTTAACCTTAGTATTGACTTAGTATGATACCAAGTGACCTAGAAATAATCCAAACACCTAACTTAGAGTCAATTATACTTGTTTATTATCTCAGATCACTCATTAACATGAAATTTTATATTTAGGACTCTTGGACTCCAGTTTTAGCACTATTGATATTCCTTGCTTAGGACCTCAGAAGAGTACATTCTCTGACAGATTTTATTATTTTGATCATTACTATGATTCTAGTTGTAGTGTATACTTGATTCCGACACAGTGGATAGACGGGCTAGTGTCATAGATACCTGTCATGAGGAGTAGTGAATGGAATCCATCATACTAGATGGGAACAGAAAAATATTAGCAAGTTATGTGATCATACCCCACTTTACATGCATTATAGCTTACCTCACACATCACGTAGGGTGTAGCCTGACCATTTACATGCCTCATAGCCTGTTATATATGATTAGCCTGACTTTTGCTTGCATCATAGCTAACCAGATGGTTAGCCTGACCTCACATGTATCATAGCCAATCATATATAACAAGCCTGATCTAGTCCAAAGCCGATCACATAGCAACCTGATATTTTATGACACTTAGTTACTATGATTCTTTAGCTCATGAAAAACCCTAGATTTAGTTCTTCCCCAAAGTCCCTTTATTCTTTCACCAAATTTTAAAAATTAAATCTCAATCCCTCTCATTTTCCTCATCTAAGAAGCCTAGAGGCTTAGGTGACAAGGAGCATTGGAGAAGAAGAGGCTTGGCTAGAGAACCCTTGACTTTGTATTGGGAATCCATCTCTCAAGAGGTAAAATTCTAAAATATTTCTTTTAAATTCTCTTTTCATGATTTTGTTGGCCATTAGGAGCCCACCCATGGTTTAGGAATAGCCACAAGGGGAGAGAATTAGTTTCTTTTGGTTTTCATAAATGTTTTCTACATGAAGTTGTTTTCATAGTTTTTCCTCCATTATTTATTGCAACTAACCATAATAGATATATATGGTTATTTTTGATATGCATAACTAGTATTTATGGGTTATTAAGGGTTTTGGCATAAAGATTGGTTGTGTATCATTAGTTTCTTGGTTGCGCACTCAAGGTGTTCGTTGAAATGACCAATAGGATTGTGCACCTACTCATAGTCTTTAGTGTGTGTGCTATATATATATATATATATATATATATATATATATATATATATATATATATATCAGTGTTTGTATATTTGGAGTGTGAGTGTGTGAGTGGGTGCCTGTAGGTTCCTATGTGTGTTGAGTTGCACACATGTGCACGTGGGGATCGGGTTCAGTGGCAGAGGGTGTCGGGTCTGTGCACTGTGTGCATCAGTGAGCTAGTGCACTGTGTCATAGTGTATAGGGTCGGGCACTCTAGAGTATGTGGGTGTGTGTATACCCTACTTTACATGCATCATAGCTCACCCCACACCTCATATAGGGTGTATCCTGATCATTTATATGCCTCATTGCCTGTTATATATTGTAGAAGCATAAAAAATACGCCGGATGGCTATACGCAACATATTGATGCAGAGCAGCGTAAACAGAGGCCTTCAGAGCCATCAAGCGTGCGAACAGAGCTTTTTCCGCTAAATACAGCGTAAAATATAAACTCAAAGGACCATCCGCGTAAGGCAGTACGTCCAAGCCGCTTCAGCGTAAACAGGGTGCTTCATCGCCTCCTGGGCGTAAAACCCATCCGCTTTCAACGCAGCATTGAAGTGTACGAGAGACGCTTCGTATTCTCCGAAGTGAACCTATCAGATCCTGCAATAAACCTGTCAGATCCTGCAATGAACCTGACGTCTGGACTTCTAAAAAAAGGGATACTGCACGGCTACCCAAACGACGGCTATAATGATGGCACAGCATTGCAACCTAGGCTGTCATTTATCGCCATATCCTTTGCGTAAACTGCTTTTACGTGCACAAAGGGGTAAGCTGCCTTATTTTACATAGGTAGACATGAGCTGTTTACGCTCTGTAGTAGATAAACCGCCTGCCACATCAAAAGCTGCACTCCGTACGGGGCTTGAGGCACGTCTCTACGTCCAATGCATAGAGCGATGACAGTTGCTCGAGGCATGTCTCTACGTCTAATGCACAGAGCAGTGACAGTTTCTTGAGGCACGTCTCTGCGACTGATGCACAGAAGGGCTGCAGACCTTCAAAAATACGCCTCTGTATTTAATGCACAGGATGGTGGCAAATCTTTGCATTTAATGCAAGAAATTTGATTATATCTTCAAAAGTCGTAATTCCGGCTAAGACGTCCACATCAGCACTCTGGCACGGTACGCAGCGGCTTCTACGTCCATTCAGCTCTTGTGCTCATTCGGCTTCTACGCCTATTTGGCTTCTACGCCCACTCGGCCTCTACAACCACTCGGCTTCTACGCCCACTCGGCCTCTATGACCATTCGGCTTCTACGCCTATTTCGGCTTCTATGCCTACTTGGCTTCTACGCCATGGTGACAGACATTGGCTTCTACGCCCACCTCTTCTACACGAGGGATACCTACCTACGTGGCTTCTACGCCGTGATCTTCGTAGCGAATATACGCGTTTTGTCCCTTAGTTGGACCCGCGTCACACGCTCATTCAAAGGATCATCTATACGCAGGCATTGGTTATTTTAACCGTTGTGTAAAAGGGTGCTGTACTTTTCACTACTCGGTTTCTACACCGACGGAGTGGTCACTGTCACCAAAACTCTATAAATAGAGACCTCTATCAACAGAGGAAAAGGTCAAAGAAATTGGTCTAAAAACCTCCAAAGAGGATCGAACAAGGTCGAACTTCCAAGAAAGATCGAACCAGAGGTCAAGAGAGAGAGAGAGAGAGAGAAAGAGAGAGAGAGAGAGAGAGAGAAGAATCCGGAGCTCAGGCAAAGAGTAGGGATCGACGACTTTGGCATCGTGCATCCACCCTCTTTTGTAACCTTCGAAGCTGCTTCCTGTCTTCTACGGCACTTCTTCATCATCGTGTGGTCCAAGGGCTAAAGTGATCGACTGCAGATCAGACACCTATAGCAATATTTACCCAGATTAAATAAATTGTACTCCCACATCCTCTTGTAGGATCAAATTGTACAAGTTTGTTTATAAACCAAAGAAGGCGGATTTCGTGTAAAACCTCGTATTATATACACTTCGTTCTTTCGTTTAATACCACAAACATATATGATTAGCCTCTGACTTTTTTTTGCATCATAGCTAACCAGATGGTTAGCCTGACCTCACATGTATCATAACCAATAATATATAACAAGCTTGATCTAGTCCAAAGCCGATCACATAGCAAATTAATATTTTACAACAGTTAGTTAGAATTTTTATACTTTATTTTAGTACATTCATTTCTAGTATTAACATATATCTGTTCATTGCTAGTTAGTTCTATATGATGATTACATGTCTCTCCAGTATTCCTTATCTTCCAGTATTTCTTTTATCATATATTTTCTTACACTGTTTTATAGTTTTTGGCAATAAAATTGAAATTGCTGTTAGTGTTTGTGCTTCGCTCCAATCCTGACTGGATAACATTTTTCAGAGGATCTTGAGGATTTCTGTCCTACCCATTATGGTTCAGGAGTAGATGGTGATTATATCCGGAGATTCCAGAGGAGCCACTCCCCTTAGAGGAGATACCACCCGCAGTTGTTTAGACAACACTTAAGCCTAATTTATTTATGTATTGGATTGTTCTAACTTTGATACTTGGGTTGTATTATGTTGAGACTTATTATGTTGAGATAGCTAAACTCTAGAATTTTGTTATTTGAGTTGTGTTTTAGACTTATGTCAAAACTTCTTTATATCTTTTCATATCTTATCGTGCCATTTACCTTCTTATAGTAATTATGATTGAGTACCTTATGAATTAATGATCATATTCATATTCATTGTCCTCCTTAGGGAGTTGAGATCATTGACAGGTTATTTTGTGAGTTGTGTTAGTAGTTTTGAGACCTAGACAGCATTCTATCGCCGATGCTGCATCGTAGGCTGGACGTATCCACAACTCATATCCAAATTCTGGGTGCGGGTCGTAACAAGTTGACAGGCAAACTAGGGAGTAGAGATGGACGCAAAGTCGATACGCATGGTAAACCTTAACGGTACTAACTATCATTATTGGCGGAGCAAGATAAAGGATTTGTTGTTCGTCAAGAAGCTGCATCTTCCAGTATTTGTGTCCGAGAAGCCCTGTTATAAATTCGAAGAGGACTAGAAGTTCGAGCACATACAAGTGTGTGGGTACATACGGCTGTTCCTGATCAAAATAATGATTGGTCTGCGGTACAAATATGGTACATCTATTATTGCCACGCCCCAGTCCCAAAATACATAGGACCAGGAATACGCGATACGCCAGCTACGCATTCGACCAGACTCTGGTCCGACTCGAATACGTATAAGCTGTAAGAAAAATGGCCACTATCTAAATAATCCAGTAAATATAACCATCTATGTTTCAATCCACAATGAACAAAAATATACAAGAAAGAGCTACATGTGCTAAAGTCGGCCGCCCAATAAGACACAAACTCGAATAGACTCGAGAAGAAATATGAGTCTATAAAAACTAGGCTACAACAGCAGATGAATAACAATATGAATAAAATAATCATAATGCTGGTTGAAATGATATGAGTACCTGGTACAAGTGCCCGCAAGACTTGCAACTCCATCAGCACTCCAAGGGCTCCGTAATCGTCTATGCTATAAAACTGGCAGGGGACCAAGTCCTCAGAGGGACGTAACAAGATAAAAAATATAGCAAGCCATATTATAACAGAAAAAAACAAGTGCAACAACGGTGTAGTCTAGCATAACCACCTAAGTGAGATACAGTTTTGAGGACAATATTCGACGCGTGGACTGTACAAAATAAAACCATAGCTCCGGACACGAAAACACACGGGACGTACCACAGCTTCGGGCAAAGAGTCATACGGGTGATACAACTACTCTAGATACAGGATAATTAAAGAAATAATATATATACATAAATAAGCGTATGCAGAGGAGCCCAAACATCTAGTAACTGTCTTCCCCATCCTAAGCGGTCAACGATTGTGCGTTGAACCTGAACCTCTATCTAACAGTCTGGTCACACAGAAATAACTATCAACAGGTGCGACCCTAAGGTCATCCCAGTCTCCGGTCATGATGTCAGTATCAGGATACAGGAAATCTGGCACGATAACAGTATATGGACGTGTCATAGGGTTATGATATACACAAGTATAAACCCCCTCGACCAATTTAGGATTTATATTTTTATTAAATCAAGAGACTAGAATTTATTTGGAAATTAATTAGGATTATTGAGCGTCAATTATACGTCTTAATATACCCTGACGTTGCTTCGAGGTTGGAGCACCACACCAGTAGTTATCTTCCACCCAAGGTCATGAACATCTCTTAGGCATGCTAGATTACCCCCTGGCCATTGTGCAACATTAAACACTCGTCATTGCGTCTCACCTTAGCTACGCAATGACCGTAATTTTGCCCTGTGCTTTAATTATTAATTTAATTAGTTTGGGGGCCAATTGCATCTCAAACATAACCTAACCCAGCCCATGAACACTTCCATGTGGACCAGTCCTCACTCCCTAGAGCCCTGGCCGGCCCAAACCCGAGGCCAGCCCACATACTCCATCACCACATAAATATACAAATCCCCTCATGGAAAACCCTAACACACTTTTATCTCCACCACCCTAAGGAAACCCTAGCCGTAATCCTACTTCCCTGACCGAGATCACCCCCACCCGGCGCCAAGCTACCGCTTCCAGAGCCGCCTGAACGCCGTACTACCCTCCACGACTGGACAACTCCAGCCGCCAGACCACCCAACACACACGCCGCACCACCATCTCCCGCACCACCGTCTCCCGCACCATCCCCGACCCCCTCCAATACTTTCGACCGCCTCCAATATTTTTGACCACCCCTGAACCGCCGTACCCGACTGCTGCTACCGCCGTACCCGACTGCCACTGCCGCTGCTACACATACTGCCGCTGGTGCCGTAGTTGTGGTACGTTGCCGCTGCTGCCGTGGTTGACTGAACGCCGGACAAAGATCTGCCTCGCCAGAGGAGAGCCGTCAGCAAGCTCCGATCCCCTATCCTCTATGGCTAGGTAAACGACCTATTTTCCTTCTCCTTGTATCGTGTTTAACTATATTCGTATTGTAACGTTGTGTCGAGTGTTGAATCCCGGACATAAACCTAAAATTTACATTAACCCTACATATATGAATGGGGAAGATTAACAAGGTTTAGCATTCATTAATAACCAGCACTTTCCTCAATGATAGACTCGAATATAAAGACTTATTTTCACCTAAAAACCTGGAAATTTACATGTATACTGAAGCATGGAAAATAAGGACATAATTGTGCTAAAATGTAAACAGCTTCGTAACCCATAACGCAGTAATTTATTGTCATGAGATACATAGTAGCCGAGGACAGAACATGTGTACACCTTAGCTACGTGCACACGCGTCGATATAGTCGACCAACCATGATCTTATGACAGTACCTAGAACAGCGTCATAATTAAGCAAGTATTTCCCTTAGTGTCTGATGTTAGATTTTTATATTATATTGGTGTATTTAGGATCATTGGATCGGCCAGGAGACACCGCAGGAGCAGGCTTTTGGCATTCACAGCTTGAGAACTCAGACAAGATACCTTGCCATATTTACTGTCTAATTTAAATTATGCATAAGTTTTATTGTATTCTTGTTGCTTTTCTTTTATACAACTGTGCGCGTCCGAGATTTACTCGGGTGCTGTCGACAGATACGTCGATGATTAGTATACTTGACCTAGTTCGAAGTTGACTCACCCCATTGAAGGATACGCTGATATCTTTCGAGACCTGACACTTCTATACGTTCGTGGTGACAATTTCATGTTGGGATGCGGGTTAGCGTGCTCGACTAGATATCGGCGCGTGAGACGTGCATCACGGTTAGTAAGTAATTCAGAATTATTTCAGTATATAGACTTGGCATTAGATACGGAGTATGCACGTCGTGTATTCGACTTGGATATATACATTGGGCGGGGAGGACGACCAGTAGGCATATGGGACACCCCACTCCTTTATACAGACGCCGCACTCGATGGAGTGATACAGACGTATATATATATTACTGATACCACATTCTATAGAGTATTGGACGTTACTTGGATATATTACAGATAACACACTCTATAGAACATCGGACGTATTGTATTCATGTGCCCGTGTTATAGGGGGGCATGTGTGGCATATACTAGCCGGTTGTCACGACTGGTGAATTACGTCAGCATAAGTCTAGCCTACACCTTCCCATATACTCACAGTTGTCCTCACATTGCATTCACTTAGATGGTTAGCACACCATTTATTGTATTTATTTTATTTAGTATTTATATATATGGCATGCTTCTATGTATTTTGTTACGTCCCTCTGAGGACCTGATACTTTTCCAGATTTGGACGAGGCATATTACCCCACAGTGTATGGCCCAGGACAGGAGACGAGGTTCGCTACCACAGAGGAGCTAGAGGTGCTACCGTCAGAGTTTCCGTGATCACTTGGTAGGCCTTCTGCCTAGGATTGGGAGCATCATTATCTAGACAGCCGATGCCCTAGTCATTACTCTTTTATCTATCATTTTAGTACTTCTATTTCGTCATAGTAGTGGGTTTTGTTTCCACCAGACATTATTGGTTGTACTATGATATCTTGAGACTGGTGTTTATCTTTCAGCAGTTTATTTAGTACTTCTTGTTGTTTATATTGTGGATGAGATTAGATTACTTATTGCTGATACATATATTGGGACATATTAGTATTTAGGACAGCGTAGCACTCTTTATTAGGATCCATTAAATTAGGATATCCTCAGAGATGTGACAACTGGCTATTATCATGTGGCCTAGTTTCGTATAATTTGGGACTGGGGTGTGACAACAGGTACGTACATCAAGGTGTTGCGAACATCTATCACTCGTTTCCAAACGTTACCGACGAACGTCTGCACCTGATTTTGACCCGGACGTGGAGTAACGATTCTAATCAAACTCGCGCATAATGCATATAATAAAGTAATAAATATCTGGTAACTAAAATACAGGGTGGCAAGGTACACTTGCCTGCGTCCGGTTGCTGATGACGGGGATCCGGTACAACGTCCAAGTCTGCGGGTCCCGTAGTACCTAGAGACGAGATACAAGCTCAATCAATAGACTATCACGTGGCAAAAAAAAGGATGTGACACATGTCTAATCATATGCTCAGACTCAACTACAACTCACAGGGACACAACGCTAGAGGGTTGACCAAGGTTGACTCAGAGTATGTTACATCTAATTATTTTTATCGTTCGTACAATATCATCAAACCAAACATCAATCTTACTATCTTTATCACAATATTCAACAGTTCAAAACAAGATCCAATCCTCAGTTTTACCTCCGTGTTAACAGATGTTAACATGTACATTGACGTATCTCATTCTTAAATAAATAATTAGTATTTCTCAGTCCTCAATCACTGACTCATGGTTTGATATTATACCTATTTCACAATTAATCACCTGCTCCCATGTCCATCAATATTTTAATATCATAGTATTATTCAGCAATAATTTAAATCTGCTCATCAACAGTGATCAAAATGCATAAGTTAATTAGGACAACACCTTAAGTGTCTCATATGGCACTTAAAACCCTAAACTCGTTATATTTATCATTTCAACCATCAAACCAGATATTTTGTTACATCCAACCATAAAATTCATTGCATTCACATACCATCAATTGCATGTAATAACCCAAAAATCTCTATTTAGCATTTAACCATTAATTTGCATTTATTAAGATATAATAAACCTTATAACTCATGCATTCTAAAATCCTAAAATCTCAATGTATAGCAACCCTTAGCTAACTTAACTAATAAACAATATACAAAACATAAAATACATAGAGAGGGGGAGTAGCTCACCCTGGCAGCACGTGGTGGTGCGAGGGGGAGACGATGGTTGTCGTGAAGGTGGTGGTGTGGTGTCGACAGCGGGGTGTTGGCGGTGAGTCACACCGGAGTAGGTGCTGGTGTTGATGATGTCGATGAGAGGAGGTCGAGGTGGTGGTGTGGGGTGGTGGTGATGATGACGATGGTGGTGTGGAAGGAGTTCAGGCAGGATGGCCGAAGGAAAGTCGGCCGGAGGGGAGAGTAGTGGCTCGGGTTGCCGATCGACTAGAGGGTGGTCGACAGCAAGTGGAGGTCGGTCGAGACGGTGGAGTGGTCGAGATGGTGGTTGCTCCGGGTGATGCTGAAGGTGGTAGCAGTGGTGGCAGGGATGGTAGAGTCTATAGTCGGTCGAGGTGGCTCGGTGGAGGTGGTCGAGCTCGCCGGAGTTGAGGTCGAGCGGGTGACTGTCGATTGAGGCTTCTGCACCTGCAGGATGGGTGCAGGGTCGTGCACGCTGCTCACACGATGACAAGATGGTAGGAGAGGGAGGCCACGACTGGGGTATCGTTGTACGGTGGTAGCAACGGCTTGCCGGAGCACCGTTCAGTCGAGCACGAGCCTGCATCTAGTCGAGGAAAGGTTGTGCAAGAAAATGGAGGTGGTGCATCGGAGTAGGACCCTGGTGACGAGATAAACAAAGGGATGGGAGAAGGTTGGCGGTAAAGGCGGGATGGAAGAGTCCAGTCAGGGTGGAGGCCGGTGACTCAGGTTGAAGAAGGAGAGAAAAAGGAAGAAGAAGAAGAATGAAAGAAAGGTTGTGTTCGGCTGGTGAGGTGAAAGAAAGAGGAAGGAGAGAGAAGTGAGGTTTCCTAGGTTTGGGGATTAGGGCCGGTTGGGAAAAGTGTGAGGAGATATTAAATAGGGGAGTATGTGTAGAAGAGTGTGGTGATGATGCTCCCTATTTGAATGAGTGGCTAGGATTGGTCATGGAGGATTTTTCAATCATAGGAGGGGGTGTTGACTAGTCAAAGAATGGAGGGCTTCTCCATTTGGCTTGAACCAATGGGGTGTTGCCACCTAGTGCAACTTTTGCAAATTAGTCCCCTAAATTTGGGTATTTACACAAACACATGAAATGATAAAAAATTTGTGGGAGAATTGGTGTTTGGTGTTTTGTAGGGTGAGGGAGTGTTGTGCGTTTTGTATGGACTTAATTCATAGGGCATTGGATTAAGTTGGGATTAAAAATGGGATTAGTCAAAGTTGGTATCTCCAATTAAATTAAAATAAAATATCATGTGCTCTTAAATTAAATGGGGACACATGGGGTCTCAATTGGGAGTGACACAAAGGTCATAAAAGGTGTAGGCTTGGTGTCAGTCTTGGACCCTTTAATTGGTCCAGCTCAACGGGTTGAGTTAGTGTCTCAGAATTTGATGACAACGACACAGGTGTGCAACACAGGATTAAATAATGGAATTTGGGTACGAGAAGTTGTGCAATTAAATTAGAGCACAAGGGATTATGATTTTGAGTGACGAAAAAGTCCAACGCCTAAGTTGGCGTATCAAGTCTAGAATGCAACAACTTGTTAGAAATTATAGGCTGATGTTGGGCTCCGAATATTTCAACAATGGTAGGGCGCACCAAGGGTTTAATTAAATTATCAGACTTCTGCATTCTTAATTCTAAACCTCAAACATTTGCTGCTAAACCAAAAGTTTCTAACCCATAACCAGACTATCTATAGAAATAAATGAGGGGGTTTACATCCTTCCCAACTTAGAAAAATTTTGTCCCCAAAATTAAAAGTAAAGCACGATAATAGTTACGAGAATTTAAAGGCAAACTGGTAATCAAATACGGTACGTAAATTCGTACCTTGATCCTCAAATAAATACAGGAAATACTGCCGAATGGAATCCTCGTGCTTCCAAGTAGACTCTCCCGGCGAATGATGCTTCTTGGCTGCTCCAAGTAAGATAAACTGGGCTCCACTATAATCTCCGAATGATCAAGCACGTGGCTAGGGTCTGCCACGTATCTCCTCAACAACGATACGTAAAATACTTTATGCACTCCTTCTAATGATGGAGGCAATGCAAGACGATAAGCCACTTTGCCAACTCGTTCCAAGATGTCAAAAGGTCCGATGTACCTCGGACTCAGCTTGCCTCTGCCTCCGAATCTGATGGTACCACGAGTAGGCGATATCTTCAAAAATAGATAGTCATCTTCCTTGAACTCCAAAGGTCTGCAGTGTGCATCTGCATAATGCTTCTATCTGTCCTGTGCTGCACGCAGGTGGCTCTGAATCTGTTTTACTTTCTCTACTGTTTGTGTCACCAACTCTAGGCCAAGTATCTGACGCTCTCCCACGTCACTCCAACATACTGGTGACCTACATTTTCTGCCGTACAGTGCCTCATAAGGTGCCATCTGTATGTTGTCCTGGTAGCTGTTATTGTAGGAGAATTCTACCAAGTGTAGATGGTCCTCCTAAGATCCTCCAAAGTCGATCATGCACGCCCTCAACATATCCTCTAGTATCTGTATCGTGCGCTCTGACTGGCCATTAATCTGTGGATGATATGCAGTGCTGAACTTGAGACGAGTTCCTAGACTCTCCTGCATACTCCGCCAAAAATATGACGTGAACCTGGAGTCACGATCCGATACAATGCTGACAAGCACTCCATGTAGTCATACTATCTGTCTCATATACATGTCAGATAATATCTCCATGGACTGCCCAACTCTGAAGGACAAGAAATGTGCAGACTTGGTGAGTCTGTCTACGACAACCCAAACTGCATCCTTCCCGCTAGGGCTCCGCGGGAATCCTGTGACAAAGTCCATGGTAATGTGTTTCCATTTCCACTCGGGAATTGGAAGCGACTGCAATAGTCCTGCAGTCCTCTGATGTTCAGCCTTGACTTGCTGACAGACCAAACATCTCGCCATGAATCTTATAATCTCTCTCTTCATCCTATGCCACCAGTAATGTTGTCTCAAATCTTGGTACATCTTTGTACCCCCGGGATGAATAGAATAAATTGAGCTATGAGCCTCGGTCATCAACTCCTGGCGTAGCTCGCCACTCGGAACGTATAGGCATTCTCCATACCTCAATGTTCTGTCTTCATGAATCCTGAGTCCCGTCTGCATGCCGTCCTCTGTCCTCTCTCGCAGTCGTCGAAATCTCGCATCTGTAGGCAGGGCTGCCTTGATCCTCTCAAATAATGTGGACTAAATCTCGAGACTGACCATCTGTCCATCCATGCCTAGCAATACAATCTCTATCCCTAGCTCCTGAAGATCCTCTAGCAATTGTCGCTGAGTTGTCAAAAAGTAGGCCATAGGCTTCCTGCTTAAGGCATCTGCTACTACATTCGCCTTGCCAGGGTGGTACTGCAACTCGATATTATAATCTGTCATCAACTCTAGCCAGTGCCTCTGTCTCATATTGAGCTTCTTCTGTGTGTAGACATACTTCAGACTTTTGTGATCTGTGTAAATCTCTACACGCTCACCATAAAGGTAGTGTCTCCATAGCTTTAGTGCAAATATCACTTCAGCCAGCTCTAGATCGTGCGTCGGATAGTTCTTCTCATGAACTCTCAGCTGTCTCGATGCGTAGGCTATCACTTTGTCGTGTTGCATCAGTACACATCCTAATCCGCTCCCAAACGCATCATTGTACACTATAAATCTTTTTGATCCTGAAGGAAGTGTCAAAATCGGTGCTGATGTTAGACGCTTCTTCAGCTCATCGAAAGTCGTCTGACACTCTTCGGTCCAGATAAACTCCTTGCTTTTATGTGTCAGTGGCCTTATAGGTGCAGCGATCCTCGAGAAATTTTCCACGAACCTCTGATAATATTCGGCAAGTCCGAGGAAACTCCTAATCTCTGTAACTGATATAGGGGTAGGCCACGTCTCCACTGTAGCGATCTTCTTCGGATCAACTGATAGTCCATCTCTGGTGATTATATGTCCCAGGAATGGTACTCTATGCAAGCAGAACTCATATTTGCTGAGCTTGGCATACAGCCTCTCCTGCCTCAGCATTTCCAACACGATCCTGAGATGCCTCTCGTGCTCCTCCTGGCTCTTGGAATATACCAAGATGTTATCAATAAATACCACCATGAACTTATCTAAGTATTGTTGGAAAATATTGTTCATCAGACTCATAAATACTGCTGGCACGTTGGTTAAACTAAACGACATGACTAAAAACTCAAAGTATCCATACTTCATCCAAAAAGCCGTCTTCGAAATATCCTCTCTCTGTACCTTGATCTGATGATAGCTTGATCTGAGATCGATCTTCGAGAATACATATGCGCCACTTAGCTGATTCAAATAAATCATCAATGTGCGACAATGGGTACTTGTTCTTTATCGTTATAACGTTAAATGCCCTGTAATCGATACACAAACATACCGTTCCTGAAATCGATACCCAAAAGTATTGTCCCGTCCTTCTTCGACACAATAAGATGGGTACTTCCCATGGAGAAATACTAGCCCGACTGAAACCCTTGTCTAAGAGATCCTCTACTATGGACCTTCAACTCAACCATCTCTATCAGTTCTAGTCTGTAGACGGAGGAAATAACTGGCTCGGCTCTGGGAGTCAACTCTATAGCAAACTCTATCTCGCTGTCAGGTGGCAGGCCTGGAAGATTCTCTAGAAACACATCCTCAAACTCTGATATAATGCGGGGGTATACTGGTTCACTTTTTGCATTGTGTGCCCCTAAGGTAGATGGACCCCATGCTCTTGGGCTCCCAGAAGAAACTCAAACTCAGGGTAATCTGGTGGTCTAAATGTAGCGCAACCATGTCGACAATTTAGCGTCGCGTGGTATTGGCTCAACCAAGTCATGATAGGACGATGTCAAAGTCTAGACTTAACCTCATAATAAATTCTCCTATTCTGTTTATGACACTAATCCTCCAAAAGAAAAATTCTTCCTTGCCTAATGTATAATTTCTCTCCTCAAAATTTTCCCTAAAATTGTATTCCTCAAATTTCTTCTTCCCGTTATATATTGCTCCGGGTCACATAGTACAATTATAATAATGGTATTACCCAAGCACATACTAGAATTTCTGGTATCAGATCATCATCTTCCAGGTGAGATCCTAAAATTTTATCTCCTCTAGTCCATAATATCGTTCCTGGTATCGCTATCATATACAATAACTAATTCCTAGCATCGGGCTATGCACTTCCATAAATTATTCTAGGTCATGATCAACAATCTTTCCATCTCCCAGTACTTCCAAGATCACTGCTATCTCAAGTACGGGTAGGGTACTACTGGGTCCAATCCTCTTGCTAGCCTTCCACACTAGATCTAGAATCTAAAAAGAACCTGTCAACATACCTTACTGAGGGTAACAATCTTTTCAGAGATTATTGCATAAATTACGTCTTCTGCCATCTAAACTACGATCTTAAAAATATTCCAAAATGAGAGAATAATGCTTTTACAATATTGGAAGGAGAGATGAAGAGGTTGAAGGCTATTTCGAAGTGGAGATCGTTTGTCTATGATCTATTTTTTATTCCAAAGAGTTGTGGTGATCCGTTTGGATCGGTGAGAAGTTTGTAAGAAGTCGGTGTATTTCTTATTCCATTAGTGGAGGCTTTTCATGGTTGGACTTCGATCGTCCCATGGTTTTTTCTATTTGAATTTTTCACGTAAAAATTTCTGCGTCTGCGATTTGTGTTTGGCATTTTTGGTTTTTGTGCTTTTTCTCGGTTCTCTTGCAGGGCTTCTTGATTTGGGGAACGATTTTTGCGCTTTTGTTACCAACAAAGTGGTATCAGAGCCATGTTCTGGAGTTTAGAGAGGTTAGGAGTTGCGTCACTACCATATTTCTAGAGTAGGGGCATTGTTGTCATTTGTAATATATATATATATATATATATATATATATATAGTATTTGTAGTTACATAATATGTTGTATTATTAGTATTAAAGATATAAATTAGTGGACTAGACTTGATGTAACCATTAGACTCAACCTTAGACTAGACATTTTTGGACCCACTAGTAAATCCCTTTTCATTTAATTAGAAATTTGTTAAAACCTCATTGGGAATAAAAATCTCACAAATCAAATAACTCTTCATGACAAATCATAGGGACATTGAGGACATTATGCATTAGCCAAGCCTTAGGTTATGTGGTCAGCCTATATAGGAGAGAGGGAGCCTCCCTCTAGTTTATTCATTAGCTCATAAAAAATCATAGATTTAGTTTTTCCCCAAAACTCCTTCATTCCTCCACAAAATTTTAGAAATTAAACCCCAATCCCTCTTATTTTTCTCATCTAAGAAGCCTAGAAGCTTAGGTCACAAGGAGCATTGTAGAAGAAGAGGCTTGGCTAGAGAACCATTGACTTTGCATTGGGAATCCATCTTCCAAGAGGTAAAATTCTAAAATCTTTCATTTAAATTCTGTTTTCATGGTTTTTTTGGCCATTAGGAGACCACACATGGTTTAGGAATAGCCACAAGGGGAGAGAATTAGTTTCTTATGGTTTCCATAAATATTTTCTACATGAAGTTGTGTTCCATTGGGGGTTTTGGTTTGAGTAGAGTATTTTTTCTCCATTCTTCATTGCAACTAACCATAATAGATATATATAGTTATTTTTGATATGCAAAATTAGTATTTATGGGTTATTAAGGGTTTTGGCATGAAGATTGGTTGTGTATCATGAGTATCTTGGTTGTGCACTCAAGGTGTTCGTTGAAATGACTAATAGGAGTGTGCACCTAATCATAGTCTTTAGTGTGGATACTATATATATATATATATATATATATATATATATATATACTTATTAGTGTTTGTATATTTGGAGTGTGACTGTGCGAGTGGGTGCCTGTAGTTCCTATATGTGTTGAGTTGCACACATGTGCATGTGGGGATCGGGTTTATTGGCAGAGGGTATCGGGTTTGTGCACTGTGTGCATCAGTAAGCTAGTGCACTGTTGTGTCATAGTGTATAGGGTTGGGCACCCTAGATTATGTGTGTGTATAAGTATTAAGGAATAGGGAGTTTGACACAATGTGATAAACTGTGTATCAGATTGATAAGGTGCTCGAGTTGTGGCTTAGAAGTGAGGGACTTGTATATTGGGTACCCGACTTTGGGTTGGCACTGATACATGGAGTATTAGTGCACTATTACACATATAAGCAGCAACTACTTTGCAACCTTGCACTAATAACAATAGCAGTGAGTGTAGTATCAGGTTGTAGGTGATACTTGAGTTTTCAATTTATTGGTGCACTGAGTAGTGGGCAGTGGTTGGAGGTACACAACAAGTAGGTAAGCAGCAGTGAGGCTTGGGTAGGCTTTTACCTGCTGTCCTTGGAAATGTTTGCACTTGGTTTGTCGGTTGACCTGCTATGAGCAGAGCTTATAGGATCAGGTTGCAGTAGCAACCAAATAACAGTGGCAGTTAGCTCTAACAGTGGGTTACAGGCTTGAATGAGATTCAAGTGAGGCAAATATATTTGCACTTAAACCTGGGAGTTCAGGTGCAAGCTTGTTCTGAGATAATGGAATTAGGTTCAGACTCAGGTATCAGTGGGATGTAGGTATCAGTGCATACCTAGATTAGGTTTAGTTGGTATTGGTATGGGGTATCAGTGCATTGAGATATCAGTGGTTTTATTAGTTGAGGGTAATTTTGAGTGTGTAGATTAACAATTGGAATTGTTTCATCAGTGTAGAGTAGCCCCAAGGTCAGTCCAGGTTTAGTGAGTGTTAGTGAAGGGTTCTAAAGCTTGGATTTTCAGTATATTGCTGTTGTACATTGCAACAATGCTACTAACTTGGGCATAAGGGTGCACAGTGAGGTATTGAGTAGTTAAAATATAAGTGTAGTGAGGTGGGTGAGGTGGTTTAGTGAGGGTTAGTTATGAGGGTATGAGCAAGTGGTATAGAGATTATACACTAAGATATTAGTTATAAATATAAGATATTTAGTTAAGAGTATAGGTTAAGATATTAGTGGTATCAAGGTATAGAGTTATAGCAAGGTAATGAGAATACCTTAAAGGTATTGATACTAAGTATTACTTTGAGTAAGATAATATATAAGTTAAGTTTGGATATTAGTCTAAGGTATCAAGATATACATAGAAACTAAGTATCTAGGATAATAGATTAGTTATCAATATGGTTTAGTGATATAAAAGACTATGTAATATTTAAGATACCTAGACTATTGTACTAACTAGTATGACCTAACATACTTAGAATAACCTAGTGATAGCTAGTATAACCATGTAAACTCACTTAATAGATAAAAATGGGCTTAACCTTAGTATTGACTTAGTATGATACTAAGTGACCTAGAAATAATCCAAATGCCTAACTTAGAGTCGATTATACATGTTTATTATCTCAGATCACTCATTGACATAAAATTTTATATTTAGGACTCTTGAACTCCAGTTTTAGCACTATTGATATTTCTTGCTCAGGACTTCAGACGAGTACATTCTCTGACAGTTTTTATTATTTTGATCATTACTATGATTCTAGTTACAGTATATACTTGATTCTGACACAGCGGATAGACGGCCTAGTATCATAGATACCTGTCATGAGGAGTAGTGAATGGAATCCATCGTACTAGATGGGAACAAAAAAATATTAGCAAGTTATGTGATCATACCCCACTTTACATGCATCATAGCTTACCTCACACATCACGTAGGGTGTAGCCTGACCATTTACATGCCTCATAGCCTGTTATATATGGTTAGCTTAACTTTTGCTCGCATCATAGCTAACCAGATGGTTTGCCTGACCTCACATGTATCATAGCCAATCATATATAACAAGCCTGATCTAGTCCCAAGTCGATCACATAGCAAACTAATATTTTACGACACTTAGTTATGTGGCCGGCCTATATAGGAGAGAGGGAGCCTCCCTCTAGTTCATTCTTTAGCTCATAAAAAATCTTAGATTTAGTTCTTCCTAAAGCCCCTTTATTCTTTCACCAAATTTCAGAAATTAAATCTCAATCCCTTTCATTTCCCTCATCTAAGAAGCCTAGAAGCTTAGGTGACAAGGAGCATTGGAGAAGAAGAGGCTTGGCTAGAGAACCCTTGGCTTTGTATTGGGAATCCATCTCTCAAGAGGTAAAATTCTAAAATCTTTCTTTTAAATTCTATTTTCATGATTTTGTTGGCCATTAGGAGGCCACCCATGGTTTAGGAATAGCTACAAGGGGAGAGAATTAGTTTCTTTTGGTTTTCATAAGTGTTTTATACATGAAGTTATTTTCATAGTTTTTCCTCCATTCTTTATTGAAACTAACAATAATAGATATATATAGTTATTTTTGATATGCATAATTAGTATTTATGGGTTATTAAGGGTTTTGGAATAAAGATTGGTTGTGTATCATGAGTTTCTTGGTTGCGCACTCAAGGTGTTCGTTGAAATGACCAATAGGAGTGTGCACCTACTCATAGTCTTTAGTGTGTGTGCTATATATATATATATATATATATATATATATATATATATATATATATATATATATATATATCAGTGTTTGTATATTTGGAGTGTGAGTGTGTGAGTGGGTGCCTGTAGGTTCCTATGTGTCTTGAGTTGCACACATGTGCATGTGGGGATCGGGTCCAGTGTTAGAGGGTGTCGGGTCTGTGCACTGTGTGCATCAGTGAGCTAGTGCACTGTGTCATAGTGTATAGGGTCGAGCACTCTAGAGTGTGTGGGTGTGTGTATACCCCACTTTACATGCATCATAGCTCACCCCACACATCATGTAGGGTGTAGCCTGACCATTTATATGCCTCATTGCCTGTTATATATGATTAGCCTCTGACTTTTTTTCGTATCATAGCTAACCAGATGGTTAGCCTGACCTCACATGTATCATAACCAATCATATATAACAAGATTGATCTAGTCCTAAGCCGATCACATAGCAAATTGATATTTTACGACACTTAGTTAGAATTTTTATTCTTTTATTTTAGTACATTCATTTCTAGCATTAACATATATATGTTCATTGCTAGTTAGTTCTATATGATGATTACATGTCTCTCTAGTATTCCTTATCTTCCAGTATTTTTTTTATCATATATTTTCTTATACTGTTTTATAGTTTTTGGCAATATAATTAAAATTGCTGTTAGTGTTTGTGCTTCGCTCCAATCCTGACTGGATAATATTTTTCAGAGGATCTTGAGGATTTCTGTCTACCCATTATGGTTCAGGAGTAGATGGTGATTATATTCCAGAGATTCCAGAGGAGCCACTCCCCTTAGAGGAGACACCACCAGCAGTTGTTTAGACAACACTTAGCCTAATTTATTTATGTATTGGATTGTTCTAACTTTGATACTTGGGTTGTATTATGTTGAGACTTATTATGTTGAGATAGCTAGACTCTAGAATTTTTTTATTTTAGTTGTGTTCTAGACTTATGTCAGAACTTCTTTATATCTTTTCATATCTTATCGTGCCATTTACCTTCTTATAGTTATTATGATTGAGTACCTTACGAATTGATAATCATATGCATATTCATTATCCTCCTTAGGAAGTTGAGATCATTAACAGGTTATTTTGTGAGTTGTGTTAGTAGTTTTGAGACCTAGACATCTTTCTACCACCGATGCTGCATCGTAGGCTGGACGTATCCACAGCTCATGTCCAAATTCTGGGTGCGGGTCGTGACAAGTTGACAGGCAAACTAAGGAGTAGAGATGGACGCAAAGTCTATACGCATGGTAAACCTTAACGGTACTAACTATCATTATTGGCGGAGCAAGATAAAGGATTTATTGTTCGTCAAGAAGCTGCATCTTCCAGTATTTGTGTCCGAGAAGCCCTATTATAAATTCGAAGAGGACTGGAAGTTCGAGCACATACAAGTATGTGGGTACATACGGTAGTTCATTGACGAGAACGTATACAACCACGTTGACAATATTGAGCACGCAAAGACACTGTGGGATAAGCTGGAATCTTTGTATGCGAAGAAGACCGGGGTAAACAAGCTGTTCCTGATCAAAATAATGATTGGGCTGCGATACAAACATGGTACATCTATTAGGGATCACTTGAGTGAGGTCCAGGGCATGTTGGACCAGTTATCCTCAATGGGAGTCAAGTTCGACGATGAAGTACATGGACTATGGTTGCTGTGTACATTGCCAGACTTGTAAAAAAACCGTACGATTGTCTATGATCGCTTATGATCCAGATGGCATGGCCAATCTGTAGTTTTCTAAGAGCTAGGTACTAAATGAAAAGATACGGAGACGTTCTTAGGGCACTTTATCCATATCCCACTCAGAGGTGCCAGTTTTAGAGAGCCGCGAAAGGAGCAAGAACAAGGGTCCAGGTGGTGGTAGAGATAAGAGAAGGGGCAAGTCCAAGGGTCGATACGAGGACTGGGAGTGTTATCATTATGGTAAGAAGGGCCACATCAAGTAAAATTGTTTCGCTTGGATGAGAAAGAAGAAGGGCGATAAGAAAAAGCAAAGTGAGAACACTACAAAGGTGGCCTCGGCACATAGAGGCGACGTAATTATTGTAGGTGATGAGGTAGTTATGAACCTCGCCTACGATGACAACTCTTGGCTGGTGCACTCATGTGCTTCAGTGCACGTATCTCACAATAGGGCACTATTTGCTACTTACACAACAGGCGACTGTGGAGTATTGAAGATGGGCAACAGAGATGTATCGAAAGATGTTGATATTGGAGATGTGCATTTGAGGGCAAAGATGGGTGCAGTTTTTGTTCTCAAAGATGTCTAGCATGTTCCTAATATTCGTTTCAACCTGGTATCGGTTTGAAGATTGGATGAAGAGGGTTTCTTCATCCTCTTCGGGAATGGTCAGTGGAAGCTTTCCAGAGGTTCGATGGTGATTGCCAAAGGAAGCAAGAAGTTCGGACTCTATTATATGGAATAGAGCATACATGGGACATATAAGGTAAACATATCTACTGATACGTCTACTGAGTTGTGGTACATGCAGCTCAGCCATATCAACGAGAAGGAGATGAGCTACTTGGTAAACATGATGGTGATTCCAGGGCTAAAGTTTATAAAATTGGAGAGATATACGCACTGTTTGGCGGGAAAGCAAAACATGGTGTCTTTCCAAAGTCACCCAAGTTTAAGGAAGCTGGCGTTGCTCGAGTTGATTAACTTGGATGTCTGCGGTCTTATGAAGGTAAAGTCCATTGGTGCTGCTTCTTATTTTATGACTTTTATTGATGTTTGTTCTAGAAAGGTTTGGGTCTATGCCTTAAAGACCAAGGATCATGTGTTGCCTATTTTTAAAGATTTTTAGGCCTTTGTTGAAAGGGAGACGGGCAAGAAACTACTATGTGTTCGGTCCGACAACGGCGGCGAGTATATTAGTCCAGTTGATGCTTATTTCAAAGAGCAAGTGATATGACATTAGAAGACTCCATCGAAGATATCTCAGCTCAATGTTGTAGCGAAGCGAATGAATATGATGCTGATGGAGAGGGTACGGTATTTGTTGTCAGAAAGAAACTTGTCGGGTAGCTATTAGGGTAAGGCTCTTTACACTGCTGCTTATATTATTAATTTATCTCCTAGTGTTCCTTTGCAGAATGATGTGCCTGACAAAGTATGGTATGGCAAAGAGCCGTCATACAATCACCTACGAGTGTTTGATTGTAAGGCCTTCATGTATGGACCGAAGGACGAAAGATCCAAACTTGAGTCAAAGACGAGGTGGTGCGTCTTTATCGTCTACGGTCGGGATGAGTTTGGCTATAGACTCTACGACCCAGCTGTGGAAAGAAAGCTCTACAAAAGCAGGGATGTTGTGTTCATCAAGGATCAGACCATGACCAACACTCAAGATTCTGAGATGCCTTATGAGGCCGAGAAATTGTCTGAGTTAGAGTCATTTTGCTTCGAGCAGTTTCTAGAGGACACTGCAGATGATCCAATTATGGGAGAGCCAATACATGGAGTTGCTCCAAACCTTGATTATCAGCCTGCTAATGGTGGTCAGGGTAATCTTTAAGAGGATGAGCATACTGAGGAGGCAGTTCCTAAGGAGGAGGCTGTTAGTATACAACCAGCACCAGTGGTTCCATTAAGGAGGAGCGATAGAGAGCATCGACCATCTATGAGATACTCATCGAGTGAGTATGTGCTACTGACTGACAGAGGAGAGCCTAAAATCTTTATAGAGTCTATAAAAGACGAACACGGGCAAGAGTAGATGGAGGCTATGCATGTTTGATAATAAATGAAAGAAGTAAGATGAGGTTTATATGAAACCCGCTCTTAGGTTTACAAACAAGAAGTACGATTAATCCTATACGAGTATGTCAAGTACAATTTTTTTATCTGGGTAAATATTGCTATAGGAGTCTGATCTGCAGTCGATCACTTTGTCCCTTAAACCACACGATGATGAAGTAGTGCCGTAGAAGACAGAAAGCAACTTCGAAGGTTACAAAAGAGAGTGGATGCTCGATGCCAAAGTCGTCGATCACTACTCTTTGCCTGAGCTCTGGATTCTTCTCTCTCAAAGACTCTTCGACTCTTAGTTCCTTGACCTTCTCTTTTGTTCTTGGAATCTTTGACCTTGGTTCTGACATTCAGTTTTTCGACCTCTCTTCGACCTTGCTTCCTCGACCTTTCTTCCCCCTTGACCTATATTGATAGAGGTCTCTATTTATAGGATTTTAGTGACAGTGACCATCTAGTCGGCATAGAAGTCGGGTAGTGGAAAGTATAGCACCTTTTACGCGACGGTTACAATAATCGTTACCTACGTATAAATGACCTTTTGAATGAGCGTGTGACGCGTGTCCCATTAAGAGACAAGGCGTATAACTGCTGCGAAGATCATGACATAAAAGCCATGTAGGTAGTTATCCTTCGCGTAGAAAGGGTTGGCGTAGAAGCCAATAACTGTCACCATGGCGTAGAAGCCAAGCAGGCGTAGAAGCCGAGTAGACATAGAAGCCGAGTAGGCATAGAAGCCGAATAGGCGTAGGAGCCTGATGCTGCGTAGATAGGTAGCTAGCGTAGAAGATAGATGATCCTCCTTCCTCGACTGTCACGACCCGATCCCAATAAACTGGGTCCAGTCGGATCATGCCCAGCCTGCACCGTTGTGAGACGGCGGCAGTAAGCTGTATCAATTCGTAGTAACACACAGACATCCAGAATACATGAAGGAAATTCAATTTTTTTTTGCTAAGTCCGAAAGAGGAATTCTTTTACAAGCAAGGATCAAACAAAACATGGTCCAGGGTTATTAATTCAACCCTGATTATTATAATTTAGAAAATTAAAGGGAAACAACTAAACATCGGCCTCCTGGCTAGGTTCAGCTAGAGCTTCAGTACTCTGGTCCGGACCATAAAAGGTGTCATACGCCTCATCGTCACCGTAACCACCTAAAATTGTTAATCTCCAGTCAGGAGGGAGCAAGAACATATATCCAATTCCAGCATCTTAATGATAATTAAAATGATGCAATGAAATAGTTTTGAACAATATTTATATTTTTGTATGCAACAAATATGAGACCAGAACAGTAAATGTCGATGAAGCAAATGATGACAAACTACAATCACTAAAAGTGTTTTGAGAAAGGTAGCATCCCGTGGCCGGTTGGGGTTGGAGGCAATTTGTGTTCTAGTGAACACGGTGCGGCGTCAGTCCAGTGAGGTTGGACTTCAGCTATCCACAATGAGGCAATAAGGGGGCTTTGACCACGGGTGCTCACTTTTACTCCCCAGTTCCCAAGGCAATAGTCAATGAGTCAATGAGTCAATCAATCAGCCAATCAGTCGGTTCCGTGAAATCAAGTGTCGTCCCAATATATCTATATGACATGCAACATATTTAATTACAACTAAAATACAGGTTTTGAATTATATGAAACTTGCCTGGAGTTGGTTGGTGACGCGAGTGAGATGTCGCGACGGTCTCAACCTTAGTGACAGGAACCTACATTTATTAATAATCCGATTTTTAGAATTAAAACAAAGGGTTTTAATCTGACTTGATTAGTTAACTAAGTTAATGATTCAATCCAACGATCGATTAATAATAATAATAATTATTTGTAATAGTAATTTAGTAAAACAAACCCCTTTTTTAATAATAATAAAACTTATTTATTTTATCATAGAAAATATTATATTTTTATTTTATGGTAAAGTATCGTTTTGTTTCTAATAGGGTAAAATAGGAAAGTATAATTATAAAAATAATATCGTTTGTTTTTAGCAATCAATTTATTTTCTAATAAACTAGGCTTAGGGGAAAAATATTACTAAATTTTTATTTTGGTAATATTACAAATCAATTTGTAAGAGAATAATATTTTGGAAAACTTATTTAAATACTACGTATTATAAATACTAAAAATCATTTTAATTAATTACTAATTTACGTAATATTTAATAAGGTTTTTATTATCTATATATAATCAATATACATATTTGCAGATCGTTGTATCAATTCACTAATTAATTAACCAACCAAAAATTAACAAGTCATTAACCTACTAATTAACTATAGCCTATCAATTTCTAGGCTATCCCGGGATTGACAGAGCTTTATTCTGTCAGTCCCGGTCGGACAGGGGAGTGGTTTTGGAAGGGACAGTGCGTTCTGATAGCGGCACCTACCGGGAAGCTGATGGAGGAGCACCGAGGGGAGGCCTCGGACTCGGGATCGGGGTATTTCGAGTCCGACACGCGGTTCTGTGTCCGTATCGTGCCCTGGACGCGTCAGTGGCGTGTCTGGGTAGGTTTGGGCCGTGTCCGCGTATCCTGTGCGGTGTCCGGGGCTCTGGGGTCTTGGCCGTCGGTCGGCGAGGTCGGGCCGGGGCTGCGGCGGCTCAGCCGAGGGGCGGCGAGGTCACCGACGGCGTCGAGGGGCTCGGGATAGCCGGCGGAGGGCTGAGAAGAAGAGGGGAGGAAGATGAGAGGAGGATCTGGCTGGGGACGGTGGCCTGGACGGCGTCGTCCGGAGGAGAGGAGGAGGGGGTTCGTCGGCGCCGGGGAAGGAGACGGAGGTGGCCGGAGCTAGGTAGATCTAGGGTTAGGGTTTGGTTTTGGGGGGAGAAAGGAGGCGGTGATGGGGATTATATAGGGGAGTTGTGAGGGGTCTCGGCCGGCGTCGAGGCGGATGATCCGGAGAGGAGGGGCGACGTGGGGGCGGTTAGCCGGCCGGAAAATGCGGCGGCGGCGAGAATTCTGGAGTCGCGGGGGACTGGGTAGGGGTGACAGCGGTCCGGGTCGGGTCGGGCGCTGGTTCGGGTCTGACCGACCCGCCCGACCCGCTAGCCTATGGCCGGGCTGGGCTGGGTTGCACTGGGCTCGGCCCACTGGGCCGGGCCGGGCCCGAAACCTAATAATAATAATAGTAATAAAACAATAATAATAATAGAAATAATAATATAATAACAGTAATAATTAATTAATTATAAAAAATAGTTTTTAGGCTTTTAAAAATAGGTCTGAGGCCCAATAAAATCCCAGAAAATTACCCCAGGTCCAGTTTTCCATTTTACACCCAAAAATATTATTTTCATGATATTTTAATACTATTTATTGCCAACTAAAAAAAATCATTTATTAATTAAAGCCTTGATTTTAATTATAGAAAATTCCCGAAAATTTCCAGAAAATTGGAAAAAATCCAAGATTTAATAATTTAAAAAATTCAGGGGTTTACAACCTACCCAACTTATAGAAATTTTGTCCTCGAAATTTACTACCATTGAAGGGAGAACAAGGGTAAACATGCCTTAAAACAGATGAGGGTACTTCTGCCTCATCTCAGCCTCTCGTTCCCAGGTGGATTCGCCTGGGGAGTGGTGGAGCCACTGAACTTTGACCAGTGGAATCACGGTGTTCCGCAACTGCTTTTCCATACGGTCTATGATCCTTACTGGCTGCTCTGGTACTGTAAGACTTGGTCCAATCTCCAACTCTGAATGATTCAGGATGTGGCTCGGGTCCGGAATGTAACGCCTCAGCTGCGATACATGGAAGACGTTGTGCACGCCTTCAAGATTAGGTGGTAACGCCACTCTGTATGCCACCTCTCCAACTCTGCTCACTATCTCGAATGGGCCGATATACCTGGGACTCAGTTTCCCAGCTCTGCCAAAACGGATAGTTCCTCTGGTGGGGGAGATCTTGACGAAGACACTATCACCTGCTTCGAACTCCACAAGTCGGCGACGGCTGTCCGCCCAATGTTTCTGACGATCTTGAGCCACCCGAAGTCTGTCTCTGATAACCTTGACTTTTTCAGCCGCATCTGTAATCATCTCAGGTCCCAGCATGACTCGTTCTCCTACGTCGTCCCAAGCCAAGGGAGTGCGGCAACGACGTCCATACAGAGCCTCAAAAGGAGTCATGCCGATGCTGGCCTGGTAGCTGTTGTTGTAAGCAAACTCTACCAAGTGTAGGTGGTCCTCCCATGATCCTCCAAAATCCAGGACACAAGATCTCAGCATATCCTCTAATGTCTGGATGGTTCTCTCTGACTGTCCGTCAGTCTGTGGGTGATATGCAGTGCTGAACTTCAGTTGGGTCCCCAGACTCTCTTGCAAGCTCTTCCAGAAGTGAGAAGTAAAGCGGCTGTCTCGGTCTGATACAATGCTCACAGGAACTCCATGTATCCGGACGATTTGCCTCATGTATAGGGCAGCTAACTTCTCGGTGGATAAACCAACCTTGAAGGGAATGAAGTGGGCAGACTTAGTTAATCTGTCTACGATCACCCAAATAGCGTCCTTCCCTCCTTGGGATCGAGGCAATCCTGACACAAAATCCATAGTGATGTGCTCCCATTTCCATTCTGGAATGGGCAGCGGCTGAAGAAGTCCTGCTGGTCTTTGTCTATCTGCTTTCACCTGCTGGCAGATCAAGCATCTGGCAACGAATTTTGAGACATCCTTCTTCATTCCATACCACCATACGTGCTCCCGTATATCTCGGTACATCTTATTTGCTCCAGGGTGGATGGAATACTGTGAATGATGAGCTTCCTGCATCAACTGTTCCCTCAAATCACCAGCAGGTACACAAAGTCTGGTGCCATTCCTCAGTGTTCCGTCGTCTGAAATAGAGAATCCCTCCTGTGTGCCAGCTAACACCTGGTCCCGGAGCTTGCACAATGCTCCGTCCCCGAATTGAGTCTCCTTGATTTTGTCCATCAAGCTAGACTGCACTTGCAAATGCATCATGGGGAAGTCAGTGCCGGGTACTATTGTTTCCCGTCCAAGCTTCTTCATTTCCTCTGCGGGCAATACGAGTTCTAGTCCCAGCTTCTCCATGTCCTCCAGTAGGTACCGATCTGTCGTCAAGAGCATCGCCATCGGATATCGACTAAGTGCGTCGGCGACCACATTAGCCTTTCCGGGATGGTACTGCAGGCTGATATCAAAGTCCTTCATGAGCTCCAACCATCGTCTCTGACGCATGTTGAGCTCCTTCTGTGTAAAGACATACTTGAGACTTTTGTGGTCCGTGTATATCTCTACTCTTTCGCCGTACAGGTAGTGCTTCCACAGCTTCAAGGCGAAGATGACTGCTGCTAGCTCCAGGTCATGCGTCGGGTAGTTCTTCTCATGAGTCCGTAATTGCCGGGAAGCATAAGCAATTACCTTTCCATGTTGCTGGAGCACACATCCTAATCCTTTGCCGGACGCGTCGCTATAAATTGAGAATCCTCCTGATCCTGAGGGTAGCGACAAGATCGGTGCTGTTGTTAGCCTTCTCTTCAGCTCTTCAAATGACGCCTGGCACGCTTCGGTCCAGACGAACTCTTCATTCTTCCTGGTTAGCTTGGTCATGGGCTCAGCAACCTTTGCAAAGTCCTTCACGAATTTTCTGTAATATCCAGCTAAGCCCAAGAAGCTTCTGATCTCTGCAACTGACCTGGGAGTATTCCATGTCTCCACGGCAGCTATCTTCTTGGGGTCCACTGATATGCCTTCTCCTGTGACAACGTGGCCGAGGAAGTCCACCTTGTCTAAGAAGAATTCACACTTGGACAGCTTTCCGTATAACTTCTCCTTTCTGAGGGTTTCCAAAATTATCCTCAAATGCTGCTCGTGTTCCTCCTTGGTCTTCGAATAGATCAGAATGTCGTCAATGAAGACAACGACAAACTGATCCAAGTATTTGTGGAAGGCCTTGTTCATGAGATTCATGAACACTGCTGGGGCATTTGTAAGACCAAAGGGCATGACCAAGAATTCAAATTGTCCATACTTGGTGTTGAATGCCGTCTTTGGAATGTCTTCCTTCCTCACCTTGATTTGATGGTAACCCGATCTGAGGTCTATCTTCGAGAAAACCTTAGCTCCACTCAGCTGGTCGAAGAGGTCGTCGATCCGGGGCAGCGGGTACTTGTTCTTGATAGTGATGTTGTTCAATGCCCGGTAGTCTATGCACATTCTGACTGTCCCATCCTTCTTGGGTAAAAACAAGACTGGTGCACCCCAGGGTGAGGCACCGGTCCTGATGAATCCTTGCGCCTGAAGCTCATCAATCTGGTCTTTCATTTCCTTGGACTCCTTGGGATTCACTCGGTAGCAGCGTTGGGAGATTGGTGCTGCGCCAGGTATAAGATCGATCGAGAATTCCACATCTCGATCAGGGGGTAGTCCTGGAAGATTGTCTGGGAAGACATCTATAAATTCTGCTATGAGAGGATGAGGGGGTCCGGTTTCTTCAGTGATGGATGTGTAGGACACACATTCCACGCCTTCAGGTGCTCGAATCACTTTGAGTTTAGGTCCTCCAAGTGGATCTAGAGTTACGCAGCCTTCTCGACAGTCTATCAGAGCATGGTGCTGACTGAGCCAATCCATGCCCAAGACTACGTCATAGTTTGGCAGAGGCATTATTAGGAACTGAGTCTGAAACTCATGTCCTGAGATAGTGACTGGGCAGCTACAAGTCTCACTAATGGGTATTGGTCCTCCACCAGTCATAACTCTACAGATTATCTTACTTATGCCAGTAACTAGATGGTGTGCAGAAATGAAGTTTGCAGATATAAAACTGTGTGATGCTCCAGAATCAAATAATGCTAAGGCAGGGTACGAATGAAGTAGAATGGAACCTGCGATGACATCTCCTTCCGTCTCGGGTTCAGCTTCTGGCTCTTCCACAGTCAAGGCAAAAGCTTGCCCGGCTCTGTGCTGGTTGTAGCGCTGCTGCTGGGTAGGCAGTGGACCTCTCTGCTGTCCAGCTCCAGTTTTGTTGTATGCTGTGGGGCAGTCCTTCACTTGATGGGTGGCAGATCCACAAGCAAGGCAGTGTCCCAATTTCTTCCTGCAGATCTCTGCGGTATGACCTGGCCTTTTGCAGTAGACGCAGTTGACCGCCTTTGGTTGGTTGTACTGATGCGCTTTGTTGGCCGCTGCTGGCTGTTGTTGCTGGGACTGCTGGGGATGGGAGGGCCTATTGTTGTTGTTGCTGTGCCTCTTGTTGTTGCCCTGATAGTTGTTGCTTGACCCTGGATGCTCCCTCTTGGGTCGGGCCGGTGAACTGGCCTCTACATCTTGGGCCACTTTCAACATCTTGTCATAAGTCTTCGCACCGTTAGCAGCTACTAAGGTGCGGATCTCTTCACGTAGCCCGTGCCGGAACTTCTTAGCACGTTCCACAGGGTTGTCCACCAGGTGACTTGCAAACCTGCCAAGCCTGTTGAACTCAGCCGCATATTCTTCAATTGAGCGGTCTCCTTGCTTCAGATCTTGAAACTGTCTTCCCATAGCTTCGAGGGTAGCCTCTGGAAAGAACTTCCGCTTGAACTGCTTCTTGAATAGCCGCCAGGAAATCCCTCCAGCTCGAAATCTTGGCTCGTTGCGGTACCAAATGTTAGCCAAATCTCTCAGCTGGAGTGCTACGGCCTCAACCATGAGGTCGTCTGGGAGTCGAGCGACGCTGAGGAGTCGCTCCATATCATCTAGCCACTCGTCTGCGTAGATGATGCCTTCGGTCCCCTTGAAGGGACGCGGGTCCAACTTCTTAAAGTTTTCCACAGTTCCAACCTTTACCTGGATAACAGGTTTGTGGTTAGACTAGAAATTCATTAATGGAATCCAAGCTTTTAAATCCTTAATTACCTTGGCAGGTTCCTGTTCTGACCGGGATGTTCCTAGCGCTGCCATGGCTACATTATGGGCGTTCTCCATGCCCTCTCTCATAATCGCGGTCTGCTCGCGATTTGCTTCAGCTTGGGCCCTCTGGGCTTCAAGAACTCCTCGTAGCAGGCCTACGAGTTCAGCGGGGTCCACTGGCACAGGTGGTGCAACAGGAGGAGTCACATCGGCTGGAATTGATGTGGTCCTGGGAGGAATGGGTGGAGCTGCATGCACTACTGAAGTGTAGGCAGCGCGGGGAGCTCTTGCAGCATGGGGGCGATCTGTGAGCTGCAACGGAGAGGGGTCGGACTGAGCTTGAGTTGGGGTGTGCTCAGAAGACGAAGCCTCTTCTTCGGCTGGGCCGGAACGGGTTGTCTTTCCTCGTGCCATCTTCTGGAAGGTTTAGGAAGCAAGCATAAGCAAGGTAACCTATGTTCTATAAGCAAGCAAAAATAATTGTATATATGTATAGATAGAAGAATTTTGGTCCTATGATGTGACAGATTGAAATTTTCTCAGGAATTCTAAGTGTTCTAATTGTTTCTAGAGTCTGTTTTCCTAAAGTCATACTAAACCTAAAGTCAAGGCAAGTCGGTTTGTTTGGCTAGTCTAAGTTGACTAGGCCAAAGGTTGTAAACTAGACCTGCATGGGCCACCACTGAAAACATGTCACGACCCGATCCCAATAAACTGGGTCCAGTCGGATCATGCCCAGCCTGCACCGTTGTGAGACGGCGGCAGTAAGCTGTATCATTTCGTAGTAACACACAGACATCCAGAATACATGAAGGAAATTCAATTTTTTTTTGCTAAGTCCGAAAGAGGAATTCTTTTACAAGCAAGGATCAAACAAAACATGGTCCAGGGTTATTAATTCAACCCTGATTATTACAATTTGGAAAATTAAAGGGAAACAACTAAACATCGGCCTCCTGGCTAGGTTCAGCTAGAGCTTCAGTACTCTGGTCCGGACCATAAAAGGTGTCATACGCCTCATCGTCACCGTAACCACCTAAAATTGTTAATCTCCAGTCAGGAGGGAGCAAGAACATATATCCAATTCCAGCATCTTAATGATAATTAAAATGATGCAATGAAATAGTTTTGAACAATATTTATATTTTTGTATGCAACAAATATGAGACCAGAACAGTAAATGTCGATGAAGCAAATGATGACAAACTACAATCACTAAAAGTGTTTTGAGAAAGGTAGCATCCCGTGGCCGGTTGGGGTTGGAGGCAATTTGTGTTCTAGTGAACACGGTGCGGCGTCAGTCCAGTGAGGTTGGACTTCAGCTATCCACAATGAGGCAATAAGGGGGCTTTGACCACGGGTGCTCACTTTTACTCCCCAGTTCCCAAGGCAATAGTCAATGAGTCAATGAGTCAATCAATCAGCCAATCAGTCGGTTCCGTGAAATCAAGTGTCGTCCCAATATATCTATATGACATGCAACATATTTAATTACAACTAAAATACAGGTTTTGAATTATATGAAACTTGCCTGGAGTTGGTTGGTGACGCGAGTGAGATGTCACGACGGTCTCAACCTTAGTGACAGGAACCTACATTTATTAATAATCCGATTTTTAGAATTAAAACAAAGGGTTTTAATCTGACTTGATTAGTTAACTAAGTTAATGATTCAATCCAACGATCGATTAATAATAATAATAATTATTTGTAATAGTAATTTAGTAAAACAAACCCCTTTTTTAATAATAATAAAACTTATTTATTTTATCATAGAAAATATTATATTTTTATTTTATGGTAAAGTATCGTTTTGTTTCTAATAGGGTAAAATAGGAAAGTATAATTATAAAAATAATATCGTTTGTTTTTAGCAATCAATTTATTTTCTAATAAACTAGGCTTAGGGGAAAAATATTACTAAATTTTTATTTTGGTAATATTACAAATCAATTTGTAAGAGAATAATATTTTGGAAAACTTATTTAAATACTACGTATTATAAATACTAAAAATCATTTTAATTAATTACTAATTTACGTAATATTTAATAAGGTTTTTATTATCTATATATAATCAATATACATATTTGCAGATCGTTGTATCAATTCACTAATTAATTAACCAACCAAAAATTAACAAGTCATTAACCTACTAATTAACTATAGCCTATCAATTTCTAGGCTATCCCGGGATTGACAGAGCTTTATTCTGTCAGTCCCGGTCGGACAGGGGAGTGGTTTTGGAAGGGACAGTGCGTTCTGATAGCGGCACCTACCGGGAAGCTGATGGAGGAGCACCGAGGGGAGGCCTCGGACTCGGGATCGGGGTATTTCGAGTCCGACACGCGGTTCTGTGTCCGTATCGTGCCCTGGACGCGTCAGTGGCGTGTCTGGGTAGGTTTGGGCCGTGTTCGCGTATCCTGTGCGGTGTCCGGGGCTCTGGGGTCTTGGCCGTCGGTCGGCGAGGTCGGGCCGGGGCTGCGGCGGCTCAGCCGAGGGGCGGCGAGGTCACCGACGGCGTCGAGGTGCGCGGGATAGCCGGCGGAGGGCTGAGAAGAAGAGGGGAGGAAGATGAGAGGAGGATCTGGCTGTGTCAAGACCCGCACCCGGTTTAGGGGCACGAATGCGTGGGTACGTCCAGCCTACGCCGCAGCATCGGCGGTAGAACGCTGTCTAGGTATTGATACTATCTAACTAATGTCACGCAAATATCCAATATCCATTAGGAGGCACGGATGTCACAAATAGATGAACATATACTCAATCACAGGATCACAGCACGATAAGATTTCGAAACAGAAATTAAAATATAACACAACACAAGTCCACAAGAAAACTTAACTTAACAATATCCAAGAATCATCAAAATGCCGGAGACAAATCCGGTACCAAATAGTCTACTTAAGAACTAACAATAATAGTAATTTCCAGCTAGACCTCCTGGAATCACAACTACTACCAAGTCTGCAGCTACTCACCATAGTCCATAAAGTGTCGGACAGCGGTCCTCTAAGGCATAGTCTGGAAAAATGTTTCCAGTCAGGAAGGAGCAAAGTAACACTCTCAAATAATAGTTCCATTAATTGATAATTTCTATAATACAATAAAACATGTCATGCTAGCTACTGAGAAGACAGTGAAATAAATGCAATGGTAATTTAAGAGAGACAGGCAAGAGGCAGGCAATAGGCAATATGGTACAGTCAGTGCATGTATAAAAATGGAAGAACAAGGTACAGTATCATATACGGGTGATGTAGTATATGATTAAAGATAGAGAACTGTAATCTATTCTAGGTGTTTGAAATAGTAGTTTCAAAATGTGATCGGCTTGGGAACATGTACAGTAGCTACAGGGCCTGGCTAATCATGGGTGAAGAGCATGATTAACACTTACAATTTTATATACTACAATAAGAGGTTATGATCACATTTCTTACTAACTACTTCCCCGCCCCCAACTAGTACTGTGGATCCAACCATGACACGTCACGATACACAAGCAAGTCAAGTCTATCATGTACAATGTCTAAATATACATGTCGTGTACAATGTTAATACGATAATCAAGGTAACATCTCATGACTGCAGATCCAAGCTATACTAGTCCGTGTAACACAGTGTCAAAGATTCAGTTGTAACATTTCAAGATCATTGAACTTATAGCAATTATCAAGAATTGGAAATTATCAGAGAATGTACTTACCTCGGGTCCTTAGCTGGTATTTATGGATGTCCTGTTCCAGAGTATCCCCTGGTAAACCAACAGTCCTATAAACACATCACAATATGACATTTGTATCAGGGGCTACACTAACACACAATAGAAATACACTGGCCTTAGGGCTACGCTAGGTACGGTAGGGGTCATCTACTAGATAGGCCAACTATATCTTAATATTCCTTAATTACAATAATAGATATAAGTAAAATATATATACACTTTAAATAAAACTAATACCTGTATGTACATACAACATATCTCCAATCAAATACAACTGCAAAATACACATGTATATATATATAAAAATGTACTAATGGTTTATACAAAAATATACCTACACATATATAGCTATGTCAATTGAACAACAATAAAGATATATATATATACACCAAAATAGTACGTATACTATTATTTTTTTATACCAATTAAATATACCTTGAAAATATGCTAAGTGTTTATATATTAAAAAATGATTATAGTAGAACACGTATTTATCTATCAATCATATATATATATAGAAATATTTTAAATGTATGTACAACATATATATGTTTGAAATTATATCAAGTATATATATATATACAAAATATATATATTATATATACCAACTTAATTATAGAATTTATTTAAATATATACTATACTTATACAATTGATTTCTAATAATTAAATAATATACAATTTACATATTTATACATTTTTACCAAAAATAATACATATACCAAATACGTTGTATATACATTTGCCTTAATTAAATACATAAATACTTTACATTATATATATACAAATTAATTTATTTACATATACTAATTACCACATTAATTAAATATATAAATACTTTATATTAATTATACATACAATTTTAGTTAAAAGCATATACTAATTTCATGCTAATTTAAATATATAAACAACATTTATATATATACATTAGATATATATATATATACATTAATCAATATATACACAAATACATATACTAGTATATACCAAATATATATATATATAACTTGATTTAAATATATACATATTAACATACACCTTTATTAATTATATATATACAATACATTTATATTAGTTATCTATACATTAACATAGAATACATGCATTATACTAATATACATACATTATACATAAATATTAGTTAGATAAACAATATACATATACTAATATATACTCCTACGTATATAAGTATATAGTTAGATATACACGTATATATATATTAAATGTTAATTAAAAATACTACATACGTATACATATATTATGTATCTATTCACGTATATGCGTATGTATATATACATATATATATACAAAGAAGGAAGATGAGGGGAGGATTTCTTACAGAGATTGGGGTCGGCCGCCGGAGTTCGGCAGCACCGCCGAGCGCGGGGATGCAGCAGGGAGAGCCGGGCTGCTCGCCGGAGAAGGAACGCTGGGTACAGCCAGCAGGCCGCCTGGAGCAGGGAATGGTCGGGGTAGGGACTGACGGCCGCCGGAATGGAACGCAGAGGGGGTCGGGAATGGTGAAGATGGAAGGGAGGAGCTCGGAGTTGAGCAGGGGGTCGGAGAGGGTGTACACAGGGGGTTGCCGGAATGCACAGAGGCCGCCGGAGACTGCACCGAGGAGCAGCGAAACTGACCGCCGGAGCAGGCCGGAAAGCGAGCAGCGGGCTTTGGTGGTGGATGAACGGATGGATGGGTGGAGGAGATGCAGCGGCGAGGGGAGGAGTAGCGCCGGACTGATGGCCGACCGAGCGCCGGGGAGAGGAGCACGAGCAGAGGGCTTCGGCGGGTGAGCATCCGCCGGGGAGGAGTACAGCCCGCCGGAAACAGGGACCCGGCTGAACAGTGGTAAAGGGGGGTGAACAGTGTTCCCCCCTATCTCTCTTTTGAATTTAAAGAAACCCAATGAAGAGAGGAAGAAGAAGAAGAAAAAGAAGGAGAAGAAAAAGAAGAAAAGAGAAGGAGAAGGGAAGAAAATTTTCCAACGTAGGAGAGAGGGGGCTTGTGAGGAGGTGGGTTTTTCTAGGTTGCCTAGGGATTAGGGTTTGAGGGTACAAGTCATTAAATAGGAAGAGAGAGAGGGTGTGATGTAGGGTGAGGATTTGACCCACTTAATTGAGTGGCTAGGATGGAACATGAGGAAATTTAATTCATGTGGGAAAATAAAGGTGAGGTTTAATTAAAATATTTAGGATTCCTCATTGGTAAAAAATAATTGGGTGTTGGCACAAAATGCCAATTTGCAATTTAGCCCCTTAAATTTGGGAAATTGCACAAACACATAAAATGACGAAAATTGGGCGGGCGATTCGGGGTCCGGTATTTTGTAGGGTCAGGGGGCACTGTAAGATCGGTATGGGCTCAAATAACAGGGCACTGGAATTAATTTAGAATTTCAGAATCAGATAAAATGGTATCCTCAAATTAATTAGAAAATAATGCAAGTTGTGTTCAACAATTAATTAGGAGTACTTGGGGTCAAAATCAGATCAAGTCATCAATACCAATATTGAAGAAGACTCAGAACAGAATATTATCCTAATTTGGGTCGCACGAAAAATAGGTCAAGATGGCCTCCAATTTTCGATTGGAACGCACAACGATACAAAAATAGGAAATTAAAAATAACGTCCGCGACGATTTTTGTGCGGCTAGAAACAATGCACAAGGAGCAAAATTATGAGTTGCAAAAATAGCAGAATTGAAGGCGGACATGTCTAGGGCAAGATTGTGAAATTTGTTGGAAGACAAAAGTCTGGATAGTGCTCCAAATATCGAAGCAAAGGCAATGCGCAAAATATTAAATAAAATACAGTAATTAATTACAATCTCCAAATATCAATTTCTAAATAAAATAATAAAATCCAGAATTCTATAATTCGGACAGGGGTTCGTCTACTGGGCTTCTAGGTCTAGTCTGCTAGCTAAAATAAAATAATTAACATTGTATATAATTATATATTTAATTATGCATCGCACAAAATTATTTAAATCAATACACCATCATGCAATTAATTAATTGTAAATAACATAATATTAAATATTGAAAAAAATTCGAAAATACCCCTGTTTTCAGAATGTGGTAGTGACAAGTCTACCCACCTTAAAAGAATTTCGTCCTCGAAATTTAAAATCCTCAAAGTAGCCTTTATCATACACATCCTTATTATTTCCTCAAAGTTTAAATTCTTCAATCACGAACTCAGTTAACAATTCACAAGGTCTTTCCACAATTTTCAAAAAATTCTGTAAAAATCCTCGACATAGAATCAAAGTCCCTTTTTATTAAAATTTCCTTGAAAGTTTTGAGTTAATAATTTAGTACCCGGAATTTAATATCCACTCCTCAAATACTCAACAATATGATATTTAAGGATTCTCCAAATGTTACATCCAATAAAAAAAATCCTAACTTGCAATCAAATAAATATGATGATAGTCTCCCAAAATTTCCAAATTTTAATAATCCATTTAATCATGTCATAATCTTTCCTGGAATTAATTAACCACCAATTTATGCCATGTTAATTTTCTTAACCATTTATTTAAATCAATAATTATCCTCAAATTTTAATCATCTTGTTCCTCTTGTCAAGTCATAACTCCTTCATGAATCTTCACTACAGTCAACACCAATAATCACGGTCTAAGAAAATTCTACCTATAGTCATACCACATACAATCTAGGGGGAACATACATGGTTATGGTCTCATTTGTTATGGTGTTGCAGTCTATGTATCAGGGGTACTACTAACTACATTATAACAAGAATCATGCATACAAGCTACGGTACTAAGCAATCAATCAATCAAATAGATAGGAACAGAAGGAAGGAAAGAACAGAAATTGCTAACACATTACCTGCAGTATCGGTCTCCTCGACCGTCATCGCAAATGCCCGCCCTGCTGGGGTGGTTCCCTTTGCAGGTACTGAGCAATGTACGGTTCCACAGGTAGCCTAACTGGATCTCTATAGTCTGAAGCTGCGTGTTGGCTGAGAAGATGAGGGACTCGAAGACAATCCCTTACTCGATGTCCCGCAGCGCCACAGTGCAAACAAAGTCCTAGCCTCGTTCTACAGCTCTCCCAAAGGTGACCTGGCTTCTTACAGAAGTGACAAGTTCGTTGATCCTGCTGTACAGGAACTGGTGCCGGGTACTGCTGTTGATACTGAAATGCCCAGGGTTGTCGCTGGATAGGAACTGGTGCTAGGTACTGCGGTGGATGCTAAAATGTCCATGGTTGTTGCTGAATATGAAATGGTACTTGGTACTGTTGTTGGTGCTGAATACGGGGATGCTTGGCCGGTCCTGGGCTACCATTCGTTTCTCCAAAAGTATTGTGACTCCTCTTAGGCCTGAGGTCCAGATCCTCTTCTGCAATCTGAGCATCCATCAAGATAGCCTCATAGGTAGCGGTACGACGACCAGAAGTTCGTGACTTAATCTCTCTCGTCAGTCCCTTTCTAAATTTCCGGGCTCGATCTCCTGGGTCTCGAATCATAGACGATGCAAAACGGCTCAATCTACAGAATTCTGCAGCATACTCGTCGACCGACATGTTTCCTTGAACTAAGTCATGAAACTGACTTTCCAAGGTTCCCAATGCCACGTCGGGAAAGAACTTCTCCTTGAAGAGTTCCTTGAAGGTCTCCCAAGTAAGTCCTTGCGCAGTAATTCTCGGCTCCGTACGATACCACGTGAGTGCGATATCGAACATCTGACTGCCAGCGGCTTCTATCTGCAAGTTCTCCGGAATCTGGGTCAATCGCAGACTTCTCTCTATATCCTCTAGCCAGTCGTCAGCGTAAAGTATCCCTTCGGTGCCTTTGAACTCTCGAGGCATCATTCTTTTGAAATCCACTATAGTGCCTGATCTCTGCTGCTGGCCAGGAAACTGCTGGTACTGTGCTACTTTCTCCAAAGCTTGGAGAGTCACTTGATGAGCATTCTCCATGTTTTCTTTCATCAGCTCGGTTTGTGCCTGGTGCGCTTCTGCTTGCACCCTCTGAGCCTCAGCTTGAACTCGCTGAGCGTCTGCCGTTATTCTCTGGGCATCTACCATGCCTTGGATCAAGGTAAACATCTGCGTTCCGTCAATGGGCAAACCTCCGGGAATCAAAGTTGATGGAGGAGGAAGGTTGTCTGTTACAGCTGCGGCTATCCTCTTAACAGGTGGAGGAGGAGGATCACCTACGTGCATCGGAGATGTAGGAGGAGCTACGGCTGTCTGTCTCTCAGGTGGAGGGGTGGCAGATCCCTCTAAAGCTGATGTTCCCGCTCTCATAGACCTTGTCTGCGGCGACATCCTGAAGACAGATCCCAAAGAATCAATTAGGGTAAAATACGATATCATCAAGGGAGGACAGTACAGATCTAAAGAAGCAACATTCAAGATAAATAGATAGATTGGAAATAAACCCTAGTTGTGATTGCACAGGTCAAAGATACATCCATGGTTGATACCTCTATCCCCTAGGTAGCACAGTTCTATCACAAACACACTCACTGCTAGCTTCCTTACCTACTGCAACAGTTGATGCTAGTTATCCTTATCACTCAAGTGCATAACAGTTGCAACACACCATACTAACTACTGCTCTCTCTCTCTCTAATACAATCCTAGTTGGACACCCAAGCCAGTTGACAGTGAGATCTCAATCATGCTCAAGCCAACAGATCTTACACATGCATCTTATCTACTTATATACTAATATATCTCTCTCACTATAAGATCTTATCCTCAAATAAAATTCCTCAAAATAACTCCTCGAATAAATTTTAAAGTAAAATTGCATATACTTTTCTCAAGACCAATTATTTAAATACTGAAATAAAACTTAATCACACAAAATTCTTACAGACCTGTCTAGGTTTATTGAATCGAATCTGAATCCTCAAAATAAAATTTTAATAACAATATTTCAACTCCTCAATTTCAAAGTTTTTGCAATTCATTGAAATCTTCAAAATGAAATTTTAATAACAATCTCAATCTTCTCAGAGTCCTAAAATTTGAAATTCATTTTCAATCTTCAATAAAAAATTTTAAATCTACCTTCTGTAGTCCAATAGCTCTAATGTTAATCATTCTCACTATCCTCATTGACGGACATCATCAAATAGTACCATAGATTAGTCTATAATTCCTCTTAATATGAAATCAACTCTATAATGAAGCAAAAATCCTAATTTAAATACCTAATCAACAATAATCAAATCAATATCAACAAGTGAGAATGGACAGAACAAGGGAATGAATTTAAATTGGAAGTTTTAACAAGATTCTCAGGGGTCATCCCAGGAATCTCTCAAGGAATTGTGATTGAGTATTTGCTCTCGTCCTAGTATCCTATGTCCTAGATTTTATAGCAGGCACGCAGTAGTATAACAAGGATGTCACACTACTACGACATCGCACAACTCGCGAAGTCTGACCTGCGTGGGCCACCACTAAAAACGTGTCAAGACCCGCACCCGGTTTAGGGGCACGAATGCGTGGGTACGTCCAGCCTACGCCGCAGCATCGGCGGTAGAACGCTGTCTAGGTATTGATACTATCTAACTAATGTCACGCAAATATCCAATCTCCATTAGGAGGCACGGATGTCACAAATAGATGAACATATACTCAATCACAGGATCACAGCACGATAAGATTTTGAAACAGAAATTAAAATCTAACACAACACAAGTCCACAAGAAAACTTAACTTAACAATATCCAAGAATCATCAAAATGCCGGAGACAAATCCGGTACCAAATAATCTACTTAAGAACTAACAATAATAGTAATTTCCAGCTAGACCTCCTGGAATCACAACTACTACCAAGTCTGCAGCTACTCACCATAGTCCATAAAGTGTCGGACAGCGGTCCTTTGAGGCATAGTCTGGAAAAATGTTTCCAGTCAGGAAGGAGCAAAGTAACACTCTCAAATAATAGTTCCATTAATTGATAATGTCTATAATACAATAAAACATGTCATGCTAGCTACTGAGAAGACAGTGAAATAAATGCAATGGTAATTTAAGAGAGACAGGCAAGAGGCAGGCAATAGGCAATATGGTACAGTCAGTGCATGTATAAAAATGGAAGAACAAGGTACAGTATCATATACGGGTGATGTAGTATATGATTAAAGATAGAGAACTGTAATCTATTCTAGGTGTTTGAAATAGTAGTTTCAAAATGTGATCGGCTTGGGAACATGTACAGTAGCTACAGGGCCTGGCTAATCATGGGTGAAGAGCATGATTAACACTTACAATTTTATATACTACAATAAGAGGTTATGATCACATTTCTTACTAACTACTTCCCCGCCCCCAACTAGTACTGTGGATCCAACCATGACACGTCACGATACACAAGCAAGTCAAGTCTATCATGTACAATGTCTAAATATACATGTCGTGTACAATGTTAATACGATAATCAAGGTAACATCTCATGACTGCAGATCCAAGCTATACTAGTCCGTGTAACACAGTGTCAAAGATTCAGTTGTAACATTTCAAGATCATTGAACTTATAGCAATTATCAAGAATTGGAAATTATCAGAGAATGTACTTACCTCGGGTCCTTAGCTGGTATTTATGGATGTCCTGTTCCAGAGTATCCCCTGGTAAACCAACAGTCCTATAAACACATCACAATATGACATTTGTATCAGGGGCTACACTAACACACAATAGAAATACACTGGCCTTAGGGCTACGCTAGGTACGGTAGGGGTCATCTACTAGATAGGCCAACTATATCTTAATATTCCTTAATTACAATAATAGATATAAGTAAAATATATATACACTTTAAATAAAACTAATACCTGTATGTACATACAACATATCTCCAATCAAATACAACTGCAAAATACACATGTATATATATATAAAAATGTACTAATGGTTTATACAAAAATATACCTACACATATATAGCTATGTCAATTGAACAACAATAAAGATATATATATATACACCAAAATAGTACGTATACTATTATTTTTTTATACCAATTAAATATACCTTGAAAATATGCTAAGTGTTTATATATTAAAAAATGATTATAGTAGAACACGTATTTATCTATCAATCATATATATATATAGAAATATTTTAAATGTATGTACAACATATATATGTTTGAAATTATATCAAGTATATATATATATACAAAATATATATATTATATATACCAACTTAATTATAGAATTTATTTAAATATATACTATACTTATACAATTGATTTCTAATAATTAAATAATATACAATTTACATATTTATACATTTTTACCAAAAATAATACATATACCAAATACGTTGTATATACATTTGCCTTAATTAAATACATAAATACTTTACATTATATATATACAAATTAATTTATTTACATATACTAATTACCACATTAATTAAATATATAAATACTTTATATTAATTATACATACAATTTTAGTTAAAAGCATATACTAATTTCATGCTAATTTAAATATATAAACAACATTTATATATATACATTAGATATATATATATATACATTAATCAATATATACACAAATACATATACTAGTATATACCAAATATATATATATATAACTTGATTTAAATATATACATATTAACATACACCTTTATTAATTATATATATACAATACATTTATATTAGTTATCTATACATTAACATAGAATACATGCATTATACTAATATACATACATTATACATAAATATTAGTTAGATAAACAATATACATATACTAATATATACTCCTACGTATATAAGTATATAGTTAGATATACACGTATATATATATTAAATGTTAATTAAAAATACTACATACGTATACATATATTATGTATCTATTCACGTATATGCGTATGTATATATACATATATATATACAAAGAAGGAAGATGAGGGGAGGATTTCTTACAGAGATTGGGGTCGGCCGCCGGAGTTCGGCAGCACCGCCGAGCGCGGGGATGCAGCAGGGAGAGCCGGGCTGCTCGCCGGAGAAGGAACGCTGGGTACAGCCAGCAGGCCGCCTGGAGCAGGGAATGGTCGGGGTAGGGACTGACGGCCGCCGGAATGGAACACAGAGGGGGTCGGGAATGGTGAAGATGGAAGGGAGGAGCTCGAAGTTGAGCAGGGGGTCGGAGAGGGTGTACACAGGGGGTTGCCGGAATGCACAGAGGCCGCCGGAGACTGCACCGAGGAGCAGCGGAACTGACCGCCAGAGCAGGCCGGAAAGCGAGCAGCGGGCTTTGGTGGTGGATGAACGGATGGATGGGTGGAGGAGATGCAGCGGCGAGGGGAGGAGTAGCGCCGGACTGATGGCCGACCGAGCGCCGGGGAGAGGAGCACGAGCAGAGGGCTTCGGCGGGTGAGCATCCGCCGGGGAGGAGTACAGCCCGCCGGAAACAGGGACCCGGCTGAACAGTGGTAAAGGGGGGTGAACAGTGTTCCCCCCTATCTCTCTTTTGAATTTAAAGAAACCCAATGAAGAGAGGAAGAAGAAGAAGAAAAAGAAGGAGAAGAAAAAGAAGAAAAGAGAAGGAGAAGGGAAGAAAATTTTCCAACGTAGGAGAGAGGGGGCTTGTGAGGAGGTGGGTTTTTCTAGGTTGCCTAGGGATTAGGGTTTGAGGGTACAAGTCATTAAATAGGAAGAGAGAGAGGGTGTGATGTAGGGTGAGGATTTGACCCACTTAATTGAGTGGCTAGGATGGAACATGAGGAAATTTAATTCATGTGGGAAAATAAAGGTGAGGTTTAATTAAAATATTTAGGATTCCTCATTGGTAAAAAATAATTGGGTGTTGGCACAAAATGCCAATTTGCAATTTAGCCCCTTAAATTTGGGAAATTGCACAAACACATAAAATGACGAAAATTGGGCGGGCGATTCGGGGTCCGGTATTTTGTAGGGTCAGGGGGCACTGTAAGATCGGTATGGGCTCAAATAACAGGGCACTGGAATTAATTTAGAATTTCAGAATCAGATAAAATGGTATCCTCAAATTAATTAGAAAATAATGCAAGTTGTGTTCAACAATTAATTAGGAGTACTTGGGGTCAAAATCAGATCAAGTCATCAATACCAATATTGAAGAAGACTCAGAACAGAATATTACCCTAATTTGGGTCGCACGAAAAATAGGTCAAGATGGCCTCCAATTTTCGATTGGAACGCACAACGATATAAAAATAGGAAATTAAAAATAACGTCCGCGACGATTTTTGTGCGGCTAGAAACAATGCACAAGGAGCAAAATTATGAGTTGCAAAAATAGCAGAATTGAAGGCGGACATGTCTAGGGCAAGATTGTGAAATTTGTTGGAAGACAAAAGTCTGGATAGTACTCCAAATATCGAAGCAAAGGCAATGCGCAAAATATTAAATAAAATACAGTAATTAATTACAATCTCCAAATATCAATTTCTAAATAAAATAATAAAATCCAGAATTCTATAATTCGGACAGGGGTTCGTCTACTGGGCTTCTAGGTCTAGTCTGCTAGCTAAAATAAAATAATTAACATTGTATATAATTATATATTTAATTATGCATCGCACAAAATTATTTAAATCAATACACCATCATGCAATTAATTAATTGTAAATAACATAATATTAAATATTGAAAAAAATTCGAAAATACCCCTGTTTTCAGAATGTGGTAGTGACAGGCTGGGGACGGTGGCCTGGACGGCGTCGTCCGGAGGAGAGGAGGAGGGGGTTCGTCGGCGCCGGGGAAGGAGACGGAGGTGGCCGGAGCTAGGTAGATCTAGGGTTAGGGTTTGGTTTTGGGGGGAGAAAGGAGGCGGTGATGGGGATTATATAGGGGAGTTGCGAGGGGTCTCGGCCGGCGTCGAGGCGGATGATCCGGAGAGGAGGGGCGACGTGGGGGCGGTTAGCCGGCCGGAAAACGCGGCGGCGGCGAGAATTCCGGAGTCGCGGGGGACTGGGTAGGGGTGACAGCGGTCCGGGTCGGGTCGGGCGCTGGTTCGGGTCTGACCGACCCGCCCGACCCGCTAGCCTATGGCCGGGCTGGGCTGGGTTGCACTGGGCTCGGCCCACTGGGCCGGGCTGGGCCCGAAACCTAATAATAATAATAGTAATAAAACAATAATAATAATAGAAATAATAATATAATAACAGTAATAATTAATTAATTATAAAAAATAGTTTTTAGGCTTTTAAAAATAGGTCTGAGGCCCAATAAAATCCCAGAAAATTACCCCAGGTCCAGTTTTCCATTTTACACCCAAAAATATTATTTTCATGATATTTTAATACTATTTATTGCCAACTAAAAAAAATCATTTATTAATTAAAGCCTTGATTTTAATTATAGAAAATTCCCAAAAATTTCCAGAAAATTGGGAAAAATCCAAGATTTAATAATTTGAAAAATTCAGGGGTTTACATCGACTGAGTCCTCGAACGAATCCTGTACCAAATATCCTTAATACGCACCAATGCAAATGTAGCCTGAGCTGGCGTATTGTGCAAAAGCGATGATGTAGACATTTTAGTCAAAATTACGGCTTTTGGAGATATAATCAAATCTCTTGCATTAAATACAGAGATCTGCCCCCATCCTGCGTATTAAATGCAAAGGCTTGTCCCGAAGATCTGCCACCATCTGCGCATTAAATGCAGAGATGTGCCTCAAGTCCTGTACGAAGAGCAGCTTTTGACGTGGCAGCCTGTTTGTCTTCTGTGGAGCGTAAACAGCTCACGTCTGCCTGTGTAAAACTAGGCAGCGTATTCCAGAGGCGTGTCTCAAAGATTTGCCATCATTTTGCGCATTAAAAGCAGAGGCGTGTCTCAAAGATTTGCCATCATTCTGCGCATTAAATGTAGAGACGTGCCTCGAGCCCTGTACGAAGAGCAACTTTTGACATGGCAGCCTGTTTGTCTTCTGTGGAGCGTAAACAGCTCACGTCTGCCTGTATAAAACTAGGCAGCGTATTTCCTTGTATGTGTAAAAGCAATTTACGCCAAGGAAATGTCACTAAACGACAGTGTGGGTCGCTGTGCCTCACCATCATTATAGCCGTCGTCTGGGTAGTCGTGCAGTACTCTTTGTCAGGAGTCAGACGTCAGGTTCACTACATGATTTGACACGTTCATTTTGGGGAATACGAAGCGTTCCTCGTACACTTCAATGCTGCATTAAAGTGGATGAGTTTTACGCCATAGAGGCGATATAGCACCCTTTTTACGCTGAAGCAGCCTGGACATACTGTATTATGCGGATAGTCCTTGAGCTTATATTTTACGCTGTACTTAGCAAAAAAGATCTGTTGTACGCCGATGGCTCTGAAGTCGTATTTTACGCTGCCCAGCATTAATATGTTGCGTATAGCTATCCAGCGTATTTTTTATGCTTCTACAAGACCCCCTTCAAAGCTTTTAAATTCCTCGTAATTTGAAATGCTTTGAATGAAGCATGAAACGGTCACGTCTAACTCGTTCTTCAAGGCTGACTTTCTGGCAGATTATTGGAGATTTGTTGGGATTCAGTGCATTCTGTTTTGCCTATATAAAGGCTGAGGAGTTAACCTGTTCTTCCCATATTTCCTTCACCATACAGAGATGATCGTCGGAGTTCGTCGGGTCGACTTGAGGAAAAAAAGACCATATTCTTCTAGCATGTAAGGAGCCAAAAAAGAAGGCATCTTCGAGCAAATATCCTCTGCAACGATGGATCATGGAAGGATATCATAGCTTCCTTTGCTCGGGATAATCAGCAACTTTGTATGGCTGTTCGTCCTGGAGAGAGGAAGGGTCATGTTAGACCACACAGCTTGCAAGCTATATTTTCTCCTGTCATTCGTGGACGAGAGCAGAAAGACTAGCTCTGTCCTTGAGTATTGAGTTGGGTCTAATACCTCAACTCAATCTGTCATGGCGTACAGAGGATGGACTCTGCATAATTTAGGCAGGTCCAGTTTTGTATCCTCCTGCCATTAATCATTTTCTTGTTAATCGGTCGTGGAAACTGACTAACTGTTGAAGAAGACGGAAGAAGATCTCCACCAATACGAGAACCTGACAGAACAGATTCTGGGGGTGGCCTTCCGATGACGATGATAAAATCCTTTGTAGACGGGATTTCCCTCATATGTAATCATGAAAATGAAGAATAACCCTTTGTAGATTGGATTTCCCTCATATATAATCATGATTGAATAAAATCGTCTTCTTCTGTGCATATGATTATCTTGCCATATTTTTTTTTGCTGTGATGAAATCTGAATATGTGTAGCTTCGACACGTCTGGTAACTTTACACCAACTCTGATAGAAAGAGTGCTTGGTCCCGTCCTGTTTTTTATGCATAACTAAGGATGCGCAGAATGCCGCTTAGCATTTAAGTCGAGTATTCAAACTGTCCTGCTGTTAGGAATAGGGAGCTGCGTAGAATTCTGAACTGTCACTTCTGATAAGAAGAATTCTTGTTCAGACCATCATTTTCAAGAATGATTTCTCAAAAATCCCTTGGAATAGCGCAAGAAATGGCTGTCAAAAACTGAGTCGCCATCTTGAACTGTAGATGAAATATTCAGACTGGATTCTGGATGAACCTCCAATCGACCCAAGAAGAAGAGTCATTTTCAATGCTGAACCCTATATGCTTCGGGTACTTGGGATATTTTAGGGCCAAGAAGGAGTATCTTTTGTGTGAACTCATGTAATTGACCGCCTTGAGAATTGTTCAGATATACGCATACTCTGGCCTGCGTGTTTTCAGGTATGCGGAGAGTCATAGATCTGTAAATATGGATGAGCATAAAATCATAAGTTCGTAGCCTCTCGAGCGTAAAAGCTGCTGAGCATAAAAGCATCCGGGCATAGAAACTATAGATTTGTAGCCTCTAAAAAGAAAATCTTCCGAGCGTGAAGTTGTGGATCTGTTGCCTCTGAGCGTAAAAGCCACCGAGCATGAAATCATAGATTTGTAGCTTCTGAGCGTGAAGTCGTAGGTTTATAGCCTCTCGAGCGTAAAAGCTACCGAGCATAAAAGCATCCGGACGTAAAACCATAGACTTATAGCCTGTGAGCGTAAAACCATAGATCTGTAGCTGCCGAACGTAGAAAGCTCCTTGGCGTAAAACCACGAATCTGCTTTGCACGAAAACTTTTCGAATTCGCTGGCTGTCCGCCTTCCCTGAGTGATAGGCTGACGTAGTCCCCAATCATAACCGAATATTAATTGTCGAATTTGGTTAGGGATTCGAGGAGTCCATCTGAACTCTATATATACCCCAAGGCTTTCAGAGAAAAACTTTTCATCTGTCTTTTTGCAAAAAAAAGCCTTCGTCTCTTCGAGTTCTCTCCTTCGTTTCCTCTCCGAGCATTCAGAGTTTTCAGCAATGGCCCCAAAACCAATCTCCTCCTCCAAGGGAAAGAAGGTTGACTCTTCTTCTCGCTCTTCTGCCCAAGCGAGAGCGACTTCCATCGGGCAAGGCGAGCTTCATTCTGAACGAAGTGTCCCACCGACGAGCTATGCACTCGGAGTTAAAGGTAAAGTTTTTGGGACAAAAAAATGACAAAAATCCTTCGCACACGTTGTACGTGAATGCGCTAGGTCATCTTTTGTGCTGATAGCCTCTTCGAGAAAGATGATGCACAGAGATGTTTCACCTTTTACGCCCATATTTCTAATATGTCAGCGTAAAAACTCCATATTTTTGCAGTCGGACGTAAAAGCTTTGACTGTCGAAACTTGGCGTATACTATAAAATTTGAGTTTTACGCTTCTGGATAGAAATTCCGGCGTAATAACTAAAACTTTGGTAGTCTGGCGTAAAATACAGACTGTCAGATTTTTTGTGTATACTGCCAGTCTTGAATTTTACGCCTTGGAATAAGATTTCAGCGTAAAAGATCAAGTTTTTACAGTCTTGGCGTAAAGAACAGACTGTTGACTTTTGGATACGCTGCAAGATTATAATGTCTAGTATAGAAACTGACGTGTCTTTCTTGCTCTTTGTAGTTAACTTGCATATATCTCCATTGGCTGAGGTGATGGGTTCTGCTGCCAGGATGCTGCATTCCAACTACCTGGAAGATTTGTCCCATGTGACATTTTCTATCTCCGGACCGCAGTATCCTGAAGGAAGGGAAATCCTGATATCGTCTCAAGGCGAGCGAACGCTGTTGAACATGATCAACGGAGATCCCCAGCCGTACATAGACGAGGCCTAATATATAAAGCCGACTTTTCTCTTCGCGGACATGATTGACAAGCAGTCCCAGACGAAGCCCAAGAAAGAACTCTGGGTTTTCCCTGCCGGGGGCTTAGTTCTGTATCTGCCCAAGATGCTGACAGACTATCCCATCTCGGTATTCTTCCATGCTACACATCCCAGGAGGATGTCGTGGACGCTGACTCCCGATCTTCACGGCCGGCCGGGGAAGATATTTTACCAGAAAGGATTTGGCCAAGGGTAATTTGTCAGCCGCCCTTCCGGCTCTGTGATGCCATTCAGGGGATTGTACCCTGGCAGTATCCCGAGTGAAGACAGTTTACTGCTCCAACCGGTCCAATTACCGACTTTCTGTAATGATTTCATGGGGGCATGGAGGAGTATACCCCAAGGTTAATCCTAGGACCAATGGGTGGATCACCCCTACAAATCTTCGATGGGCTCGCTTAGCCGACTGGGCCCTGAAGCATTTTCAGACCGAGCTGGAGAGCATTGGTCTGTACGCAGCTGTGAGTGCTACCAGTGTTGGGTTACCTCTCAACCCTAGCTTATTTCTGGCTCTGATGGAGCGATATATCTCGCTCATCGGGACTTTTGCCACTCCACTGGGGGAGTTGGGATTGGCCCTCCACGAGATGGCAAAGATTTCGAGACTGCCAATGCGGGATACACCTTATGAAGAGTATGTTCCCACGAACCGGGAGCTGGGGGATTCAGACCCTTGGGTAGTGGCAGTGTACCAGGAGCTGATATGCCACTACCTTACTTGCACCGCCTTTTATAATGAGCCTTCTGATTTGGCTCATACCAACAAATGGGTGTCCTACCTCTTCTTTCATCGGGCCAGGGCTGCTAAGCCGGAGAAAGTCTTGGATAGCAAGGATCAGCCTCTGAGCTGTCTGAGCGTGCTTAGTGCTCAGGTAGTCGACGATCTTATGGAAGACACTGGGGCTCCAGACCAGATTCTCGATGAAGGGATAGGTAAATATCCTGCAGGCACTAAGGCCTACAGTTATTTGAGGCATTGCCGCAGGCCTCTGTCCAAGGAAGCTCAACTGGCTGGATTCCTCTCTATATAGCTGCGCAAACTGGTGGTACCCGGGATTGCATCTGCGGACCGTATTCACCGCAATACACTATGGCCTGCAGTGCGTCTGGTGTTCGGGGCAAGACTGGGCTTGCTCCCTGCCATGGTGTACCATATACAAGCTGGCCTGAGGGCCATTACTGATGGGATGCTTGCCGATGAAACTTGGCGTGATAGCTTTCCCAGGGTAGAATTACCATACCTGTATTTGATGGGATGGTTAATTCTCCATAACCCCAGGGTGATGTCTTCCGGCTTTGGCAGTAGTTCGGGGGGTAGTTTCTTGCTGAATTATAAGAATTCCTCCTGGAACGTGACCACAGTTTTAGACTGTCGACGGGTGCTGAATTTCAATCACAGCTGGAAGCTTTTCTGCACTGTCCCCTCTGTACATCTCAATCAACAGGGGCGCAGACTTCAGGACTTAGGTAAAGGGCAGACCATTCTTTCTCCTGAAGCTTTTAATTGGTTGGTCTGCATTAGACCTTCCTATTTACTGTACAGAAGTGAAGACCAATGCTTCTTGGAACTCTATCTGCCTAGTCGGTTTCCCAGGCAGTTTGGGTATGACCAATTGCATATGGGTAATGCCGTTACCAGCTTTAGGTCCAGGGGCGGACTCATTGATGGAGCGAGAGGATGGTGATACTTCATCATGGGTTGTACTGAAACAACTTTTACAGTGCCTACCATTTCACTCTCCATAAAACTGCGTATCCTCCACTCGTATGCCCAGTTTTATGTGGCAACCAACACCTTCTATCGCGATTTTGATATGCGTGGAAGTTTTAGGATGCCCTCCTCTAAGTCCGCGGGAAGAGACGAAGTCCCCTCGGTCTCCTCTGACGAGGGTGAAGATTCCGTCAATCCAGATGAGCCTCTGTTGGCGGTACCGAGGGGTAAAATACCTCCGCCTGCATGGCCTCTGGTCATCTCTGGTAAGCGAAGGGCTCCTGCTCCGAAGGAGACTTCCCCTCCCAAGAAGAAGAAGACGGTTAGTCGTCCTCTCAGGATTCCCGGCCATGAGGCTCCTAGAAGTGAGCCTACATTTTCCCCTGTTGGGGATGATTCTTCAATTAGAGGCTCCTCGCCTTTTAAAGAGGGAACCTCCACAGTTCTGGCTGGCAGTACCGGAAAATTCCTGCTTGAGGCTGCTGTCGCTGCTACCGCTTCAGGTAGTGGTATGAGATCGCCTACCAGGCCGAGCCAAATAAGTATATCCTTATCCAGACCGGCAACGGGAGAAACCCCTATCGTGTTTGTAGGTGCACCCAGTGAGATTCCAGCTGACAAACCTCGATTGGATCTGGGTGAAGACTCGAAAGAATACCTGCCGATGTTAGTTAGCACACCCCCTTCTCCAGGTATGATAGCTTGCCTAGCATAATTAAGAAATGATTTAGCTGTACTGGCCGCAGACGCGACATATATACCGTCGGCCATGGGTAAATGTCGTCTTTACGCCTCTTTTTAGAAAAATTAACATCATTTTGATATTAACTTTCTTTTGTCTTCTTTTCAGGGGATGACATCTACGGGGAGGGCAGCGTTGACGCACCTTTTGGCTCTGTGTCAGGTCCTGGCGATGACATAGAGGTGCCCGACTTCGAAGAGGAAACATTTTCGGGTGCCGGCTCGCCCAAAGTGGTTCCGATATCTCAAGAGGAGGATGAGCCTGTCATTGCGACAATGCCTTCTTTGAGTAGCCAGTCACTTTGTCCGTTGTTGGCGCATCTTCTTTTGTCGCACCATCTGTTGAGGCGACGGCTGTGGCAACATCATCTGCGGTCGTTCCTGGAGAGAGGTTCGCCAATATTACAGCCACTCCCAGCGTTCATTCGGATCTAGCTATGCTGACTGAGCAGTACACTAGTATCTTCTACACCACTATGAAAACGTTGATATCAATGGTGTTGGAGAAGAATCTAGGCTTCGAGGCGCTGAGGAGGTCCTTTCAGTTTTCGATAGTGCCGATCAGAGAATTCAATGACACTGGGGTAGCTGACACACTGGAGCAGATAGTTAATGGTTTGGAGGAACCCAATAACGAATATTCGCAGCTATCTCGAGGCAGCATTGAAGACCTGGTCCAGGCTGAATATGACACCTTGACTGTGCAGTTTGCTGAGCAGATGAAAGGCCTAAATAAATCCATCCAGACACATCAACAGGAGATGGATGAAGAAAAAGCTGTCTAGGAGGAGGTCATTCCTCTTCAAACAAAGTGCCAGGCCGAGCATGAAGGGAATGTAGCGAGGGTCCGCAGACTGGAAAAAAAACTTGCTCAGGCAAAGGAGTGGTCTTCTCAATCATCGGAAGCTCTAGATGTGGTCAATGGTCGACTGGGCATAGCTCAACAGAACTTGGCGCGTGCAGGAGTCGCCTGTGCTGGTTTTGTTCAGGCTAGATCCGAACTGTCCCTCTGAGCAATGACGAGGCACGGCTGGAGCGGGCCCGCACTACCGTTTTAAGCTCCTGGACTGAGAAGATGGCCGCACTGGCGCAGCTGATTCACGACCTAACCGCTCCCCCCAAATGATGTACTTTTTTGCTTTTCAATGTACTTTTGCTCTTTCTGGGAATAATAAAGAGGCTTTTATCTGACTTTGTGGACCCATCATTTTGGAATATAAATGACAGGTTTGGGTGAAAGTCATATCAGAGGTAATATGGACGTGATATACTTTTGGTAAGTTTCAGCAGGACATATCTATTCAGAGGTTATATGGACATGATAGAATATGCTTCAGCTAAAATTTGTACACAAAACACTATCAGAGGTAATATGGACGTGATAGGTCTTGAAGTTCCAAATTAGTTAAACATATCTATTCAGAGGTTATATAGACATGATAGAATACAATCCAACTAGTTTTGTTTTGGAAGTAGTATTGTCAGAATGAGATCTTCACCATACTCCATTTGAGCAAAGGAGGTTTAGCGTAGTACCTTTTCAGGAATTTGCCATTGATAAGAGCTATCAACAAGTCTCCATTAGGCTTGGCTAACTTGTAAGCGCCGTTTGAGAATGTCGTCTCGATCACATAAGGGCCTTCCCATTTGGGCTGGAATTTACCCTTACTCTTATGAGTAAGAATCATTGGCCTTCTCACAGCTAAAACTAGCTCGCCAACTTTGAACACTCTTTCCTTTACTTTTTGATTAAAAGATTTGGAAATGCATGCCTGGTAGAACGCGATGCGCTGTTGAGCCTGAAGGCATTTCTCGTCTAATCCTTCTAGCTCTTGAAGCCTTAACAGGTCATTCTTTTCTTGAGTCAACTCATTAGCCACTACTATCCTGAGTGACAGAATTTGGACTTCGATGGGGAGAACTGCTTCGCTCCTGTAAACTAATGAGAATGGGGTGCAACCTATCGGTGCTCGTACCGTTGTGCGGTATGTCCAGAGATATTCTCAAACGGTTCAGATTTTTGTTCGTCTGCTTCGAAGGAATCTTTCAATACCGTATTTGTTTAAGGACATCCTACTGGGGGATTTTTGGTGGACCTATTAGTTTTTGCGCACATTAGTGCAAATAATAGGTTTGAGATAAATCCTGACAGAGGTAATATGGACTCTGTGGGGATTGTGGAGAGACGTAGTTCAGAGGTAATATGGACATGAACTTTTGTGGACTCAACACCACTAGCGTACTTAGAGTTAAGTACGGGTGCTAAGTTGAGATAACAATCGATATCAGAGGTAATATGAACATGATAATCGATAGCTGAGAACTCAGAAAGTTTGTTCAGAGGTAATATGAACATGACAAACTCTTGAGTTGTGACTCCATCGGGGATGGAGGTGTACATCTGCTCAGAGGTAATATGGACATGGCAGTTTTTGTGGACTTAACACCACTGGCGTACTTAGAGTTAAGTGCGGGTGCTAAGTTGAGATGACAACCGATATCAGAGGTAATATGAACATGATAATCGATAGCCGAGAACTCGAAAAATTTTTCAGAGGTAATATGGGCGTGAAAAACTCTCTGGGGAAAGAAAATGAAATATTTGGACAATAGTTCAGAGGTAATATGGACATGAACATATTTCTTAACAATTCACTGTGAAGTAATTTTCCTGAGTGAGGATAGTCCTAAAGAATCTACTGGAGAAATTTTAGGGACTCTTCATCAGGTATATTCCTGAAGGGAGCGAATAGTCATGTTAGAGAAAAACCGATTTACAATGATCATCCCTTCATTTACAGATACAAAGTGATGACTTTGGCGTCAATCAACTCCTGGATTCTCTTTTTCAGTACATAGCACGCCTTTGTAGGATAATGAATGTACCGATGAAAGAGACAATAATCTGGATCATTAACTTTGCCAGCCCTCTCAGGATATCTTATGTTGGAAAGCTGAAGTTTGTGTTCCTCCATCAACGTATTGAAGATATCAATGATGTCATCTTCATTGAAGGAGAAAGTCCCTTTTGGTCTTCGGACTCCTGATGCCTGAGTTTTATGGTCTTCCAGGAAGATTGTCATCGTCGCATCATCTTCGGATTCCGAGGGAACTCTACCCCCAGCTTTGGATGCTGGCCTATTTTATCGAGGTAGGCTACCACCAGACATGTCGCGGCATTTGTCCACCGAAGCTGATTTAGAAGGTCCTGCCCCTGGTTGTGCAGGATCAGACTCTCGAGGTTGTGAGTTTGCAAGGGATGCAGTATACCCCAGCCCAAAACGAGCTTGCTGACAGTAAGAATTACCCGACAACGGTGTTCTTCTGCCTTTTCTATAGTTGAGGCCTTGTTTCAACTTCAAATCATAACCCATGCTTTGTATAATTTTTAAAGCCTGTGGGCTATACCTGTGGATTTGCATTTTGCTACCCTCAGACTCGCGAAATTCTTCCTGTACGATCGGGCTGCTCCGCATGCGACCGAAGACTATTGGATGCTGGTCGTCGCAAGTTGGAGGAATAATAAAGATGGAATCTTCATGTGGCCCACCTGTCATGACGATATTAGATGTTGATGCATCTTCCCACAAGATCTCTCCGCGTTTGGCCGTTAGGGGAAATGAAGCCTGTTTATGACTCTTGTCTTTGCATTTCTGGATCAGAAATTCACGCAAGTCAGGAGTTTTTACAGAAGAATAAGAAGAAGATGGCTTGTTCCTTCTGTTCATATCAGTGGACATGCGGATGTTAGGAACTATAGTTTTCCCTGTGCCACCCGTATACAACAGGTTGGCCATCTGGGTAGCGGATAATCCCCGAGGAGTGTGTCTTTCCGTAAATTGAGCCTTCTTTATGCTGAGGGACTTCACCTGGCGTAATTCGGAGCTTTGTTCGGGCTGGCATAAAGCTGAGGAGGTCCCCAGTCGGCCATCAGCTCCTCGCGTAATCCGGAGGGCGGGCAGATTCTTCCCTTGCGGGCGTAAAGGTCGAGAAGTTGAGAAGTCCGCCATTTGCTTTCATTTGCGTAGATTGCAGGGATCATCTGCTTTTCCGTAGAGAGCAGATACATGCTTACGCTCGGAGCGCATTTGGAATTTTTGATTTGGCGCTAAGTCATTGTCAGAAATTCTGTCTACCTCGTCATCGACGGGAGACTAGATTTTACATGCAGAGCACGGAGTAGACTTCTGGACTAGCACTGAGGCATCGTCAGAAGTTTTATTTGCCATGTCACGGACGGGAGACAGAGTTTTATGCGCAGGGCACAAAGTAGACTTCTGAACTAGCACTGAGGCATTGTCAGAAGTTTTGTCTACCACGTCAGGGACGAAAGATAGAGTTTTATGCACAGAGCACGAAGTAGACTTCTGGACTAGCGCTGAGGCATTGTCAGAAGTTTTGTCTACCATGTCAGGGACGAGAGACAGAGTTTTACGTGCAGAGCGTGAGTTGTGCAGCTACAACCTGGCTGGTCGGAGAGATCGGAGAGTTGGCAGGAATGGTAGGGGGTGTCTTGGGCATCCAGACCTTACGCAGCTTCCTGTTGTCTTGGACAGAGAGAGAGAGTGAGAGCTACCCCCTTCTCGAAGCATATCTTCGTAGGCAGACTGGTCAAACTGGACGACCAAGATCTTCTTATCGGATCCTACGGATACCGCATCGTGTTGAGCAATTGCTTTCTCCTCAAAAGGGAAAGAGGTCCCCAGCAGAGTCGCCATCTTGTGTTTGATAATAAACGAAAGAAGTAAGACAAGGTTTATACGAAACCTGCTCTTAGGTTTACAAATAAGAAGTACAATTAATCCTATACGAGGATGTCAAGTATAATTTTTTAATCTGGGTAAATATTGCTATAGGAGTATGATCTGTAGTCGATCACTTTGTCTCTTGGACCACACAATGATGAAGAAGTGCAGTAGAAGACAGAAAGCAGCTTCGAAGGTTGCAAAAGAGAGTGGATGCTCGATGCCAAAGTCATCGATCACTACTCTTTGCCTGAGCTCTGGATTCTTCTCTCTCAGAGACTCTTCGACTCTTAGTTCCTTGACCTTCTCTTTTGATCTTGGAATCGTTGACCTTGGTTCTGACCTTCAGTTTTTTGACCTCTCTTCGACCTTGCTTCCTCGACCTTTCTTCCCCCCTTGACCTCTGTTGATAGAGGTCTCTATTTATAGGGTTTTAGTGATAGTGGCCATCTAGTCGGCGTAGAAGTCGGGTAGTGGAAAGTATAGCACCTTTTACGCGACAGTTACAATAACCGTTACCTACGTATAAATGACCTTTTGAATGAGCGTCTGACGCGTGTCCCATTAAGAGACAAGGCGTATAACTGTTGCGAAGATCATAACATAAAAACCACGTAGGTAGTTATCCCTCACGTAGAAAGGGTTGACGTAGAAGCCAATAACTGTCACCATGGCGTAGAAGCCAAGCAGGCGTAGAAGTCGAGTAGGCATAGAAGCCGAGTAGGCATAGAAGCCGAATAGGCGTAGGTGCCTGATGCTGCGTAGATAAGTAGCTAGCGTAGAAGATAGCTGATCCTCCTTTCTCGACTGAGGCCTCGAGCGAATCCTGTACCAAATAGCCTAAATACGCACCAATATAAATGTAGCGTGAGCTGGCGTATTGTGCAAAAGCGATGATGTGGACGTTTTGGCCGAAATTACGGCTTTTGAAGATATAATTGTTGTCTGATAAAATAAACGAAAGATATGGAAACGAGGCTTTATACGAAAACCCGCTCTTTATATTTACAAACAAGCATGACAATTAATCCTATACGAGGATGTCGAGTATAATTTTTTAATCTGGGTAAATATTGCTATAGGAGTCTGATCTGAAGTCGATCACTTTGTCCCTTGGACCACACGATGATGAAAAAGTGCCGTAGAAGACAGAAAAGCAGCTTCGAAGGTTGCTAAAGAGAGTGGATGCTCGATGCTAAAGTCGTCGATCACTACCCTTTGCCTGAGCTCTGGATTCTTCTCTCTTGAAATCTGCGACCAAATTTCGACCTCTCAATCTTCCGTTTCTCGACCTTGGATCTGATACTGGATTTCTTGACCAATTTTCGACCTTCGATCTGATACTCTATTTTTTGACCCTGGACCTCTGTTGATAGAGGTCTCTATTTATAGAGTTTTAGTGACAGTGACCACTCAATCGGTATAGAAACTGAGTAGTGGAAAACACAACACCCTTTTACACGACGGTTACAATAACCATTGCCTGCGTATAAATGACCTTTTGAATGAGCGTGTGACGCGTGTCCAACTAAGGCACAACGTGTATAACTGCTGCAAAGATCACGGCGTAAAAGCCACGTAGGTAGTTATCCTTTGTGTAGAAGAGGTTGGTGTAGAAGCCAATAGCTGTCACCATGGCGTAGAAGCCAAGTAGGCATAGAAGCCGAGCAGGCGTAGAAGCCGAGTGGCCGTAGAAGCCGAGTGGGCGTAGAAGCCTAGTGGGCGTAGAAGCCGAGTGGGCGTAGAAGTCGAGACGATGTGGACATTTTAGCCAGAATTACGGCTCTTGGAGATATAATCAAATCTCTTGCATTAAATGCAGAGATCTGCCCCCATCCTGCGCATTAATTGCAGAGGTTTGTCTTTAAGATTTGCCATCATTCTGTGCATTAAATACAGATAGGCGCCTCAAATCCTATAAGAAGAGTAACTGCTGACGTAGCAGTCTGTTTGTCTTCTACGGAGCGTAAGAAGCTCACGTCTGTCTGTGTAAAACTAGGCATCGTGTCCCTTTGTATGCGTAAAAGTGGTTTACGCAAAGGGGATGTCACTAAATGACGGTTCGGTGATATTTAATCAAATCTCCTGTATTAAATGCAGAGATCCACCATTATCCTGCGCATTAAATGCAAAGGCGTATTTTGAAGGTCTGCCACCCTTTAAATGCAGAGACGTGCCTCGAGTTCTGTCATCACTCTGCATATTGAATGCAGAGACGTACCTCGAGCCCTGTATGAAGAGCAGCTTTTGACGTGGCAGGCTGTTTGTCTTCTGTGGAGCGTAAACAGCTCACGTCTGCCTGTGTAAAACTAGGCAGCATATTCCTTCGTACGCGTAAAAGCGGTTTACACAAAGGAAATGGCAGTAAATGACAGCCTGGGTTGCAGTCCCGCGCCATCATTATAGCCGTCGTCTGGGTAGTCGTGCAGTACTCTTTGTCAGGAGTCCAGACGTCAGGTTTATTACATGATCTGACAGGTTCATTTCGAAGAATATGAAGCATTTCTCATACACTTCAATGCTACATTGAAAGCGGATGCATTTTATGCCATAAAGGTGATATAGCACCCTTTTTACGTTGAAGCAGCCTGGACATACTGCATCACGTGGATGGTCTTTGAGCTTATACTTTACGCTATGCTCAACGAAAAAGCTCTGTTGCACGTTTGATGGCTCTGAGGTCCTCTATTTATGCTGCCCTGCATCAACATACTGCGTATAGCTATCCAGCATATTTTTCATGCTTCTACAAGACCCCCTTCAAAGCTTTTAAATTCCTCATAATTTGAAACGCTTTCATTGAAGCATGAAACGTTCCTCGTAATTTAAAACGCTCTGAATGGAGCCTAAAACGGTCAAGTCTGACACGTTCTTTTAAGGCTGACTTTATGGCAGGATTATTGGGGATCGGTGTGATCTCTTTCGCCTATAAAAAGGCTGAGGAGTTAACCTGTTCTTCCCACATTTCCTTTACCACACAGAGATGATTGCCGGAGTTCGTCGGTTCGACTTGAGGAAGAAGAAGACCATGTTCTTCCAGCATGTAAGGAGCTGAAAAAGATCGCGTCTTTGAGCAAATATCCTCTGCAACGATGGATCATGGAAGGATATCATAGCCTCCTTTGCTCGGAATAATTAGCAACTTTGTATGGCGGTTCTTTTGGAGAGAGGAAGGGTCATATTTGACCACACAGCTTGCAAGCTGTATCTTCTCCTGATACCTTCGTGGACGAGAGCAGACACTAGCTCTGTCCTCGAGTATTAAGTTGGGTGAAATACCTCAACTCAATCTGTCACTGCGCTGGACGCAGGAAAGCAGATTTACCCTGCTTTTCTGTGTTAGAGGATGGGTCTAGGCCCAGTTTTGTATCCTCCCGCCGTTGACCATATGTCAGTCGGTTTGCGGACACCACTAACTGCTGGAGAAGATGGATGAAGAATTCCGCCCATGCGAGAACCTGACAGAACAGATTCTGGGCGCGATCTTCAGGTGACAATGAGGAAGTCCTTTGTAGACGGGATTTTCCTCATATGTAATCATAAAAATAAAGAAAACCCTTGTAGACTGGATTGCCCTCATATGTAATCATGTTTTAATAAAATCTTCTTTCTTCTATGCATATGATCATCTTGCCATATATTTTGCTGTGAAGTCTGAATATGTGTAGCTTCGACACATCTGGTAATTTTATGCCGACTCTGTTTAGAAAGAGTGCTAGGTTCCGTCCTGTCTTTTACGCATAACTTAAGGATGCGCAGAAAGCCGCTTAGCATTCGAGTATTCGAACTGTCCTGCTGTTAGGAATGAGGAACCGCGTAGAATTCTGAACTGTTACTTCTTATAAATAGAATTCTTGTTCAGACTATCGTCTTCAAGAATGACTTCTCAAAAATCCCTTGGAACAGGGCGAGAAATGGCTGTCAAAAATTGAGTCACCATCTTGAACTGTAGATGAAATATTCAGACTAGAGTCTGGATGAACTTCCAATCGACCCATGGAGAAGATTAATTTTTAATGTTGAACTTTGTATGCTTTCGGGTACTTGGGATATTTTGAGGTCAAGAAGGAGTATCTTCTGTGTGAACTCTCGCATTGACCGCTTTGAGAATCGTTCTGATGTACGCATACTCTGGCCTGCGTATCTTTCAGATGTGCAAAAAGTTATAGCATAAAATCATAAGTTCGTAGCCTCTCGAGCATAAAAGCTGCTGAGCATGAGAGCATTCGGGCGTAGAACTATAGATTTGTAGCTTCTGAAAAGGAAAACTTCTGAGCGTGAAACTGTGGATCTGTTACGTCTGAGCGTAAAAAGCCACCGAGCATGAAATCATAGATTTGTAGCTGCTGAGCGTAAAGTCGTAAATTTGTAGCCTCTCGAGCGTAAAAGCTACCAAGCATAAAAGCATCCGGGCGTAAAACCATAGGCTTATAGTCTGTGAGCATAAAACCGTAGATCTGTAGCTGTCGAGCGTAGAAAAGCTCTTTAGCGTAAAAACCATGAATCTGCTTCGCACAAAAACTTTTTGAATTCGCCGACCGTCCTTCTTCTTTGAGTAATAGGCTGACGTAGTACCCAATCATAACCGAATATTAATTATGAGATTTGGTTCGGGATTCGAGGAGTCCATCCAAACTCTATATATACCTCAAGTTTCTGAGAGCAAACTTTTCATCTGTCCTCTGCGAAAGAAAGCCTTCGACTGTTCGAGTTCTTCTTCATTTCTTCTCCGAGCCTTCAAAGTTTCCAGTAATGGCCTCGAAACAACTCTCCTCCTCTAAGGAAAAGAAGGTTGATTCTTTTTCTTGTTCTTCTGCCCAAGCGAGAACGTCTTCGGTCGGGCAAGGCGAGCTTCATTCTGAGCGAAGTATCCAGCCGACTAGCAGTGCACCCGGCCTTAAAGGTAGAGCTTTTGGGACGGGAAAGAACGACTGAAAATCCTTCGCACACGTTGTACGTGAATGCGCTAGATCGTCTTCTGTGCTGATAGACTCTTCGAGGAAGATGATGAATAGAGATGTTTCATCTTTTACGCCCATATTTCTAATGTGTCAGTGCAAAAAACTCCATATTTTTGCAGTCTGGCGTAAAAGCTTTGACTGTCGAAAGTTGGCATATACTATATAATTTGAGTATTACGCAGGAATAGAAATTCTGGCATAATAACTCAAATTTTGGCAGTCTGGCGTAAAACACAGACTGTCAAAAACTTTGCGTATACTGCCACTCTTGAATTTTACGCCTTGGAATGGGATCCCAGCGTAAAAGCTCAAGTTTTTGCAGTCTTGGCATAAAGCACAGACTGTTGATTTTTGGCGTATGCTGCAAGATCTGAAATATCTAGTTATAGGAACTGATGTGTTTTTCTTGTACTTTTGCAATTAACTTGCATCCGTCTCCGCTAGCCGATGTGATGGGTTTTGTCGCCGGGATGCTGCACTCCAACTATCTGGAGGATCTGTCGCACGTGACATTTCCTATCTCCGGGCCCCAGTATCCTGAAGGAAGGGAAATTTTGATGTCGGCTCAAGGAGAGCGAACGCTGCTGAACATGATTAATGGAGAGCCCCTGACGTACATAGACGGGGACCAATACATATAGCCGGCTTTCTTCTTCGGGGACATGATTGACAAACAGTCCCAGATGAAGCCCAAGAAAGAACTCTGGGTTTTCCCTGTCGGGAGCTTGGTTTTGTATCTGCCCAAGATGCTGAGAGACTATCCCATCTCGGCATTCTTTTATGCTACACATCCCAGGAGGATGTCGTGGACGCTGACTCCCGATCTTCACGGCAGGCCTGGGAAGATATTTCATCTGAAAGGAGCTGACCAGGGGTCATTTGTCAGCCGCCCTTCCGGCTCCGTGACTCTGTTCAGGGGACTCTACCAGGGCAGTGTCTCGAGTGAAGACAGTTTAGTAATCCAGCCGGTCCAATTACTGACTTTTTATAATGATTTTATGGGGCACGGGGGAGTATACCCTAAGGTGAATCCTCGGACAAGTGGGTGGATCACCCCAACAAATCTTTGATGGGCTCGCCTAGCTGAATGGGCCCTGAATTATTTTTAGACCGAGCTGGAGGGCATTGGTCTGTATGCAGCTGTGAGTGCCACCAGTGTCGGGTTACCTCTCAACCCCAACCTATTTTAGGCACTGATGGAGCGATATATCTCGCTCACCGGAACTTTTGCCACTTCACTGGGGGAGTTGGGATTGGTCCTCCACGAGATGGCAAAGATCTCGAGACTGTCGATGGGGGATACTCCATACGAAGAGTATGTTCCCACGAACCGGGAGCTAGGGGATTCAGACCCTCGGGTAGTGGAAGTATACCAGGAGCTGATGTGCCACTACCTCGCTTGCACCACTTTTTATGGTGAGCCCTCAGATTTGGCTCATACCAATAAATGGATATCCTACCTCTTCTTTCACCGGTCCAGGACTGTTAAGCTAGAGAAGGTCTTGGAAGGCAAAGATCAGCCTCTGAATTTTCTGAGCGTGCTTAATGCTCAGGTAGTCGACGATCTCATGGAAGACGCTGGGGCTCCGGATTGGATCCTCAACGAAGGGATAGGGAAGTATCCTGCAGGCACTAAGGCCTATAGTTATTTGAGGCGTTGCCACAGGCCTTTGTCCAAGCTCAACTGGCTGGCTTCCTCTCCATATGGCTGCGCCGACTGGTGGTACCCGGTATTGCATCTGCAGACCGCATTCACCGCAACATGCTATAGCCTGCAGTGCGCCTGGTATTTGGGGCAAGACTGGGCTTGCTCCCTGCCATAGTGTGCCGAATACAAGCTGGCCTGAGGGCCATGACTGACGGGCTACTCGCTGATGAAACTCGACGTGATAGCTTTCCCAGGGTAGAATTACTATACCTGTATTTGATGGGATGGTTAATTCTCTATAACCCCAGGGTTATGTCTCCCGGCTCTGGCAGTAGCTCGGGGGGTAGTTTCTTGTTGAACTACAAGAATTCTTCCTGGAATGTGACCACAGTTTTAGACTGTCGACGGGTGCTGAACTTCAGTCACAGCTGGAAGCTCTTATGTACTGTCCCTCCTATCCATCTCAATCAACAGGGGATCAGACTTCAGGACGTAGGCGACGGGAAGATCGTTCTTTCTCCTGAGTCTTTTAATTGGTTGGTCTGCATTAGACCTTCCCATTTACTCTACAGAAGCGAAGACCGTTGCTTCTTTGAGCCCTACTTGCCTAGTCGGTTTGCCAGGCAATTCGGGTATGACCAGTTGCACATGGGCAATGCCGTCACCAGCTTCAGGTCCAGGGGCAGAATCATTGATAGAGCGAGAGGATGGTGATATTTTATCATGGGTTGTACTGAGGCAACTTTTACCGTGCCCGTCATTTCACTCTCCACGGAGCTGCGCATTCTCCATTCGTATGTCCAGTTCTACGTGGCAACCAACACCTTCCATCGCGATTTTGATATGCATGGAAGTTTTAGGATGCCCTCTTCCAAGCCTGGGGGAAGAGTCAAAGTCCCCTCGATTTCTTCTGACGAGGGTGAGGAGTCCGTCAATCCAGATGAGCCTCTGTTGGCGGTACCAAGGGGTGAAGTACCACCGCCTGCAGGGGCTTTGGTAATCTCTGGGAAGCGAAGGGCTCCTTCTCCGAAGGAGACTTCCCCTCGTGAGAGGAAGAAGAAGACGGTTACTCGTCCTCTCCGGATTTCTGGTATTGAGGCTCCTAGAAGTGAGCCTGCATCTCCCCATGTCGGGGATGATTCTTTGATTGGAGGTTCCTCGCCTTTTAGAGAGGGACCCTCTAATGTTCCGGCTGGTGGTGCCAGAGAATTCCTATTGGAGGCTGTTGTCGCTGCTACCGCTTCAGGTAGTGAAACGAGATCGCCTTCGGGACCGAGCCGAATGAGGATATCTTTATCCGAATCAGCATCGGGATAGACCCCTGCCGTGTCTGTAGGTGCACCCGGCGAGATTCCATCTGGTGAACCTCGAGTGGATCTCGGCGAAGATTCGGAAGAGTTCCTGCCGATGTCTGTTAGCACACCCCCTTCTACAAGTATGACAACTTGCCTAGCATCACTAAGAAATGATTTAGCTGTACTGGCCGCAGATGCGACATATACACCATTGGCCATGGGTAAATGTCGTCTTCTATGCCTCTTCTTTAGGAAAATTAACATTATGTTGATATTAACTTCCTTTTGTCTTCTTTTCAGGGGAAGAGATCTTCGGGGAGGGCAGTATAGATGCGCCCTTTGGCTCTGTGTCAGGTCCTGGCGGCGACACGGAGGTGCCTGACTTTGAAGAGGAGACACTTTCGGGTGTCGGCTCGCCTGTCGAAGAGATTCCGATATCTCAAGAGGAGGACGAGCCTGTCATTGCGATAATGCCTCCTTTGAGCACGCCGATTACTTCGTCCGGTATTAGCGCTTCTTCTTTTGTCGCACCATCTGTTGAGGCGACGGCCGTGGCAACATTGTCTGCAGTTGTTCCTAGAGGAAGATTCGCCAATATCGCGGCCACTCTCAGCGTCCATTCGGATCTAGCTGCGCTGACCGAGAACTATACTAGTATCTTCTACACCACCTTGAAAATGTTAATATCAATGGTGTTGGAGAAGAATTTGAGCTTTGCGTCGCTGAGGAGGTCCTCCCGGTCTGCGATAGTGCCGATCCGATAATTTAATGACACTGGGGTAGCTGACACGGTGGAGAAGATAGTTAATGGTTTGGAGCAACACATAAACGAATACTTGCAGCTAGCTCGAGGCAATATTGACGATCTCGTTCAAGCTAGGTACGACTCCCTGACTGCGCAGCTTGTTGAACAGATGGAGTCTCTAAATAAGTCTATCGCGGCTCAGCAGCAGGAGATGGATCATAAGCGTGTCCATTTGGAGTATGTCATCCCCGAGTTGACCCTGTACGAAGCCGAATATGAGGAAGTGGCAGCGAAGGCCCGTATATTGAAGGATGAGCTCGTTCAAGTGGAGGTGAAGGCTCTCTCTTTGTCGGCAGCCCGAGATTTGCTGAAGGAGCGACGGGCGACTGTTCAGCAGAATCTGACGCATGTGCGTGTTATCCATGCTGATTTTGTGCAGGCTCGATCTGAGCTAGTTGCTTTGAACAATGATACAGCAAGGTTAGAGAGGGCTCTTGCCGACGTCTTGAACTCCCGGAATGAGAGAATGGTTGCTCTGGCATAGCAGATTCGTGACCTAACCGCTCCTCCCGAATGATGTAACTTTTTGCTTTTCAATGTACTTTTGCTTTTCAATGTACTTTTGCTCTTTCTGGAAGTAATAAAGAGGCTCTTATCTGACTTTGTGGACCCATCATTTTGGAATATAAATAACAGGTTTGGGTGAAAGTGATATCAGAGGTAATATGGACGTAATATACTCTCGATAAGTTTTAGCAGGATATATCTATTCAGAGGTTATATGGACATGATAGAATATGCTTTTAGCTAAAATTTGTACACAAAACACTATCAGAGGTAATATGGACGTGATAGGTCTCGAAGTTCCAAATTAGTTAAACATATCTATTCAGAGGTTATATGGACATGATAGAATACGATCCAACTAGTTTCGTTTTGGAAGTAGTATTGTCAGAATAAGGTCTTCACCATACTCCATTTGAGTAAAGGAGGTTAAGCATAGTACCTTTTCAAGAATTTGCCATTGATAGGAGCCATTAACAGGTCTCCATTAGGCTTGGCTAACCTGTAAGCGCCGTTTGAGAACGTCGTCTCGATCACATAAGGGCCTTCCCATTTGGGCTGGAATTTGCCCTTACTCCTGTGAGTAAGAATCATCGGCCTTCTTACAGCTAAAACTAGCTCATCGACTTTGAACACTCTTTCCTTTACTTTTTGATTAAAAGCTCTAGAAATGCGTGCTTGGTATAACGCGATACGCTGTTGAGCCTGAAGGCGTTTCTCGTCTAATCCTTCTAGCTCTTGAAGCCTTAACAGGTAATTCTTTTCTTGTAGCCACGACTATCCTGAGTGACGGAATTTGGATCTCGATGGGGAGAACTGCTTTGCTTCCGTAAACTAATGAGAATGGGGTACAACCTGTCAGTGCTCGTACCGTTGTGCGGTATGCCTAGGGACATTCTCCCAGCTTCTCATTCTAATCCCTCTTGTTCGCAGAGACGAACTTTAGCTTGATAATGGTTTTATTAAAAGCTTCCGCCAAACCATTAGCAGCAGGATTATATGCCGTAGAGGCCATATTCTGTATCCAATTTTTATCGCAAAATCGATGAAACGCTTGGCTGATGAATTGAGGCTCATTGTCATGAATTATCCTCCGGGGAATCCCAAAATGATAAATGACGTAATGCTTGATGAAGCTGATCACATTATATGCCTTCACCTCAGCAAGAGGGATCGCCTCTGCCCATTTGGAGAAATAATCCGTGATGGCCAGTATGAACCGGTAACCTCTGGAGAAGAAGGGTGAATAGGACCAATGATGTCCATACCCCATGCTTCGAAAGGCCAGGACACAACCGTAGGATGTAGATATTCAGAAGGTTGATGGATAAAGTCTGTATGGACTTGACAGGCTCTACACTGTCTCGCGTACTTTATTGCATCTGTGATCATAGTAGGCCAGTAATAGCCCATTCTCCTGATGCGATCCTGTAGCTTAGGACCGGGTTGATGTGCTCCGCATACGCCTTCGTGAGCTTCACGGATAATCCGATGTGCTTCATCACCAGAGAGACATCATAATAATAGTCCATCATAGGTCCGACGATATAGACACTGTGAGGACGCCTCAAAATAGAAGCGCAATGATCTTCTTTTGACGGATACTGCTTCTTTAGGGTCTTCTGGCAAGATTCTGTATGCTACAAAATCTATAAAGGGACTTCTCCAGTCTCTCCTGGGAGGATCTGTGTTCACAGCGTAGCTGCGTTCTATGTGAAAGTTGTTTTTCATACAGAATAAATCTCTTTTAAGAAGGATCACCGAATTCTGCCTTCTTATAGGGGTAGCTAAATCTGTAGCTAGACTGGCTAGGGCATCAGCTTCCAGATTCTGAGATCGAGGTACATGCTCTAGGAAGAATCCTTTGAATGTTATGGCTATCTCGACCGCTGCTCGCTGATGGGGGATGAGGTATGGATTCCGGACTTCATATATTTCTCTGACTTGATTGACGATCAGCAGAGAATCACCGAAAGCTTCCAGAGATTCGACGCCCAATTCTTTAGCGATTTGGAGCCCGATTAGTAGAGCGTTGTACTCTGCCACATTGTTAGAACAGGGCTCACTAAGAGAATATGCTCGGTAGATGACGAGCTTATCAGGAGTAACCAGGGCAATTCCTACTCCCGAAACCACGTTTTCCCTGGGACCAGTCTTGGAGGCACCATCGAAGAACAGTTGCCATGCATCACTTTCCATTATGGAATTACATTCTGCAACTTCGTCGGGAATGTCCTCGTACAGTTTGGAGGCCTCCGGGATCGGATGAGCAGCTAGGAAGTCAGCCAATGCTTGGCCTTTGACAGACTTCTAAGGGACGTACACCATGTCATACGGTGTTAATAACATCGCCCAAGTCGTAAGTCAGGAATTAAGAACACTTGGCTTGTTCATCAGTACCCGAAGAGGATTGATCTTGGAGATGATGTGAATGGTTTGGCCTGTGACATAGTGCCGCATTTTCTAGATAGCGAACATCAGAGCTAAGCATTCTTCTCTACTAGGTTGTACCGGTGTTCGGCTCTGACCATCATCCTGCTGAGGTAGTAGATAGCCTGTTTGTGACCCATATCATTCTTTTGTGCGAGAAGAGCTCCCAGAGAATGATCCATCGCTCGAACATACAGCACGAATGGTCTTCCTATGACGTGAGGCACCAGAACTGGCGGACTAGTGAGGTAGCATTTGATATCGTTAAACGCTTATTGACAGACTTTGTCCCATACGAAGGATACACCTTTCTTCATGAGACAAGAAAAGGGCTGACATCTCCCAGAGAGGTTGGATATGAATCTGCGGATATAAGCCAGACGACCTTGAAATCCCCTGAGTTCTCTCAGATTACGGGGCGGTCGCATTTCTAAGATGGCCTTGACTTTATCAGGGTCCACTTGAATGCCTTTGGCGGTAATGACAAATCCTAAAAATTTGCCACTAGATACCCCTAGAAAGGAATTTGTAGGATTCATTTTGAGTTGATGTTGGCGCATCAATTCAAATACTGTCTTCAAGTCTTGGATGTGATTATCCTTGAGGCGGTTTTTGACAGCTACATCGTCCACTTAACACTCTACTGTCTTGCGTAAATGCTCATGGAATATGTTACTCATAGCTCATTGGTACGTAGCCCCGGCATTCTTCAATCCGAAGGGCATGACCGTATAGCAATATACCCCCAATGGTGTCCGGAAGGCAGTATGCTTCTCGTCCTCAGGATGCATCTTGATTTGATTGTATCCGGAAAATCCGTCCATGAAAGACATACGTTCAAAACCGCATGTATTGTCAATCATGACGTCAGTGATGGGAAGAGGAAACTCATCCTTGGGGCAGGCTGCATTCAGATCTCGGTAATCGATGCAGATACGTACTTTCCCATTCTTTTTCATGATCGGGACAACATTGGCGACCCAGTCGGGATATTGTTCTTTCTGAATGAAACCGCAGGCTATCAACTTCTTGATTTCAGCTTCAATGGCGTCCATCATATCTGGGCAGAACCGGCGTTGGTGCTGCTTCACATGCTTCAAATCGGGCAATATATTGAGCTTATGAGTAGCCACCTTTGGATCAAGGCCTGGCATGTCCTCATAATTCCAAGCACAGATGTCGATATATTCTTTTATCAGCTGGATAACTTCTTCCTTTTCTGCTTCAGAAAGATTGTTACTGATAAATATCGGCTTTGGCGAAAGTTTATCCCCAACGTCAATATGGATAACTTTATCTTCAGTGGGAGGTTCTCTCTGCTCGAAGCGGAACTCCCATTGTGTATCCATTTACTGAGCCCAAGTGTCATTCTCAAACAGTTCAGATTCTCGTTCGTCTGCTTCGAAAGAATCTGTCACTACCATATTTACTGATAATGTTCGTTCGAGAGCATGAGATGAGTCGGAGGGCGCTGAGCCATTTTGAGAAGAGGAAAAGATATCCTCGTTTGAATCAGGAGTTGCAAGGGAGGTGGTATACCCTAACCCGAAACGAGTTCGTTGATAGTAGGGATCGCCATGCAGCGGCATTCGTCTGCCTTTCCCGTAGTTGAGACCTGGTTCCAACTTCAAGTTATAACCCATACTTTGCATGATCTTCAAAGCTTGCGGGCTGTATCTGTGAACCTGTATTTTACTGGCATCGTCATCGGAAGAATCTTCTTGCACAGTCGGTTCATTGTGCATGCGGCCGAAGACTCTTGAATGTTGACTGCTACAAGTAGGCGGGATAATGAAGATAGAATCCTCATGTGGTCCATATGTCATGGTGACATTGGATGATGATGCCACTTCCCACATATACGGATGATAGGAATCTATAGCTTCCAAGAATTTTTGCGCTATAGGTTCTATATCGTCATGGGGAGAGGATTCCTGGTTCGGAATTTGAGCGTCAATATACTGTAAAAGAGGATGTTTATTATCATCTGAAACTTCGTTCCTGATTGCATTTACATCAATCGGCTGCCTGTTGCGCCAAAGGTTGATGACCAAGGGTGGAGGCTTCTGGTTCAAAGTGATCACTAGAGGATCACCCCCTTTTCTTGACCTGGTTTTTTTCAGGTGGATAGCCATAGAAGAGTAGTCCATCCTTTCACCATAATTGACAGAGGTTGCTTGGCAGAGGGTTCTTCTGGCTCCCGGTAGGATTCCTTCTCTGCTTCGGCTGACACCTCTTCCGTGTAGTCTTGAGAGTACAATACGACATCATAGTAGTAGGATTCTACTCCTTTGAACGGGTTCAGGTCAGCAAACTCCGTTTGTACTATTTCTTGGGCATCTACATATTTAAAGCATTGATGTAGAGTCGAAGGAACGATATTGTGGTCGTGGATCCAAGGTTTGCCTAGCAGAATGTTGTAGGACACCGCTGAATCAATGACATAACATGTAGCCACCGATCTGAGGTTGTCAATCTGGATACTCAGGCAAATTTCCCAAACGACTTACTTTTCCTTGCGTTGAAACCCACAATTGTAGTGGTGGTGTAGGCCAATTCGCTGGTAGGAATCCTCAGTGGTCTAAGCAGACTATGAGGAATGATGCTGATTGACGATCCCGGATCTATGTGAATCCGGTCGACCTCTATGGAACCGATGTACCCGGTGTAATAGAGGGGCCTGTCATGCCTGTTTAATTTTAACAGCATGTCATCTTGAGTGAAAGTGATATTCGGGACCACCTCCATCACACTGTGGCATTGAGGGCATGCCACTGGTTCTTCGTCAGGGGACTTGAGCTGGGTCAAGTATGCATCCGCTTGTATCAGTGCTTCACTCAGGACTAGACGAGTGTCTTGGGAGAGGCTGAGTAGTTCGAAGATGGACAACCTGGCTGGTGTATTAGCCAGTTGGGCCAGGATGTCAAAGTTGTACGGCTTCTCTAAACCTTTGTTTCGAATGTTTTTCACAGGTTTATCAAAATGTACTTCTTTTTGCTTCCCTCTGTCCGCCGAAGTTGGTCTCGAAGGACCGGCCTCGGGTACGGCGAATTCAGGCTCTGAAGGCTTGGCAGCTGAAGCGTCTGCCGTTGCATCTTCCTGGCTGGTTCCATAGTCCTGGAGGTAAGCTTTCCCTGAATGGGTTCCAGTAGCCAAGACCTCGTCCTCTGATGCCGATTGTACCATAATTATGTGACACGGCTTGTGCTTTGAGTTCTTTTTAGACTTAGCCTTAGCAGCTTGAGTCTCTTTCTCGATCTCTGGCACCAGATCTGGATGAACCCATATGATCTCGCCTCGCTGGGTAGTTAGGGGTAGCAGGTCATAATTTTGACCCCTAGCCGGAGGGAGATTAACGATGTTTATCGTTATCCAGGAAATAGGTGTAACACCATCCGGGACTTCTTGGGGAGGCAGATTGCCAAATTGCAGAGAGATCATGTTGGCCTTGACCATCTTCTCGCTGTTGCGCAGAGTGATGGCCTTAGCATCGATCAGCTCCTAGATCTTCCTTTTCAGTACATAACACGCCTTTGTAGGATGGTGTACGTATCTGTAGAAGATGCAGTACTTGGGGTTATTATTACTGCCGATTTTATTGGGCCGCTTCTCCTCCGGAAGGGTAATCTTGCCACTTTTGATGAGATACTCAAATATGCTTAGAATATCGTCATCGTCGAAAGAGTACACTTTAATGGGCCTGGAAGTCCCAGGTTTTGTCTGCGTGGTTGCCGTAGTCTTTTGTCTGGACGTATTAATCGCCAGAGCTTCTTTTCCTTTAGAACTGCGAGGATGGTCGCTGTTAGGGGATGACCTCTTGCCTCTGTCGGAGGTAGAGATCATGATGCCATTGTCACGCGCCTTGCGACTGTTGTCCTCGGCGGCTACCACTGAGATGATGAACGAGGACCAATCATGGAACTGATATGGTCCTGTGAACACCGAGATGACGAGAAGAAGGTTCTTCCTGCAAATGTCCACCAATGCCGATTCTGGAACTCTGGGAGGCATTTGCAAAGAGGCTTGACGAAAATGTTCGATGAAGGTGCGAACGTCCTCTTTTTCCCTCTGCTTCACTTAGATGAGAGAGGACATCGACATGTCCATGCCTTTCTCTTAGAATCTTGCGAAGAATAAGGCTTTGAAGTCGTCGAAGGAAGTAATGCAGTTGTCCGTCAGGCTGCGGTACCACTGGTAAGCCACTCCCGAGAGACAGCCCTTGAACACCCGAGTGAGAAGGGCATCATTCCCCTGTAGTAACACCGTCATCATACTGAAGTAGTTCATGTACTGACTTGGTGATGTTTTTCCCTCGAACAGAGCCATGGTCTATGGTTTGTATTTAGGAGGGAAAGGGGCCTCTTCCCAGATAGCCGGGTAAGGCTGGTTGATTCCCAATTTCTTGAACTGATCTTTGTGCTTCAAGGCATCAAATTGGGCTTTCAGCTCCCGTACTGCCTGCATCGGATTTTTAGCCGATAACGGGACCACGGAGTGGTGAGGAATCGGTTGTATTACGACTCCAACGGGAGGTAATACATTCTTCGAGTGAGGGAGCGGAGGAACTGCTGACTCTTGATCTAGAGCAGGCTCTTGGATCGTGTTGGATGGTGGTAAGTCTACCCCTACACGTATCTGAGTTGGAGGGACCGATGCTTGAGCCACGGCAGCTGTGTGTTGAGTTAGCATCATCTGGTGCATGTTCTCCATCATGGATTGCATCTCTTTCAGAGACGTCTCCAGTATAGTGATGTGTTGCTCAGCGCTCCCGGACGGGGAAGCTTCCTCGCGTTCATCTCCAATGGCATAAACTCCCATCTCCCTGGGTGTCATTGAAAGATTAGTATAGGTCTCTGTAGAAGTTGACTCTATACTTTCGGCGTCTGATTCAGGAGACTGGCGACCCCAAGCATCAGAATCAGAAGAGTACGAAGCTGATTGTCGTGACCTCGAACGAGTATTTTGGAATACCCCAGCTTCAGTGTTCCTAAGGAGTTGGTTGAATCTCCTTCGGCTCGGAGTTCTAGAGGGATAACGTCTTGAGCCCGACCTTCCCCTAGGTATGTGTGAAGCCATGTTCACTGATGCATGCGTGGGCTCTTCTTTCTGGAAAGACGGAGAGTAGCTCAACCGGTCAAAAACTGACCGTTTTGCTTCCGAACAGCAACAATTAATTATAATCCTATGACTATTACAACAGTGCTCACTAGGAGGCGTAATAGACATGCTGGAAGATCCCCTCTCCTTGCATTTCTGGATCAGATACTTGTGAAGGTCAGGAGGAGTTACATAAGAAGAAGATGATGGCTTGTTCCTTATGTTCACATCAGTGGGCATCCGGATGTTGGAAACCATAGTTTTCCCTGTGCCACCTATATACAACAGGTTGGCCATCTGGGTAGCGGATAATCCCCGAGGAGGGTGTCTTTTCGCAATTTGAGCCTTTTTTACGCTGAGGGGCTTCTCCTGGCATAATTTGGAGCTCTGCTCTGGTTGGCGTAAAGTTGAGGATGTCCTCAGTCGGCCGTCAGCCTCTCGCGTAATCCGGAGGGTGGGCAGATTATTCCCTTGCTGGCGTAAAGGCCGAGAAGTTGAGTAGTCCGTCGCTTGCTTTTCCTTGAGTAGATTGCAGGGATCATCTGCTTTTCTACGAAAGGCAGATGCATTTTTACGCATGGAGCGCGTTTGGAATTTTTGATTTGGCGCTAAGGCATTGTCAGAGATTTTGTCTGTTCCGCCAGGGACGGGAGACTGGTTTCTACGCGCAGAGCATGGTGTGTACTTCTGGACTAGCGCTGAGGCATTGTCCAAATTTTCTTCTGTTCTGCCAGGGACGAGAGACTGAATTTTACGCGTAGAGAGCGGAGTATACTTCTGGATTAGCACTGAGGCATTGCCAGAAGTTTTGTCTGCCCTGTCAGAGATAGCGCAGAGTATACTTCTGGATTGGTGCTGAGGCATTGCCAGAAGTTTTGCTGCCCTGTCAAAGACAAGCGACTGAATTTTAAGCGCAAGGCGCGGAGGGAGCAATGCTACAACCTCGTTGGTCGGAGAGATCGAAGAGATCGGAGAGTCGACAGGAATGGTAGAGGATGTCTTGGGCATCCAGACCTTATGCAGTTTTCTGTTGTCTTAGACAGAGAGAGAGTGAGAGCTACCCCCTGTTAGAAGCATGTGTTCGTAGGTAGACTGGTCGAATTGTACGACCAGGGTCTTCTACACGGATCCCACGGATACCGTATCGTTTTGAGCAATTGCTTCCTCGTCAGAAGAGAAAGATGTCCCCAGTAGAGTCGCCATCTTGTTGTTTGATAAAATAAACGAAAGATATGCAAACGAGGATTTATACGAAAACCCGCTCTTTATATTTACAAACAAACAGTATAATTAATCTTATACGAGGATGTCGAGTACAATTTTTTAATCTGGGTAAATATTACTATAGGAGTCTGATCTGCAGTCGATCACTTTGTCCCTTGGACCACACGATGATGAAGAAGTGCTGTAGAAGACAGAAAGCAGCTTCGAAGGTTGCTAAAGAGAGTGGATACTCGATGCCAAAGTCGTCGATCACTACCCTTTGCCTGAGCTCTGGATTCTTCTCTCTTGAAATCTGCGACCAAATCTCGACCTCTCAATCTTTCGTTTCTCGACCTTGGATCTGATACTAGATTTCTTGACCAATTTCTGACCTTCGATATGATACTCTATTTTTTGACCCTGGACCTCTGTTGATAGAGGTCTCTATTTATAGAGTTTTAGTGACAGTGACCACTCAGACGGTGTAGAAACCGAGTAGTAGAAAATACAGCACCCTTTTACACGACAGTTACAATAACCATTGCCTGCGTATAGATGACCTTTTGAATGAGCGTGTGACGCGTGTCCAACTAAGGGACAACACATATAACTGCTGCGAAGATTACGGCGTAGAAACCAAGTAGGTAGTTATCCTTTGTGTAGAAGAGGTTGGTGTAGAGGCCAATAGCTGTCACCATGGTGTAGAAGCCAAGTAGGCATAGAAGCCGAGCAGACGTAGAAGCCGAGCAGACGTAGAAGCCGAGTGGGCATAGAAGCCGAGATGATGTGGGCGTTTTAGCCAGAATTATGGCTCTTGGAGATATAATCAAATCTCTTGCATTAAATGCAGAGATCTGCCCCCATCCTGCGTATTAAATGCAGAGGCTTGTCTTTAAGATTTGCCATCATTCTATGCATTAAATGCAGATACGCGCCTCAAATCCTGTACGAAGAGTAACTGCTGACGTGGAAGTCTGTTTGTCTTCTACGGGGCGTAAGAAGCTCACGTCTGCCTTTGTAAAACTGGGCAGCGTATCCCCTTGTATGCGTAAAAGCGGTTTACGCAAAGGGGCTGTCACTAAACGATGGTTCGATGACATTTAATCAAATTTCCTTCATTAAATGCAGAGATCCTCCATTATCCTGTATATTAAATACAGAGGCGTATTTTGAAGGTCTGCCACCCTTTAAATGCAGAGACGTGCCTCGAGTTCTGTCATCACTCTGTGCATTGAATACAGAGACTTGCCTCGAGCCCTGTATGAAGATCAGCTTTTAACATGGCAGGCTGTTTGTCTTCTGTGGAGTGTAAACAGCTCACGTCTGCCCGTATAAAACTAGGCAGCATATTCCTTCGTACGCATAAAAGCGGTTTACGCAAAGGAAATGGCAGTAAATGATAGCCTGGGTTGCAGTACCGCGCCATCATTATAGCCGTCGTCTGGGTAGTCGTGCAGTACTCTTTTGTCAGGAGTTCAGATGTCAGGTTCATTGTATGGTATGACGGTTCATTTCGAAGAATATGAAGCGTTACTCGTACAGTTCAATGCTGCATTAAAAGCGGATGAGTTTTACGCCATAAAGGCGATGTAGCACCCTTTTTACGTTGAAGCAGCCTGGATATACTGCATCACGCGGATGGTCTTTGAGCTTATACTTTATGCTGTGCTCAGCGAAAAAGCTCTGTTGCACGTTTGATGGCTCTGAGGTCCTCTATTTACGCTGCCCAGCATCAACATGCTGCGTATAGATATCCAGCGTATTTTTTATGCTTCTACAATAATCAAATCTCTTGCATTAAATACAGAGATCTGCCCCTATCCTGCACATTAAATGCAGAGGCGTGTCCCGATGTTCTGCTACCATCTGCGCATTAAATGCAGAGACATGCCTCGAGACCTATACGAAGAGTAGTTTTTAACGTGGCAGCCTGTTTGTCTTCTATGGAGCGTAAACAGCTCACGTCTGCCTGTGTAAAACTAGACAGCATATTCCAGAGGCGTGTCTCAAAGATTTGCCATCATTCTGCGCATTAAATGTTGAGGCGTATCTCAAAGATTTACCTTCATTCTGCGTATTAAATACAGAGACGTGCCTCGTGCCCTGTACGAAGAGCAACTTTTGACGTGGCAGCCTGTTTGTCTTCTGTGGAGCGTAAACAGCTCACGTCTGCCTGTGTAAAACTAGGCAACGTATTCCCTTGTATGCGTAAAAGCGGTTTACGCCAAGGAAATGTTACTAAACAACAGCCTGGGTCACTGTGCCGCGCCATCATTATAGCCGTCGTCTGGGTAGTCGTGCAGTACTCTTTGTCAGGAGTCAGACGTCAGGTTCACTACATGATTTGACAGGTTCATTTCGGGAAATATGAAGCTTTCCTCGTACACTTCAATGCTGCATTAAAGCGGATGAGTTTTACGCCATAAAGGCGATATAACACCCTTTTTACGCTGAAGCAGCCTGGACATACTGCATTACGCGGATAGTCCTTGAGCTTATATTTTATGCTGTACTTGGCGGAAAAGCTCTGTTGTACGCCGATGGCTCTGAAGTCATATTTTACGCTGCCCAGCATCAACATGCTACATATAGCTATCCAGCGTATTTTTCATGCTTCTACAATACAGGAGGAGATGAGTTTCTTACAGGCTAATTTTACTTATGAGCTGGTGCGATTGCCAAAGGGTAAGAAGGCTTTGAAAAATTGATGGATATTTAGAGTGAAGCAGATAATTGATGCAACTCACCCTCGATACAAAGCGAGACTGGTAGTTAAAGTCTACGGTCAACAGAAGGGCATAGATTATGATGATATCTTTTTGCCAGTCGTCAAGTAGTCTATTCGGTTGGTGCTAGCATTGGCCACCAGTTTTGACTTGGAGGTCGAGCAGATGGACGTGAAGATGATATTCCTCCATGATGATCTTGAGGAGGAGTTGTACATGGAGCAGTCAGAGGAATTTTGTGAGAAGGGCAAGTTACACTTGTTCTGCCGATTGAGGAAGAGCTTGTATCGTCTGAAGCAGGCTCTGAGACAGTGGTATAGGAAGTTTGAGTCATTTATGGGGGGCATGGTTAAGCACGGACGATATCGTATCACTGTGTATTTGTGAGGTACTTTACTGAGGATGATTTTATTATTTTACTGCTCTATGTTGATGATATGCTACTGGTGGGTCTGAATGCTACTAGGATAGCAGAGTTGAAGTGCCAACTGGGCGCGACCTTCTTTTTGAAGGATTTGGGCGCAACAAAGACCATTCTTGTGATGGAGATCAGCCGAGATAGAGAGTCCAAGCTGCTATACTTGTCCCCAAAAAAGTATATTGTCACTACCACATTCTGAAAACAGGGGTATTTTTGACTTTTTATAATTTTTAGTATTGTGGTATTTATATTAATTGAATTCTCAATATTGTATTTAAATTAAATAATTGCATGAGGTGTGTATTTAAAAAATATTATATTATATACTGCGTTCTTAATGTCTGAGCTGGTAGACTTGACCTAGAGGCCACTAGACGAACACCTGATCGAATAATGGGGATTATGTATTTAATTATTCTGCTGGATTTTATAAATTAATTATATGATGTTAACTTGTGTTTGGTTTAGGTCAAACCCTAGAAACTTCCATTAGGACTAACCCTAGAGTGAAACCCTAATTTTCCATGGTAGTTATAGACTTGAAGCCCTAGAGGTGACTAAACCCTAGTTAATTAGTTCTCCATGACTTAAACATGAAGGATTAGCTTAACCCTTCATTAGAAAACCCTAAACCTAGTTTTCACTATAAAGGGAGCCACCCACAACCCTTTTCTCCTTCATAAAGAAAGAAACCCTAGCCTCCATCAAGGAAACTTTTCCCCCACCTCCAGATTTCGAAATCAAACCCTAGGATTCCATTTTCCACCTTCAAAACAAGAAGAAGCAAGGAGCTTGGGTCAAGGAACCTTGGAAAAGAAGAGCTTTCATAGGGAAACCATCTCCCTATAGGTAAAACCCTATTTTTATTCTTTTATTTCTGTTTTTCTGATGTTATTACCCATTAGGAAAACCCCCTTGCTGTTTAGATTTCGTTTTAGGGTTTTGATTTGGGTTTTGGTGACCTACATTGGTTTTCCCCAATTTTTGTGAATCCTAACCCTAGGGGTTTGTATGTAGGCAGATTTCATCTCATATATATAGGGGGAACTCGATTTTTTAGGGTTTTGATTGAGGATTTATGGGTTGGTATGTGAACTCGTTTTTCTGCACACCAAGTGTTGGGTAATATGTTTTTAGGTTTTACCTATCTCTGTAATTTAAATTCTGCATAGTAGTTATACCAATCTGGTTACCTAGCTGTTTGTGTATTAAGTGTATAGGTGGGTGGTGATTTAAGGTTGCTGCACAGTCGGGTTCAGTGGGGAGAAGAAACACTGTGTGTGTCTCAGAATTTCCCAATGACTGTGAGTATACCTATGTGTAATTATGTAGTGTGGGATTTATGTTTGTGTATCAGTTAGATCCCTGTCCAGACCAGAGTATTTCCTGTGTGTAGATTTCAGGGTATCATATCTGGGGGTAAGTTGCAGTGTTGTTCCTGTGTGTGTGAGGACTGTGTTTGGGATTCTGGTCAGTCGGGCTTGGGAAAAACTGAGCAGTCGGGTTTTGGGTGAAGGGTATTCCTGTGCAGAGAGTGTGTACTGTGCATCAGTTCTGAACCTATGTAAAATTCGAGTATCAGAAACTGTGTGTATCTGCAAGTATCATTGTGTGAACCTGTATAATTGTGTATGGCTGTGTTGTGTGCAGGGAGTTACCTACATTGTGTGTGAGATAGCAGTTTGGGTTCCTCACAGGTAGGTTGTAGCCTAGGTAGCAGGGAAATTGGGGTTATCATGAGGAAGTAGTGTATTGAAGGGGCATGTGTGATAGTATGTGAGATACCTAGGTGTCTATGTGCCAGTGTGTCTGTGCCAATGGAGTATCAATACCTGTGTCAGTTGTGTGAATCTTGTGATGTGCAGTGTGCAGAATTATGTATGAGTGAACTTAAATCCTAGAGTAGCAGTGAGAATTCTGTGAGGAGAGGGAGAGCAATGTGCAGATTTCTGGGTGTGAGAGGGTTAGATAGAGCAGAGTTAGCTGTGTGTGTCCCAGAGTTTAAGTGCCAGCGTATCTAAATGCCTGTGTGAGTGAACCTGTGTATCAGGTGTATAGGTTAGAGTATCAGAGTATTGAAATTGCCTGTAGGAAGTATAAGTAGCAGTGTGGGTTAGTTCAGTGTCTGTGTATACCAATGTCAGTGTATAGTCCTATGTGTTGATGTGTGTGTGTGTGTAGGATTAAGAACCAGTGTGTGTTAGTGAGTGAATTCTGAGAGTGAGGGACAGGGAGATCTGGGGGTATTGGATAGAACCTGTGTGTGTAGGTAATTGCAATTTCAGTGAGTATAGGTCAGTAGTGTCTAGATGGGGTGGCTGTGTGAACTTACATATGTGTGTGAACCAGTGTATCAGTGAGGAGAATGAGTGTGAGAGAATACCTATGAATCTGTGTAGCTCAAGAGTGTATCAATGTGTCAGTATGTTTAGTATCAGTAGGTTTCTGAACTGTGCAGTGAGGAAACTGTGTCAGTGAGCAGTGAGAACCAGTGTGTATCAGTGAATACCTGTGTTAGCAGTGTGTGTGAGTTCTGTGAGTGTTAGTCAGTGTGATGGCCTCAGAAATTCCTAGGTTGGTTAGAAATAACCCTGTGTGCAGGGGTGTAACTACATGTTGTTCAGACTTGCCACTGTGCTAAGCTTGTGTATCCTGTTCAGAGTAGGTATTGTAAATTCAGTGTGTGCAGGATACAGTTCAGTTCTTAAAAATTTAAAAAGGAGTAGTAGCAACTGACCTTGAGTATATTAATAGGAAATTGTCAGTTAATAGTTAGTGTTATGGTGTAGCAGTTAGATAGTACCTGAGTTTGGGGAATACTCTAATGATATCAGACCTGATACTAGGATGAGGTACATGTGCAGATGCATATGTACTCAGTTAGTAGTAGGAGTACTATGCTCAGTAGTGACAGTTAGTAAGATGGTTTGGGGAGCTAAGGTTTAGTGAAGCTAGGTGTACAGTAAGGAAAACAAGAGGTAAAGTGTGTGTCAGTCCTTAAGGTATTGATACATGGGGGTGTGTAATACTAAATTATCAGGGTAAGTGTGATATGGTTAAGTAATAACTTAGTACCATGGTATATGAGTCAATGATATGATTAATAACATCTAGTATAGTAAATATTAGTTAGTATTAGTAGTATTAGTTAGGTATTAACTATTGTAGACTAATAGTTGGTCTAGTATTGACCTAACTAACCTTGCATAGACCTAGAAAGGACCCTGTACCTAGCATAGAACTAGGGTATGCATGTAGCCTTTTTAAAAAACACTTTTGATATGGATATTTGATATTTTTAGGTGACTGTGACTTCATCTTGGACATCGATCCTCACACCTTGCTCAGGACCACAGGCGAGTACATTCTCTGATTAGTTTCTAATTCATGATATCTCCTATGTTTCATTGTATCTAGTGTAAATATCTACATTTCGACACGCTGGTTACACGGATTGGTATACACGGATCTCGTCATGAGATGTTATTCCTTTTTCATGGTGTAGCTTGTACAAGACTTGTTTCCTTGTTATCTTGTGCATGTACAGACACTGATTTCCGGGGAGATTTGCTACCTCCCTAGGGAATCCCGTGCCATAGCGTACCATGATTGGATCTACTATACCAGTCGGGGGTGGGGAGTATTTTAGTGTAGATATGTGATCATACCCAACTTTACATGCATCATAGCTCACCCCACGTCTCACGTCGGGTGCGGCCTGACCATCTCAGTGCCTCATAGCTGTTACGTGTGATTAGCCTGACCTCTACATGCATCATAGCTAACCAACGGTTAGCCTGACCTTCGTGAATCATAGCTAATCACATGTAACCAGCCTGATCAAGTTCCCAAGCCGATCACATGTTAAAGCTAGTACTCACACACTTAGTCATAGGACTCTTGCTCATTGACATATTGCTTCTTTTCCTGTATTTACTTACAGTATTTTCAGTATTTCTTTTGTTGTACATTTCTCGTACCTATACATGCATCTGGTATATTTCCATCTAGAACTGCTACATAGTTTTTATCATAAATAAAGAACTGCTATTTAGAGATGTACTTTGCTCCTTCCTGACTGGAAAATATTTTTCCAGACTGTGACCTTAGTGGACTTGGTTCCGACACTTGAGGATTGGATGTTACTGATTGCAGGTATGATTATTTTGTTATTAGGCTTGTGTTGTATTCTTTATTCTTCAAATTCCTATCGTGCTGTAGTTATGATTGAGTATGTTGTTAATATTTTTATAGTATTATCCGAGTCTCCTTATGGAGTTGGATACTAGCGTGAGATTGTTTAGATAGTACTCGACCTAGACAGCGTTCTACCACCGATGCTGCGGCGTAGGCTGGACGTACCCACGCACTCGTGCCCCTAAACCGGGTGCGGGTCGTGACACGTTTTTAGTGGTGGCCCATGCAGGTCTGACTTCGCGAGTTGTGCGATGTCGTGGTAGTGCGACGTCATAGTTGTACTACTGCGTACATGCTATTGAATATAGGACATAGGATACTAGGATGAGAGAGGATACTCAATCACAAATTCTTGAGAGATTCCTGGGACGACCCCTTGAGAATCTTATTATAACTTCTAATTTTAAATCCTTCATTTTGTTTCCGTCCGTCCTTACTCATTGATATTGAATTTGATTATTGTTGATCAATTATTAATATTTAAATCTTGGTATCATTGTCAAGTTTGATTCTTGTGACCAGTTGTTAAATTTAATTCTTGGTATCGTTGTTGAATTGATTTCATATCGAGATAAATTTTACGGGCTAAAATTTATGGTATCATCTGATGACATATGTTGATAAGGACAGTGAGAAAGGTAAAACGTCTACTTTGGTTATGGACCCTAGAGTTTATCGCAGCCATATTAGCTGTGGTGACGAGAACGAAGGAACCTGACTTGGATGTACATACTATAGTTATGAAGCTTAGAGTCTTTCGCAGCCATACCGGTTGGCGTGGCGAAGATTCTAGATGACATGATTACAGAGTTGCATACCTTAGTTACGGAACCTGCCGTTTATCGCATCTATGCTTAACTGGCGTGGCAAGGACTCTGAGTGTCATGATTTCAGACAGACGTGTATGATTATCAGGTCGTATCTTAAATTAGTTCTTAAAATATCATTTCAAGACTTATCTATTTATGTTATTCCAGGACTTTGTTCCATCGCTTCTTTTCTTTACTAGCAGTAAAGATACCTTCCGTCCTCGATCCAGTTCCTTTTTGAGCTTATTTTCCTTGAAGATTCCTTGTTAGTATGATAAATTGTGACTTGTAATTTTGTTTGTGTCTTGTATTAGTGTTGATTGAGTGTGACTTGTGAGTTGTAAGTGTTTCCTAGTTGGACATGTGAGCAGTAGGCCTTGATCTAGAATTAACCCATAGCATAGTACCTTGTAACAACGGTTCTAGGATAAGGTCATTAGAGACTGTGAGTAGAAGGAGAGTATAGAGTATCAGTGATAGTTCAAGAGTTAGTATCAGAGCCAACATATCCGTCCTGGATAATCATGATTATGCAATTGGATGATCTACGTGAACAATTGGGTATCAAGAAAATTGTGTTAAGAATTAATGGAGCATGATGTTCAATTTGATGATTGATATCGGAAGTGTTAAGGGTAAGGAAATATATATGCATAAAGTTAACGAGGTGTCATGAGTAGAGAAATATCGGAATAGGTAATGAAGATGGTGAAGCGTATCACGGATTAGTTTAATAGGCTTTAAAGGATTAAAGGAAATACATATACAACCATCGAGATGAGGAACCATATACTTGCCCATGAGAATAAGAAATATGAGTGTTATAAAAGGTACAGCTAATCATGAGTTCTAATGAGCTAGATGAGATGATTCATTAATGAAGCTAGTAATATAATACCAAGGGTGCTAATGATTCTATATCAGGGATTAGTCGAGAATAATGTTAACAACAGTAAGCACCCTGTGTGATGATAATTAGATGATATACCAGTTGACATAAATTAAAATCATGAAAGAAAATACAGGTGTTGATAACCTTGATCATTGGAGGTAATAGTACAAGTGATTCAGGCAGTAAAATTTTAGTACACAGTTATAGACACTAGATGTTTTGAGTGCACCTTGAGTATCAGAGACCGTGAGCACTGATATGTATATTGTGGATTTATAAATTAAAGAGTGGAAATGAATTTTAACTTTGAGAATTATTGAAGAGTTGAGATTGTGTCATTAAAATTTTGAGGATTTCAAATAGTGATTCAATAAACATGGTCAAGGCTACAAAGATTTTAGAAGTAATTAAAATTTTTATTCCGATGTTGAGTTTTTGATTTTGAGGAAGTATATGCAATTTATTTTTAAATTGATCAAGAAGTTAGACCTTGACGATTATTTTGAGGATTAATTTTATGGTAGATGAGAGATATGAATATTAATATATGAGTAGATGATATACATGTGTAAGGATCTGTGGCTTGAGTATGCTTGAGATGGCACCACAAACAGACTTGGGTGTCCATCTAGAGTTGTATTAGAGAGAGCAGTGCTTAGTGTGTTATGTTGCACTTGACGTGCACTTGAGTGATAAGAACAACTAGTATAGACAATTACAGTAGGTAAGAGAGCTAGCAGTGGTTGTGCTTGTAGTAGAAACAGTGGTACCTATAGGGATAGGAGTATCAAACTTTGAATGCATCATTGACCTATGATTGTGCTAGAGGTCCTTGGTATCAGATTTTAGTATAAATAAACAGGTGTGTGCAATACGGATATATTCATGGATTTTGTGGATTAATGATTAGTTGATATACCAGTGTACAGGAATAGGAGTTAGATAGTGAATGTGCTAGAGTTAAGAGTATGTTAGAGATAGGAGATACCGCAAGAAATATGTTAGCAGGTTCTTTCTTTTTCTCAAGTTGTTTTGTCTTCTGATTGATTGATTCCCTAGTACCGTGGTTTGTATTCATGATTTTCTTGTTAGAATGTAGCTAGTAGTACCCCCTGGCAGAGGCTGCAATACCATGACAAAAGACACATGACCTATATATTTTCTTAGATTGCATGGCTGTAGGTAGAATTTTCTTAAACCATGATCATTAGAGTTTAGACCATAGCTAAGATCTATGACAAGGTTATGACTGACAAAAGGAAGGACAAGATGATTAGAATTTGTGGATAAGCATTAATTTAAATAAAGAATTAAGGGGTTGTTATAACAGAGGTGATGGATCATTGATTTTACAAAAATTGAGGTATGATTGAAATTCGAGGATAAAACATTAACTAAAAGGGGAGAGTTAAGGAATTAACATGGCAAAATTGAGGAATTATTAATTTTAGTAAGGTTATGATATGATAGAATTGGTGATTAAAAATTGAGAAAATTTAGGAGATTGTCATTATATTTATTTGACCGCAAGCTATGAATTTTTGGACGTTGCATTAGAAGGATCTCCAAGTGTCGCACTGGTGAGTATTGTGAGGAAATGGAAACTGATTTTTATCTTCGAGGGTATTTCAAGAATACAGTAATTTCAAAAATTTTGAGATTGTGAATTGACAAGATGGATTATTTCAGGGTTATGTGGGTTGTTGAATTTAACTATTGATGGAAAATAAAATAATGTATAAACACTACTATGAGGACTTTAAATTTCGAGGACGAAATTCTTTTAAGGAGGGTAGACTTGTCACTACCACATTCTGAAAACAGGGGTATTTTTGACTTTTTATAATTTTTAGTATTGTGGTATTTATATTAATTGAATTCTCAATATTGCATTTAAATTAAATAATTGCATGAGGTGTGTATTTAAAAAATATTATATTATATACTGCGTTCTTAATGTCTGAGCTGGTAGACTTGACCTAGAGGCCACTAGACGAACACCTGATCGAATAATGGGGATTATGTATTTAATTATTCTGCTGGGTTTTATAAATTAATTATATGATGTTAACTTGTGTTTGGTTTAGGTCAAACCCTAGAAACTTCCATTAGGACTAACCCTAGAGTGAAACCCTAATTTTCTATGGTAGTTATAGACTTGAAGCCCTAGAGGTGACTAAACCCTAGTTAATTAGTTCTCCATGACTTAAACATGAAGGATTAGCTTAACCCTTCATTAGAAAACCCTAAACCTAGTTTTCACTATAAAGGGAGCCACCCACAACCCTTTTCTCCTTCATAAAGAAAGAAACCCTAGCCTCCATCAAGGAAACTTTTCCCCCACCTCCAGATTTCGAAATCAAACCCTAGGATTCCATTTTCCACCTTCAAAACAAGAAGAAGCAAGGAGCTTGGGTCAAGGAACCTTGGGAAAGAAGAGCTTTCATAGGGAAACCATCTCCCTATAGGTAAAACCCTATTTTTATTCTTTTATTTCTGTTTTTCTGATGTTATTACCCATTAGGAAAACCCCCTTGCTGTTTAGATTTCGTTTTAGGGTTTTGATTTGGGTTTTGGTGACCTACATTGGTTTTCCCCAATTTTCGTGAATCCTAACCCTAGGGGTTTGCATGTAGGCAGATTTCATCTCATATATGTAGGGGGAACTCGATTTTTTAGGGTTTTTATTGAGGATTTATGGGTTGGTATGTGAACTCATTTTTCTGCACACCAAGTGTTGGGTAATATATTTTTAGGTTTTACCTATCTCTGTAATTTAAATTCTGCATAGTAGTTATACCAATCTGGTTACCTAGCTGTTTGTGTATTAAGTGTATAGGTGGGTGGTGATTTAAGGTTGCTGCACAGTCGGGTTCAGTGGGGAGAAGAAACACTGTGTGTGTCTCAGAATTTCCCAATGACTGTGAGTATACCTATGTGTAATTATGTAGTGTGGGATTTATGTTTGTGTATCAGTTAGATCCCTGTCCGGACCAGAGTATTTCCTGTGTGTGGATTTCAGGGTATCATATCTGGGGGTAAGTTGCAGTGTTGTTCCTGTGTGTGTGAGGACTGTGTTTGGGATTCTGGTCAGTCGGGCTTGGGAAAAACTGAGCAGTCGGGTTTTGGGTGAAGGGTATTCCTGTGCAGAGAGTGTGTACTGTGTATCAGTTCTGAACCTATGTAAAATTAGAGTATCAGAAACTGTGTGTATTTGTAAGTATCATTGTGTGAACCTGTGTAATTGTGTATGGCTGTGTTGTGTGCAGGGAGTTACCTACACTGTGTGTGAGATAGCAGTTTGGGTTCCTCACAGGTAGGTTGTAGCCTAGGTAGCAGGGAAATTGGGGTTATCATGAGGAAGTAGTGTATTGAAGGGGCATGTGTGATAGTGTGTGAGATACCTAGGTATCTATGTGCCAGTGTGTCTATGCCAATGGAGTATCAATACCTGTGTCAGTTGTGTGAATCTTGTGATGTGCAGTGTGCAGAATTATGTATGAGTGAACTTAAATCCTAGAGTAGCAGGGAGAATTCTGTGAGGAGAGGGAGAGCAATGTGCAGATTTCTGGGTGTGAGAGGGTTAGATAGAGCAGAGTTAGCTGTGTGTGTCCCAGAGTTTAAGTGCCAGCGTATCTAAATGCCTGTGTGAGTGAACCTGTGTATCAGGTGTATAGGTTAGAGTATCAGAGTATTGAAATTGCCTGTAGGAAGTATAAGTAGCAGTGTGGGTTAGTTCAGTGTCTGTGTATACCAATGTCAGTGTATAGTCCTATGTGTTGATGTGTGTGTGTGTGTAGGATTAAGAACCAGTGTGTGTTAGTGAGTGAATTCTGAGAGTGAGGGACAGGGAGATCTGGGGGTATTGGATAGAACCTGTGTGTGTAGGTAATTGCAATTTCAGTGAGTATAGGTCAGTAGTGTCTAGATGGGGTGGCTGTGTGAACTTATATATGTGTGTGAACCAGTGTATCAGTGAGGAGAATGAGTGTGAGAGAATACCTATGAATCTGTGTAGCTCAAGAGTGTATCAATGTGTCAGTATGTTTAGTATCAGTAGGTTTCTGAACTGTGCAGTGAGGAAACTGTGTCAGTGAGCAGTGAGAACCAGTGTGTATCAGTGAATACCTGTGTTAGCAGTGTGTGTGAGTTCTGTGAGTGTTAGTCAGTGTGATGGCCTCAGAAATTCCCAGGTTGGTTAGAAATAACCCTGTGTGCAGGGGTGTAACTACATGTTGTTCAGACTTGCCACTGTGCTAAGCTTGTGTATCCTGTTCAGAGTAGGTATTGTAAATTCAGTGTGTGCAGGATACAGTTCAGTTCTTGAAAATTTAAAAAGGAGTAGTAGCAACTGACCTTGAGTATATTAATAGGAAATTGTCAGTTAATAGTTAGTGTTATGGTGTAGCAGTTAGATAGTACCTGAGTTTGGGGAATACTCTAATAATATCAGACCTGATACTAGGATGAGGTACATGTGCAGATGCATATATACTCAGTTAGTAGTAGGAGTACTATGCTCAGTAGTGACAGTTAGTAAGATGGTTTGGGGAGCTAAGGTTTAGTGAAGCTAGGTGTACAGTAAGGAAAACAAGAGGTAAAGTGTGTGTCAGTCCTTAAGGTATTGATACATGGGGGTGTGTAATACTAAATTATCAGGGTAAGTGTGATATGGTTAAGTAATAACTTAGTACCATGGTATATGAGTCAATGATATGATTAATAACATCTAGTATAGTAAATATTAGTTAGTATTAGTAGTATTAGTTAGGTATTAACTATTGTAGACTAATAGTTGGTCGAGTATTGACCTAACTAACCTTGCATAGACCTAGAAAGGACCCTGTACCTAGCATAGAACTAGGGTATGCATGTAGCCTTTTTAAAAAACACTTTTGATATGGATATTTGATATTTTTAGGTGACTGTGACTTCATCTTGGACATCGATCCTCACACCTTGCTCAGGACCACAGGCGAGTACATTCTCTGATTAGTTTCTAATTCATGATATCTCCTATGTTTCATTGTATCTAGTGTAAATATCTACATTTCGACACGCTGGTTACACGGATTGGTATACACGGATCTCGTCATGAGATGTTATTCTTTTTTCATGGTGTAGCTTGTACAAGACTTGTTTCCTTGTTATCTTGTGCATGTACAGACACTGATTTCCGGAGAGATTTGCTACCTTCCTAGGGAATCCCGTGCCATAGCGTACCATGATTGGATCTACTATACCAGTCGGGGGTGGAGAGTATTTTAGTGTAGATATGTGATCATACCCAACTTTACATGCATCATAGCTCACCCCACGTCTCACGTCGGGTGCGGCCTGACCATCTCAGTGCCTCATAGCTGTTACGTGTGATTAGCCTGACCTCTACATGCATCATAGCTAACCAACGGTTAGCCTGACCTTCGTGAATCATAGCTAATCACATGTAACCAGCCTGATCAAGTTCCCAAGCCGATCACATGTTAAAGCTAGTACTCACACACTTAGTCATAGGACTCTTGCTCATTGACATATTGCTTCTTTTCCTGCATTTACTTACAGTATTTTTAGTATTTCTTTTGTTGTACATTTCTCGTACCTATACATGCATCTGGTATATTTCCATCTAGAACTGCTACATAGTTTTTATCATAAATAAAGAACTGCTATTTAGAGATGTACTTTGCTCCTTCCTGACTGGAAAATATTTTTCCAGACTGTGACCTTAGTGGACTTGGTTCCGACACTTGAGGATTGGATGTTACTGATTGCAGGTATGATTATTTTGTTATTAGGCTTGTGTTGTATTCTTTATTCTTCAAATTCCTATCGTGCTGTAGTTGTGATTGAGTATGTTGTTAATATTTTTATAGTATTATCCGAGTCTCCTTATGGAGTTGGATACTAGCGTGAGATTGTTTAGATAGTACTCGACCTAGACAGCGTTCTACCGCCGATGCTGCGACGTAGGCTGGACGTACCCACGCACTCGTGCCCCTAAACCGGGTGCGGGTCGTGACATATATTCACCAGATACTTCAACATTTCGGTATGGACTGGTCGAAGAAAGTGTGTAACCCCCTTGCAGCTCACTTTAAGTTCACTGAGGAGCAGTATCCATCTACCAAGGACGAGAAGGAAGATATGGAGCGAGTTCCATATGCCTTAGTGTAGAAGCATGAAAAATATGCTACAGCGTTATACGCAGTATTTAAGTGCTGTGTGGCGTAAAACTTGACTTCAGAGCCATCGGCGTACAACAGAGCTTCATCGCTAGTATAACATAAAATATAAGCTCCAGAACAACCCGCGTAATGCAGTATCTTCAGACTACTTCAGCGTAAAAAGGTTGCTATATCGCCTTTATGGCGTAAAACTCATCCACTTTTAATGCGGTGGGAAGTTGTACGGGGAACGCTTCATATTCCTCGAATGAACCTGTCAGATCATGCAGTGAACCTGACTCCTGACAAAGAGTCCTGCACAACTATCCAGACGATGGCTGTAATGATGGTGCGGCATAGAGACCCAAACCGTCGTTTAGTGACATTTCCTTGATATAAAGTGCTTTTTACGCATACAAAGAAATACGCTGCCTAGTTTTACACAGGCAGATGTGATCTTTTACGCTTAGAAGAAGGCAAAACAAACTACCACGTCAAAAGTGCTTTTCGTACAGAGCTCGAGGCATGTCTCTGTATTTTATTCGCAGAATGGGGGCAGATCTCTGCATTTAATGCACGGGATTTGGTTACATTTTTAAAGACTGGACGAGCCATAATTATGGCTAATACGTCCACATCATTACCTTTGTACATTACACCATCAGGTTATTTTCAGCTGTAGGAGCACGCTGTACGCTATCTCCTTGAAATATGCCAATCGGACTATTTTTAGCTCTATATGATATCTCCCCGGAATACGCCAACTCAGGCTATATTTGTATTGGTGCGTGATAAGGCTATTTGGTCCAGAATACGCTCAAGACCTCAGTCAAGGAAGGAGGATCATCAATCTTTTACGCTAGCTACCTATCCATACAGCATCAGGCTTCTACGTCTACAAGGCTTCTACGCCTATTTGGCTTCTATGCCGACTCGACAACCACTTGGCTTCTACGCCAACCTGACAACTATTTGGCTTCTATGCCATGGTGACAGTTATTGGCTTCTACGCAAACTTTTTCTATGCGAGGGGCAGTTACCTATGTGGCTCGCATGCGTGATCTTTGCAGCAGTTATACGCATTATCTCTTAATGAGACACGTGTCACACGCTTATTCAGAAGATCATTTATACGTGGGTGGCATTTATTATAACCGCCACATAAAAAGTGCCACACTCTCCACTGTTCGGCTTCTACGCCGACTAGACGGTTACTGTCACTAAAACCCTATAAATAGAGACCTCTGTTGACAGAGGTAAAAGGTCAAAAAAAGGTCGCAAATTCCAGGGTTGAGGAATTAAGGTCGAAGGTCAAAAAAAGGTCACAAATTCCAGGGTCGAAGAATTAAGATCGAAGGTCAAAAATTGACTTTCTTAGAGAGAAGAATCCAGAGCACAGACAGAGGGCAGTGATCGACGATTTTTGCATCGAGCATCCACTCCCTCTTGCAATCCTTGAAGCTTCTTCTTCTTCTACAACACTTCTTTATCATCGTGTGGTCCAAGGGACAAAGTGATCGACCGGAGATCAGACTCCTATAATAATATTTACCCAGATTAAATTTTGTACTTAACATCCTCGTATAGGATTAATAGTACTTCTTGTTTGTAAACCAAAAAGAGGGTTTCGTATAAACCTTGTTTCATTTCTTTCGTTTATTATCAAACACAAGATGACAACTCTGCTGGGGACTTCTTTCTCATCGGACGAGAAAGCAATTGCTCAACACGATACAGTATCAGTAGGATCAATGAAAAGACCTTGGTCGTCCAGTCCGACCAATCCGCCAACGAAGATATGCTTCGAGCAGGGGGTAGCTTTCACTCTCTCTCTGTCCAAGACAACAGAAAACTGCATAAAGTCTGGATGCCCCGGACATCCCCTACCATTCCTGCCGACTCTTTGTCTCTCCGACCAACGAGGTTGTAGCATTGCTCCCTCCGTACCTTGCGCATAAAACTCAGTCTCCCGTCGCTGGCGGGGCAGACAAAACTTCTGGCAATGCCTTAGCGCCAATCCAGAAGTATACATCGGACATTGTGCGTAAAAACTCGTCTCCCATCGCTGATGGGACAGACGTAGTTTCTGACAAGACCTCAGCGCCAAGTCAGAAAATTCAAATACGCTCCGCGCATAAAAATATCACTCTCACTCAAAAGGAGGCAAAGAGTCCCAGTAATCTCCGTAAGGAAAAATAAGTGGCAGATTTCTCGATTTCTCGGATTGTACGCCATCAAGAGAGGAGTCTGCCCGCTCTTCAGATTACGCTGAACGCTGACAGCCGATTGAGGACTTCCTCAATTTTATGCCAACCTGAGCAGAGTTCCAAATTACGCCAGGAGAAGCCCCTCGGCGTAAAGAAAACCCAGTCTGCGGTTAGATACGCTCCTCGAGGATCATGTGCTACTCATATGGATGAACTGCTGTATATAGGTGGTAGAGGAAGGGTTGGGGTGCCCAATATCTGCATTCCAAATGATGTAAACAGGAGGAACAAGCCTTCTTCCTCTTCTTCTTCTATTAATCCTCCTGACTTGCGTGAATTTCTGATCCAGAAACACAAAGTCATGGGTCATAAACATGCTTCAGTTCCCCTAACTATCAAACATGGGGAGATCATGTGGGAAGATGCATCAACATCTAATGTTGTCATGACATATGGGCCACATGAAAATTCTATCTTTATTGTTCCCCCAACTTGCGGCGACCAGCATCCAATAGTCTTCGGGCACATGCGGAACAGTCCGATTGTACAAAAAGAATCTCGCGAATCTGATGCTAGGAAAATGCAAACCCACAGATATAGCCCACAAGCTTTAAAGATTATACAAAGAATGAGTTATAATTTGAAGTTGAAACAAGGCCTCAACTATGGAAAAGGCAGACGAACACCGTTGCATAGTAATCCTTACTGTCAACAAACTTATTTTGGGTTGGGGTATACTGCATCTTCTGCAAACTCAAAACTTCGAGAGTCTGATCCTGCACAACCAGAGGCGGCTCCTTCTAAATCAACTTCGGTGGGCAAATGCCATGTCATGTCTGGGGGTAGCCTACCTCGACAAAATAGGGCACCATCCAAAGCTGGGGGTAGAATTCCTTCTGAGTCCGAAGAAGATGCAACAATGACGATCTTTCCGAAAGACCATAAAACTCAGGCATCGGGAGCCCGAAGGCCGAAAGGGACTTTCTCCTTCAATGAAGATGACATCATTAAAATCTTTAATATATTGATGAACGAACACAAACTTCAGGTACCCAACATCAGATACCCTGAGAGGGTTGGCAAAGTCGATGACCCAGATTATTGTCTCTTCCATCGGTACATTTATCACCCTACAAGGGCCTGCTATGTACTAAAAAGGAGAATTCAGGAGTTGATCGATGCAAAGGTCATCACTCTGCATCTGTAAATGAGGGGTCGATCACTATAAATTGATTTTACTTTAACGTGACAATTTGCTCCCTCAAAAAAGTACCGGATGATGAATCCCTAAAGTTTCCCTAGTGGATTCTTCAGGTCTATCCCCACTCAAGAAAATTACTCTACAGTGAATTTTTCGGACATGAATTCATGTTCATATTACCTCTGAACTATTGTCCAAACATTTTGTTATCTTCCCAGAAAAGTTTGTCATGTTCATATTACCTCTGAATAAACTTTTTTTTGAGTTTTCGGCTATCGATTAGCACGTCCATATTACCTCTGATATCGGTTGTCATCTCAACTTAATACCCGTACTTAAATCTAAGTACACCAGTGGTGTTGAGTCCACAAAAAACTGCCATGCCCATATTATCTCTGAGCAGATATGTACCTCCATCCCCAATGGAGTCACAACTCAAAAAGTTTGTCATGTTCATATTACCTCTGAACAAACTTTTTCGAGTTTTTGGCTATCGATTATCATGTCCATATTTCTCTGATATCGGTTGTCATCTCAACTTAACACCCATACTTAACTCTAAGTACACCAGTGGTGTTAGGTCCACAAAAAATGTCATATCCATATTACCTGTGAGCAGATTCAGAAAGTTTGTTATGTTCATATTACCTCTGAACAAACCTTCCTAATCCGGCTATCAATTATCATGTCCATATCACCTCTGATATCGATTGTCATCTCAGCTTAACATCCGTACTTAACTCTAAGTACGCCAGGGGTGTTAGGTCCATAATAACTGCCACGTCCATATTACCTCTGGCAGGGCTTGTCCTAAACTTATTACTTGCACTCACGTGCACAAGAAGTAATAGGTCCACAAAAAATTCCCCTGTGGAATGCCCGCAATAGAAAATGTTCATGTCCATATCACCTCTGAACTATCCTCATTCATCCCTCCAGAGTCGTATTTTATTGCGTCTATATTACCTCTGTCAGGATTTGTCTCAAACCTATTACTTGCACTCTTGTGCGCAAAAAGTAATGGGTCCACCAAAAAATTCTCCCAGTGGGATGTCTTCAACAAATACGGTATCGTACTACATCCATATTATCTCTAGTACGATGTCCAAAATTCGCGCAAACAATCATAAAGAAATGGGAGGGCCCTTATATGATTGCAAATGGCACTTACAGATTAGCCAAGCCTAATGGAAATTTGGCAATGGCTACTATCAACTATAAATTCCCGAAGAAGTACTATAATTTGATCTCCTTCGTTTAACGGAGTATGACGAAGATCTTATTCTGACGATACCATGCACAAAGGTTAGCAAGATCATATTCTATCAGGTTCATGTGACCTCCGAATAGATATCCTTAACTAATTTGTAAATCTATCATGTTAATGATACCTCTGATAGTGTTTAGTGTACAAATTTAGTTGGATTATATTCTTTCAGGTTCATGTTAACCCTAAATAGATTTATATTCAGCAAAACCTTAATGAAAGAATGTCATGTTAATGATACCTCTGATATCACTTTCACCCTAGCCTATCACATTCTAAAATGATGGGCCCACAAAGTCAGAAAATGTGTCTTTATTATCTTCGAGAAATTATAGGAGAAACAAGAAGGTACATCATTTGGGAGGAGTATTCAAATAACGGATCTGCTGTGCTAGTGCGACCATCTTCTCATCCGTGGAGTTTAAGACGTCGGCTTGAGCCCGCTCCAACCTTGCTGCCTCATTGTTCAAAGCAGATAGCTCGGACCGAGCATGTACAAAACCTGCATGGATGACACCCACATGCGCCAGGTTCTGCTGAGACGCCTCCCTTCGGTCATTCAACACATCTCGAGCTACCAACAAAGAGAGAGCATTCTCCTTGGCCTTAGCGAGGTCGTCTTCCAATTTGCGGATCCTCGCTGTCTCTGCCTCATAATCGGCCTCGCATTTGGCCAGCTGGGGAATGACATACTCCAATTCGGCATGCTCCATATTCATCTCTTTCTACTGAGCCTTGATGGACTTACTCAGAGATTCTATTTGCCCAGCAAGCTCTGCAGTTAAGGAGTCATACCTAGCTTGAACGAGACCGTCAATGCTGCCTCGAGATAGCTGCAAATAATTATTAATGGGTTATTCCAAACCATTAACTATTTGCTCTAGTGCATCAGCTCTGTCATTGTCATTGAAATATGTAATCTGCGCTATACTGAAGTTGGAGGACGTCTTCAGAGCCTCGAAGCCTAGATTCTTCTCCAGTACCATCGATATCAACGTTTTCAAAGTGGCATAGAAAACGCTTAAAAACTGCTCAACTAACACGGCGAGATTCGAATGGACGCTGGGAGTGGCTGCAATATCAGAGAATCCTCCTCCAGGAATAATTACAGACGATGTTGCCATAGTCGTCGCCTCAACAGATGGCACGACAAAAGAAGAAGCGCCAACAACAGTCGAAGTGGCTGGCGTACTCAAAGGAGGCATAGTCGTAATGATAGGCTCATCCTCCTCTCGAGATATCGGAACTGTTTCGGGCAAACCGGCACCTGAAAACATTTCCTCTTCAAAGTCGGGCACCTCCGTGTCATCTACAGGAGCTGAAACAAAGTCGAAAGTTGCGTCGATGCTGCCCTCCCCGTAGATGTCTTCCCCTGAAAAGAAGACAAGAGAAAGTTAATATCAACATGATGTTAATTTTTCTAAAAGAGGCGTAAAGACGACATTTATCCATGGCTGATGGTATATATGTCACGTCTGCAGCCAGTACAGCTAAATTATTTCTTAATGATGCTAAGCGAGCTGTCATACCTGGAGAGGAGGGTGCACCAAATGACGACTAAGGGTAGTCATCCAAGTCTTCACCCAGATCCAATCGAGGTTCATCAGGTGGAATATCGCTGGGGATACCTACAGATGAAGAAGGGGCTGAACCCATTATTAGGCTGGATAAAGATATTCTTATTTGGCTCGACCTCGAAGGCGATCTCGTACTACTACCTGAAGCGGTAGCAGCCTCGAGCAAAGATTCCCCGGCACTGCCAGCCGAAACTGTGGAGGTTTCCTCTCTAAAAGGCGAGGAACCTCTAATCAAAGGATCGTCCCCAACAGGGGAAACAGTAGGCTCACTTCTAGGAGCCTCATGACTGAAAGTCCTGACAGGACCACTAACAGTCTTTTTTTTCTTGCGAGGGGAAGTCTCCTTGAGAACAGGAGCCCTTCGCTTACCAGGGATAACCAGAGGCTCTGCAGGCGGAGGTATTTCGCCTCTCGGTACTGCCATTAAAGGCTCATCTGGATTGACAGAGTCTTCATCTTCGTCAGAGGAAACTGATAGGATTTTGTCTCTTCCCGTGGACTTAGAAGAGGGCATCCTAAAACTTCCACGCATATCAAAATTGCGATGGAAGGTATTGATGGCCACGTAAAACTGGGCGTACGAGTGGAGGATGCGCAACTCCATGGAGAGAGAAGTCGCGGGCACAGTAAAGGCCGCCCCAATATAACCCATTATGAAGTACCACCATCCTCTCGCTCCATCAATAAGTCCACCCCTGGACTTGAAGCTGGTGATGGCATTGCCCACGTACAATTGGTCATACCCAAACTGCCTAACAAACCGACTAGGCAGGTAGGGCTCCAAGAAGCATTGGTCTTCACTTTTGTACAATAAATGGGAAGTTCTAATGCAGACCAACCAATAAAAAGCTTCAGGAGAAAGAACAGTCTTCCCTTCACCTAAATCCTGAAGTCGCGTCCCCTGTTGATTAAGATGTACAGTGGGGACGGTGCAGAAGAACTTCCAACTGTGAGCAAAATTTAATGCCCGCCGACAGTCTACGACGTTGGTCACGTTCCAGGTGGAATTCTTGTAATTCAACAAGAAATTATTCCCTGAACTACTGGCAGGGCCGGGAGACATCACCCTAGGGTTATGAAGAATTAACCATCCCATCAAATACAGGAACGGTAATTCTACCCGAGGAAAGCTGTCACGTCGTGTTTCATCGGCAAGCAACCCATCAGTAATGGCCCTCAGGCCAACTTGTATCCGGTATACCATGGCAGGGAGCAAGCCCAGTCTTGCCCCAAACACCAAATGCACTACAGGCCATAAGATATTGCGGAGAATACGATCCGAAGATGCAATGCCTGGTACTACCAATTGGCTCAGCTATAAAGAGAGGAAGCCAGCCAGTTGAGCTTCCCTTGACAGAGGCCTGCGGTAATGCCTCAAATAACTATAGGCTTTAGTGCCTGCAGGATATTTCTCTATCCCTTTGTCGAGAACTCGATCTGAAGCCCCAGCGTCTTCAATAAGATCATCGACTACTTGAGCATTAAGCACGCTCAGAAGGCTCAAAGGCCTATCCCTGCTATCCACAAATTTGTCTGGCTTAGCATCTCTAGCCTGATGGAAGAAGAGGTAGGACGCCCACTTGTTGGTATGAGACAAATCAGAGGGCTCATTATAGAAGGCAGTGCACGCTAAATAGTGGCTTATTAGCTCCTGGTACACATCCACCACCCGAGGGTTTATATCCTCCAGCTCTCAGTTTGTGGGAACATACTCCTCATAAGGAGTATCCCCCATTGGCAGTCTTGAAATCTCTGCCATTTCGTGAAGGGCCAATCCTGACTCCCCCAGTGGAGTGGCAAAAGTCCCAGTGAGCGAGATATATCGCTCCATCAAAGCCAAAAATAGGTTGAGGTTGAGAGGTAACCCAACACAGGTAGCACTCACAGCCGCGTACAGACCAATGCTCTCCAGTTCAGTTTGAAAATACTTCAGGGCCTAGGTAGCTAAACGAGTCCATCGAAGATTTGTAGGGTAACCCACCTATTGGTCCGAGGATTAACCTTGGGATATACTCCTCCATGCCCCATGAAGTCATTGCAGAAAGTCAGTAATTGGACTGGTTGGAGCAATAAAGTGTCTTCACTCGGGACACTGCCCAAAAATAATCCCCTGAACGGCATGACCAGACCAGAAGGGCGGCTCACAAATAACCCTTAGTCGAATCCTTTCTGGTAAAATATCTTCCCCGGCTGGCCGTGAAGATTGGGAGTCAAGGTCCACGACATCCTCCTGGGATGCGTGGCAAGGAAGAATGCCGAGATAGGGTAATCTCTCAGCATCTTGGGCAGGTACATGACCATGCCCCAAACAGTAAAAACCTAGTCTTCCTTCTTGGGCTTCGTCTGGGTTGTTTATGAATCATATCCCTAAAGAGGAAAGCTGGTTTTCTGTATTTTGCCCCGTCTAGGTACGTCAGGGGCTCTCCGATGATCATGCTTAACAGCATTCGCTCTCCTTGAGACGATATCAGGATTCCCCTTCCTTCAGGATACTGGGGTCCGGAAATAGGAAATGTCACATGGGACAAATCCTCCAGGTAATTGGAGTTCAGCATCCAAGCAGCAGAACCCATCACCTCAGCCAACGGAGATATCTGCAAGTTAACTACAAAGTGCAAGAAAAATATGTCAGTTTTTATACTAGACCTCACAATCTTGCAACTTATGCCAAAGAGCAACAGTCTGTGCTTTTACGCCAAGACTGTAAAAACTTGAGTTTTTACGCTGGAATCTCATTCCAAGGCATAAAATTCAAGATTGGCAGTATACACAAAAATCTGACAGTCGATATTTTACGCCAGATTGCCAAAGTTTGAGTTATTACGCCAGAATTTTCATCCAGAGCGTAACACCCAAAATTTGTAGTATACGCCAAATTTTGACAGTCAAGCTTTTATGCCAGACTGTGAAAATATGGAGTTTTTATGCTGACACATTAGGAATATGGGCGTAAATGATAAAACATCTCTGTGCATCATCTTCCTCGAAGAGGCTATCAGCACAGAAGATGATCTAGCGCATTCACGTACAACGTGTACGAAGGGTTTTTCTTCGTTCTTGTCGTCCCAAAAGCTTTACCTATAACGCCCGGTGCACAACTTGATGGTGGGACACTTCGTTCCGAGCGAGGCTCGCTCTGCCCGATGGGAGTCGCTCTTGCTTGGACAGAAAAGCGAGAAGAGGAGGCAGCTTTCTTTCCCTTGGTGGTCGAAGATTGTTTCGGTGCCATTGCTAAAAAACTTAGAGTGCTCAGAGAAGAAACGAAGAAGAGCTCTCGAAGAGACGAAGGTTTTTCTTTCGCAAAAGACAGATAAAAAATTTTCTCTCTGAAGACCTTGGGGTACTTATAGCGTTCAGATAAACTGCTCGAATTCCTAACCAAATCCGAAATTTAATATTCGGTTATGATTGGGGACTACGTTAGCCTATTATTCAGGGAAGGCGGACAGTCAGTGAATTCAAAAAAAATTTCGTGCAGAGCAGATTCGTAATTTTTACGCCAAGGAGCTTTTTACGCTCGGGAAGCTACAAATCTACGATTTTACGCTCAGAGGCTATAAGTCTACAGTTTTACGCCCGGATGCTTTTATGCCGAGTAGCTTTTACGCTCGAGAGGCTACAAACCTACAACTTCACGCTCAGAGGCTACAAATCTATGATTTTACGCTCAGACGCTTTTTACGCTCAGAGGCGACAAATCTACGACTTCACGCTCGGAAGTTTTCTTTTCAGAGGCTATAAATCTACAGTTTTACGCCTGGATGCTCTTATGCTCAGTAGCTTTTACGCTCGAGAGGCTACAAACTTACGATTTTATGCTCATCTACACTACGGATCTATGACTTTCCGCATATCTTAAAATACGCAGTCCAGAGTATGCGTATATCTGAATAAATCTCAAGACGGTCAATTACAAGGGTTCATGCAGGATATGCTCCTTCTTGGCCTCAAAATATCCTAAGTACCCAAAGTATACAGAGTTCATCATTGAAAATGACTCTTCTTCTTAGGTCGATTGGAAGTTCATCCAAAACCCAGTCAGAATATTTTCTCTACAGTTCAAGATGGCGACTCAGTTTTGACAGCCATTTCTCGCCCTATTTCAAGGGATTTTCGGGAAATCATTCTTAAAGATGATGGTCTGAACAAGAATTATTCTTATCAGAGAAGTGACAAGTTCAGAAATCTACGCAATTCCTCGTTCAAAATAACATGATAGTTCGGATATTCGACTTAAATGCTAAGCAGTTTTCTACGCATCCTCAGTTACGCATAAAAGACGGGACGAGATCAGATACTCTTTTTATCAGAGTCGGCATAAAGTTATTCAGACGTGGCGAAGCTACACATATTCAGACTTTATCACAGCAAAGAATATGGCCAATCATCATATGTGTAAAAGAAGACAATTTTATTAATTATGATTACATATGAGAGAAATCCAGTCTACAAAGGGTTTTTCATCTTCATGATTACATAATTATATATGGGGGAAATCCCGTCTACAAAGGGTTTCTCATTTTCATTTATGATCACACCAAGAGTTTGTTCTATCAGGTTCTCGCATTTGTGGCGTCTTCTTCAACAGTTAGTCGGCTTCCGCGGCCGATTAACAAAAAAATGATTAATGGCGGGAGGATACACAACTGGGCTTGTTTAAAATTTAAGAGCCCATCCTCCATACGCCATGACAGATTGAGTTGAGGTGTTAGACCCAACTCAATACTGGAAGACAGGGCTAGTTTGTCTGCCCTCATCCACCAACGACAGAAGAAAATACAGCTTGCAAGCTGTATGGTCGAATGTGACCCTTCCTCTCTCCTGGACGAATCGCCATATGAAGTTGCTGATTATCCCGAGCAAAGAAAGCTATGATATCCTTTCATGATGCATCGTTGCAGAGGACATTTGCTCGAAGATGCCTTCTTTTTTGGCTTCTTACATGCTGGAGGAATATGATCTTCTTCTTCCTCAAGTTGACCCGACGAACTCCGGCAATCATCTCTGTGTGGTGAAGGAAATATGGGAAGAACAGGTTTACGCATCAGCCTTTATATAGGCAAAAGTGAACACACCGAATCCAAACAAATCCCTAAAATCTGCCAAAAAATCAGCCTCGAGGAACGAGTCATACTTGACCGTTTTATGCTTTATTCAAAGTATTTCAAATTACGAAGAATTTAAAAACTTTGAAGGGGGTCTTGTAGAATCATGAAAAATACGCTGCAGAGTTATACGCAGTATTTATGTACTGTGTGGCGTAAGACTTGACTTCAGAGCCATCGGAGTACAACAGAGCTTCATCGCTAGTACAGCATAAAATATAAGCTCCAGAACAACCCGTGTAATACAGTGTCTTCAGACTACTTCAGCGTAAAAAAGGTTGTTATATCGCCTTTATGGCGTAAAGCTCATCCGCTTTTAATGCGGTGGGAAGTTGTACGGAGAACGCTTCGTATTCCTCGAATGAACCTGTCAGATCATGCAATGAACCTGACTCCTGACAAAGAGTACTGCACAACTATCCAGACGATAGCTGTAATGATGGTGCGGCACAGAGACCCAAACCGTCGTTTAGTGACATTTCCTTGATATAAAGTGCTTTTACGCAATCAAGGAAATACGCTGCCTAGTTTTACACAGGCAGATATGAGCTTTTACTCTCAGAAGAAGACAAAATAAACTACCACGTCAAAAGCTGCTCTTCGTATAGAGCTCGAGACACGTCTTCGCATTTAATGCGCAGAATGGGGGCATATCTCTACATTTAATGCACGAGATTTGGTTACATTTTCAAAGACTGGGCGAGCCATAATTACGGCTAATACATCCACATCATTACCTTTGCAGATTACGCCATCAGGTTATTTTCAGCTGTAGGAACACGCTGTACGCTATCTCTTTGAAATATGCCAATCGGGCTATTTTCAGCTATAAGGAGTACGCCGTATGCTATCTCCCCGGAATACGCCAACTCAGGCTATATTTGTATTGGTGCGTGATAAGGCTATTTGGTCCAGAATATGCTCAAGACCTCAGTCAAAGAAGGAGGATCAGCTATCCTTTATGCTAGCTACCTATCCATGCAGCATCAGGCTTCTACGCCTACAAGGCTTCTACGCCTACAAGGCTTCTACGCCTACAAGGCTTCTATGCCTATTTGGCTTCTATGCTGACTCGACAACTACTTGGCTTCTACGCCAACCTGACAACTATTTGGCTTCTACGCCATGGTGACAGTTATTGGCTTCTACGCCAACCTTTTTTTACGCGAGGGGCAGTTACCTACGTGGCTCGCATGCCATGATCTTTGCAGCAGTTATACGCATTATCTCTTAATGAGACACGCGTCATACGCTTAATCAGAAGATCATTTATATGTAGGTGGCAGTTATTATAACTGCCACGTAAAAAGTGCCACATTCTCCACTGTCCGGCTTCTACGCCGACTGGACGGTTACTGTCACTAAAACCCTATAAATAGAGACCTCTATTGACAGAGGTAAAAGGTCAAAAAAATGTCACAAATTCTAGGGTCGAGGAATTAAGGTCGAAGGTCGAAAAAAGGTCACAAATTCCAGGGTCGAAGAATTAAGGTCGAAGGTCAAAAATTGACTTTCTTAGAGAGAAGAATCCAGAGCACAGACAGAGGGCAGTGATCGACGATTTTGGCATCGAGCATCCACTCTCTCTTGCAATCTTTGAAGCTTCTTCTTCTTCTACAACACTTCTTCATCATCGTGTGGTCCAAGGGACAAAGCTAGTTGGGTATATCGATGCTGATATGGTTGGAGTTGTAGTTACGAGACGATCGAGTTCGGGCTATGTGATGATGTTTGATGGTGGAGCGGTATCATGACAGTCATAGTTGCATAAGTGTGTTACCTTGTCGACTACATAGGAAGAGTACATTGCGGCGACGGAGGCTTGCATGGTGTTGCTGTGGATAAAGAAGCTGCTGCAGAAAATAGGGCTAAAGCAAGAATAATACCTTTTGCTTGCGATAGCAAGAGTACAATTCACCTTGTGAAGAACCAGACATTTTACAGCCAGTCCAAGCACATTGATATCCAGTATCATTGGATACGACATGTGGTTAAAAAGAAGCAAACAATGATTGAGAATGTTCATACGGATGTAACAGAGCAGACATGTTCCCAAAAATTTTTCCAAGGAGGAAGCTTGAGTACTACAATCGGATCATCGGGATGACGACCCCCTCTACATAATCGTAGGGCAGATAAAAAGGTGATTCACCGACTGACTCAAAATTGGATAAAACTCTGGTATACGACAAATTAGACGCTGCGAGTCCAGTGGCAAAAGTTTCGTTGTGATCCAATGAGCACACACAAACTAATAAGGTAATTTGCAAAACAACGATACGAGGGACTTTCGACTGATACAAGTTGATTATGGCGTATACAAACGTCTAAATCAAGTTTTGCAAAAGCCCACACGTCAAGAAATATCATACACATATTTTGGTACAATTGATACACGACGAAGTTGCCTTGTTTGGCGGAACGGGCTCCGTATCTGGAAATTCTAAGTTTTGAAAACATAAATTTTGGTCAACTTTCCACAGAATTATTTCAGTAAATAAAGCAAATTAATTAAATCTAAAAGAAAGGAATTATTCCTGGATATGTTGTCTATAATTCTATTTAAATATATTTTTAAAACATTAACTGGGTTGGGAGAAAACTAGGTAATAACATGGTGTTTTGATTGATTTTATGCTATTCGAAGAACATGTTTTCCGTCAATTTAGGTTAACTTTTCTCTCAATCAGGACATTAAAAATTATTTTACTTGAAGGGGTTCATATTCGGTCATGTTTTGAACACAAGAAGAAGTGGTTCAAAAAATAAAGCAAAAAAGAGGATGAAATCTTACCCGCATGGTGGGGGGTCGCAGTCAGATTTCTGCTACTAGCGCGGGATCGGGTTCAGCCGACGGCTCCAGGCAGTGGCGAGGGTCGGTCGCTGGGGTAAAGGGATAGGATTAGGATTTGGAGTTTGAGAGGGTTTTGGCTTTTAGGGTTAGGGTTCCTATACATATGTGTATATATATGTGGGGAAAGGGACGTCGGGTCTGGGCGGCAGATAGGGGGGGTATAGATTTATGATTATGGGCATTGGTTAGGATTAATATTAGGGTTTAGGTATAAGGATTATTAGTATTGTTATTATCATTATTATCTTTCCTAGAAAAAATCCTAAAAAATATCATAAATGCCTAAAATTCTAGAAAAATATTTTTGTGCTTATATTATTCTACTCTATTTAATTATAATTTTTTTATAATATATATATATATATATATATATATATATATATATATATATATATATATATATATATATATATATATATATAATTTTGAGGGGTTTTATATCCTACCTAACTTACAATTTTTTTTTCTCAAAATTAAAACTAGGGGGTGAGAAATAATTGCAATTGAAAGAATAGAAGCAGATCATACTTGAATCTTTGAACAAATGGGGTAATCGTTTGTGCATGTCATCCTCGCGCTCCAAAGTGGATTATTTTAGCGAGTGATGTTTCCATGACATACGAACCAAAGATGTCACCCTCACATTTTTATTTAAGGATAGTTTGGTAATTGACATGGGTATTTTAAAATTAGGATTTATTTGTATTTAAATATTGTGCATGCATGGTTATTTAATTATTGTATTATTTCATTATTGTTAGTTTTAGATTTATTTTAGACTTATGTAGTGGACCTAATCTATTTAATTAGTTGCATGAACCAGCATTTCCTATGAGTTTAGATTGAGCCCAAGAAATAGGCCCATGGATTAGGAGGTTGTATTAATTAGTGAAACCATTAGACTAGAACCATTTCTCCCTAATTAATTTTTTCATGAGAGGCCCCAAGGGGTAATTAGGACATTTCACATAGCATGGAGAGAGGTTATATGGCCGGCCATAGAGGGGGGAGAGAGAGAGTGTCACCCTCATTTAAATTCCTAATTTCTTTAGATCTATATTTTTCCTCTTTTAATTTCCTTCATTCCCTCACCATTCCTCCACCAATTTCTTTACAAATTCCTTTTTTATTCTTCATTGGAGGCTTCCTCATCAAGGATCTATAAGAAGGAAGCAAGGAGCAATAAGGAGGAGGCCAAGATCTATAAGAAGATGAGCTAATTTCTATTTGGAGACTTTTTATTAGAAATCTATCTTCCAATAGCTACATTTCAGTTTTCTCTGTCTACTAGACTCTATATCTGAGATTTAATCATGAGAAACCAACCCACATGCATAGGCTACCCATAGAAATTGGTTTTAGGTTCATCGGAGACCTACGGTGGAAGTTATGTGCAATTTATTATCAATTTTGAAAGAATTCCGAGATTGGCACATGTAGTATTTATCATTTGGTCAAATAGATCAATATGACATATGATTGATTGTTTGTGACTAGTGTCATATCCACAATTAGGTACGTGTAAGCCATATCTCGTCAATTTGACGAAACGGGTTGATTTTGGGGGTTTTTCTCCAACACGGGGCCTTTTGCATATCACATTATGAAACAGGCACATAGTTAATCTAATTACTATACGTATTGATCATAATTAGTGTATTAGACTTGCTTGTGTCCTCCGAGATACGTTTGGTTGTATGGTGGAGTCGTATCGCAAGCGTATCATAGAGTAGGTGTGATACAGATGCGGTGCACTCCACGTGTTTGGTGTTTTGCCCTTGATTCTATACGTACATGTGTATATATATATATCTAGATAATATTTATGTAATATATATGTATATAATAGTGTATATAGTAATATATGTCTATATGTATACATATATATGATTGTATATATATTGTGTACTAAGAGTTTATATGTATATATGCATTGTGTATGTTTTATACATATATGTATGGTACATGTGATTGTATATATATATATATAAATATATATATAAATATATATATATATATAAATATATATATATATGTGTGTGTGTGTGTGTGTGTGTGTGTGTGTGTAGAGTGTTATTCATAGAGGGATAGAAGTTTATGTGTTGGTGTGGTATGTGAGTGAGCATTGTGGCAGCAAGAAGGGGAGGGGGAGACTGTACAGTATATCAGGAAACACACAGTGCTCGTGCAGCTTGATAAGGCCACAACAAGTAGTTCAGTCAACTGAAGGTATCGGGCTTCCACATGTGCAGATTTCCTCGAGCAGAGTAAGGTTAAGTTCAATCAGCAAGTTCAGGGAGGAATCAGTGCACAACATCGATCTCCCTGAGGTTCAGTTGCAGCTAAGGGGGAGCTCGTGTACTAGGCATCGAGCAGTCACCAATGCACAGTTGCTGTGCATAATGCACAGCCAGTGCATTGGCTCGTGTAGCCAACAACAGGGAAGAGCAGGGTATCAGCAACCCCGAGGAAGTGATCATCAGGCATGAATCAGTGCACAACATCGATCTCCCTGGCATCAAGTCAAGAAAAGGGGCTCTGGCTTGCACATCAATTACATCAAGTGTAGTTTAGCACTGTGCTGCTGTACTGGGGCAGCAACATCAGAAGAGGAGTTCATCAGCAGGGAGTTCACAACAGGTTTCATTATCAGCCACTGGGATGTATCAGTGCATAGCCAATGCTACTGCAGATAGCTGCATGTAGGCAGCATTGCAATTGTATTATACAGCTGTACTGAGCACAACCAAGCCATGAAGAGGCTCGGGCCATACACTGAAGGTATGCAGCAAAGGTAGTTTCTGCACAGTGCAAACCAAGCAGAGTGCACAAGTATCAGGTATTTGGTTCAGTATAGTTTCAGTCTTGTATCAGTGAGTTTGGGTTTATCAAGGTATTGATGTTTTGGGTAGCAATGAGTTAAGTATTGTTTAATTGGGTTAGTTATTTATCAAGGTAATTGGTTATAGTTAGTATTTCAGTAAGGTTAGTATGTTATTGATTGGTAGTCTAGTGTTAAGTTAGTGTAGCTAGATAACTAGGTATATACTTATTTAGTAAATATTAGCTACATACATATATGACGACTGGTAGTCTAGTTAGTTGTGGTTTTGTAATGATTAGTGGTTAGTAGGTAATATATTGTTCCTCAACCTTATATTAGTAGTTTAGATACCTTATATAGTTAGTACTTGGGGTATTATATTTATGTATTAGCTATATGTGAAGAGGTTTTGGATTACCTTTAGATACTAAGGTAATACCAAGGTTTTGGGTCGATACCCAAGGTATTGAGTTGGGTATCGGGATAGGAGTGATACGCATTGGTGCAAGGCCAAGGTTTCCTAATTTTATTATTTTGTTATAGTACTATGTATATATATAATACTATTTCCATATATAGAAACTTGCGTATCTTAGGATACGACTTTTTGAGTGTTTCATAGTATCTTAGATTAGCTTGTATAGTTTAGTTTCATAGTGTATCGACTTAGTGACCTAGTGTTAGACTCTTACAATCTAGATTTAATCGGTTTGACCTAGAAATAGCTATTGACCTAGAATTGCATTATATTAACTTATTTTTATTCTTGAACCTTGTATTGATGTAACATACCATATATAGGTCTGTGTGACACCAGCTTGGGCATCGAGAGACAAACCTTGCTCAGGACTTCAGACGAGTACATTTCTCTGATAGTTTTTAATTCATAATATTGTATATATGCATGTTCTAGAATTGTATACTTGATCCCGACACAGTGATTTTATGGACTTGTACTACATAGATCCCATTAGGAGATGTTATCCCCTACCGTGTTCAGCGGATACTCGTGTACATGTATCTTATCGTGTATATTGGGTATTGATTTATATTTCGTATTCAAATACTTGTCGTATTCAGTGTGCTTATTCGTGTACACCCATCGCTCGTGTTCGATGGTTATGATATTCGTGTACACCCACTGCTCATGTTCAATGGTTATATTTTATGTTCGTAGCGTGTCGTGATTGGATCCATCGGTATTAGTTGGTGGTGGGAAAGTAGTTGGTGGTGGGAGAGTAGGAGTTGATTATGCGATCAAAGCAGGAGTTGATTATGTAATCAGAGCCCCATTGTTACATCGTGTACATTCTGGTTACATACCTCACTTGTAATCGTCTGACCTGATCATGTTCACCCAAACCGATCACATAATGAACTTGTATTCTGAGGAACATTAGCTAGTTTATAATTATTTCAATATATTGCTAATATTAATATTGTTGATCTATATTCTCGTACATTACCTGTATACCTATTATTCATTCATTCATATGTTTAGTTATTTTGTATTTTGTTTCTATTATCTGTTTTATATGCTCGATTATGCTATTGAAACTGCTTTCAGAAGTATGTATTTTGCTTCAATCCTGACTGGATATATTTTCCAGATAACTGGCTTATAGAGCAGTGTCCCATATTCTACGGGCCGCAGGACGATATACCTTTAGAGGATACTCCTATAGACTATGAGGACTTAGTTGCAGAGCCCGAGGAGGTATAGTTTATTTGTGTTGGCATGTATTAGACTATTATATTTGTTGAGATTCATAACTTGTATATTATTTCAGATTGTAGATTATATCTTATTCTTTCCTTCGCTATTCTATTCGTGTATTATTCTTCTTTAGTTTGTTTTGTAATTGAGATTATTCATACTTGTGAGATACTATATTGTTCCTCCGTTTGGAATTGAGATGATTGGCAAGTACCATATTATATTATTAAAATATTAGATAGTTAGAAATGACCCAGACAGTGTTCTACCATCGATTCTTCGGCGTAGGCTGGGCGTAACCATGTACTCGTGCCTGACTATCTGGGTGTGGGTCGTGACACATTTTAGTGGTGGCCTATGCAGGTCGAGATTCATAATTAGTGTAATTTCTTAATTATGCTCGTCTAGAGTACTGCTACGAGCCTGGTTTAGAAAACATGATTTAGGCTGAGAGTTTACTCAATCACAACTAAAAAACATTCCAAAATCTATTTTACAATCCTTATCTATTGAATATTTGCTTTACTTTGAATAAAATTTTGTCCTTCTTTGATTATATCGTATCATATTCAATATTGATTCTTTTGTTCAGTTTATCTTGATTCCTTTCTAGCTCATATTTTGTTTGATTCTGGTGCTTCTAATAGCTTTGTATCTGTATCTTTTGCTTTGAGGCATCGTCTTGCGTCTGAACCATTGGCGAGGACTTACAAGATCACGACTGGGGGTGGCATTATCCTGGTTAGTGATGTTTGCAAGAACCATAGAGTTTATTTGGAAGGCCGATAGTTGGGCGTATATTTACTCGTAATACCACTTCCGAGTTACGATATAGTACTCGGGATGGATTGGTTGAGTAGACATCATGCTAGTATCGATTATCGTGGAGGCAGAGTTTTATTTTAGAAGCCAGGAGAGCCGAAGTTTGAGTTCGTCCGAGGAGCAGAGTAGAGCGAGGGCAATTTCTGTGAAGCTTTGGTATAAAAGTAGGAGCTGCCACATCCATTGATTGCAGAGTTCATGGATGTATTTTCAGATGAGTTGTAGGGGTTGCCACCGGACAGAGATGTAGAATTCTCTATAGATTTAGTGCCAGGCATAGAGCCGATATCTCAGTACGTCTATAGAGTAAACAATAATGAACTGGCTGAGTTGAAGAAGCACATGGATGAGTTGCAATACAAGGGTTTTATCTGTTCCAGTTTATCACCATGTGGTGCACCAGTACTTTTTGTACCAAAAAAGGATGGGCCTGTATGTATGTGTATCGACTATAGGGCACTTAACAACCTTACTATCAAGAACAAATACCCGTTGCCGCGAATTAATGACTTATTTGACCAGTTGAGCGGAGCGAAGGTGTTATCAAAGATAGACTTGAGGTCAGGGTACCACCAGATGAAAGTGAAGAGGGAAGACATCCTGAAGACAGCTTTCAAGACTCGTTATGGGTAGTTCCAATTCTTGGTGATGCCGTTTGGGTTGACCAATGCCCCGGCGGTGTTCATGAACCTAATAAATAAGATATTTCATCAGTGTCTGGACCAGTTTATTATAGTCTTCATTGATAATAGTCTGATATATTCTAAGACTATAGAGGAGCATGAGCAGCACATGAGGGTAGTTCTGGAGACCCTTAGGAAGTAGAAGCTGTATGGCAAGTTATCAAAGTATGAGTTCTTCCTTGATAAGGTTGAATTCCGTGAATATGTTATTACAGGAGATGGAATCTCGGTGGACCCAAAGAAGATTTTGGCAGTTGAATCATGGTCTAGCCGGAGTTCAGTAGCAGAGATCAGGAGTTTCCTTGGATTGGCAGGCTACTACCGTAGATTTGTACAGGACTTTTCCAGACTTGCATAGTTGATGACTAGACTGACTAGGAAGGACGTAGAATTCATCTGGACTAAGGATTGTCAGTCAATATTTGGGGAGCTGAAGAGAAGGTTGACTACAACTCCTATCTTGACATTGCCATCAGGAGCAGGAGAATTTTTTATATACAGTGATGCATCGGGAAAGGGTTTGGGTTATGTGTTACAACAGCACGGGAAGGTGATTTCCTAAGCTTCCAAGCAATTATGTCTGCATGAGAAGAACTACCCTACCCATGACTTGGAGTTGGCAGCGGTTATTTTTGCTCTGAAATAGTAGAAATACTACTTGTATGGAGAGAGAGTGGAGATCTTCACAGACCACAAGAGCTTGAAGTATGTGTTTACCCAGAAAGAGCTCAACATGAGGCAGCGGTGATGGTTGGAGCTGATGAAAGACTTCTACATTTCCTTGTAGTACCATCCAGGGAAGGCCAACGTAGTCGTGGATGCTTGAGCAGGTATCCCGTAGCTATGTGCTTGACTAGAGACAGATATTTATTGGCCGATCTTGACAGTTTGGGCATTGAGGTACTAGTTCCTGGAGTCGCAACACAGATATGGGGACTTTAGGTACAGTCTGTGGTGCCCCGTTTCCCCTATTCGGGTAGCGCGGCTAAGAAATACAGATGGTATCGTTCGATCGGGATAGATTAAAATAAGAAATCGTCCTCGTTATAGATTTGTTTCTTCGGAATCGATTCCCATATTAAGAGGACCGTGCCCCCGGGATCGACTTAGCGGCAGAGTCAGGAGGGACCTCTCCGCTGTTATCTTTGTTGCCTCTAATTTCGATGTCGCTTATTGCTTTCGTGCTTTGAGTTGGTTTTTGGATTTTGCTTGTTTTCCTTGAACGGTTTCGATGGATTTTATTATTTTCGTTCATTGAACTTCCCTTCAATTCCGAGATTGGAAAGAGTGGAAGAGGTATTGATCATGCTGTTCGTGATGCAGGTGAATGAGCAGTAGGCGACTTACGAGCGGAGTCTTGAAGCGCCTCTTTTCTTCTCCCTTCCAACCAACTAAGTGAGTGGCTACCATCCCGATTAGCTATCCCTGCTTCCAAGCTTCACACCTAAAAATCTTGCATTTTTGTTGCCCCGATCAAACGATACCAAGTAATAACTAAAAGACTATAAGATAAAAAGGGAATAGACTTGGATATTATGCTTGTCAATTAAACATGTTAACTGTTATCTTATTGTATGCTAGTTCATTTACAAATATTCTATAAATAGTGCTAAGTATGGAACATATCTTGTATGTGAATAATTGTTCAGGGAGGCTATGCAATTGAATCATGAAATACTTCTTGTCTTGTACTCGTGTTGCCTCAACTACATAAACTGTTAACTTAATAAACATACCGTTCGATCACGGACAACTTGTGCACAAGGTCACTGGTTCCTGCGGACGGTCGCTGGGGCTCTGACACCGATCCGATCCGGACAAAACTTTATGATAGTCTACTACATCTGGACGGGATGGTCTGTAGCTACTACTGAATCTTTGCTACATTCCATCCTCGTTCAAGACTAAATCGTCCTTATGGCATACGCCAGTGATCATCTTATATATTTAAACCTGTTGCAAACTAACTTGTGTCTTCGTAGCAGGGAAGGCATGGTAAGTATTGTGCCGGTGGTTCAGACGGGCAGGTAAAAGCCACCGAACAGTGGCAAGTTCATTTCAGTATTTTATATATATACTACTGCTTGTAAAATAAACTAAGGCAAAATAGAAAGACCACAATAAATATGCATGCTTCATTAAAATAACGTGTTGATTGGTATAGTTGGGTTTAGCTTGCCTTCACCAGTATGTTTTGACATACTGACCCTCGTTGAAATAGGTTTTCCACACTAAGGTGAACCGAGCGAGGAGCCGAAGTCGTCTTCCCGATCCAGTCCAGCTGTAGGCGCATCCTGACCGCGCCGCATTTTGAAGTACTTGAAGAAAGGAGCTTGAACCCAAGCAAGAATGCAGCTCCGTGGCAAAGCCGTCCTCCAGCTCGGAGGTCTTTATCATTTTGAAGTTTAGTAAAGGGATGTAATGTACAGGACTGCTATATCATTTTGTGTCAACACTTTTGTAAGCCCGTGCGGCAAATTAGCTGACTCGTTCAAGAGTTTGTAATAGATGTTCATTATCAATAAAGAGGACTTTTCCATGTTTCAATCTGTGATTCAATTTATCTACGTACTCTGAATATGTGCTCGTTATGCAAAATACTTTAGCCTTGTGCGGGTGCAACCCCAGGTCCGTACGGCAGTCACGATTCGGGGGACGCTCCAACGATTCCACGGAATCGGGTCGTGACATAGTGGTATCAGAGTACAGATTCAAGTTTCTTAGACTCTCATACTGGAAATGTTCCTTTAACGATCAATCCCTGTACGAACTCTTGAGCTCGTTAGGCCAAAATGAGACGTGTTCATGCAATAAGTGCATAATACATTATGATCCTAATGTAATTTACCTTCTTTTGAAGGAATGGCACTAGCGTAATCCTCAGTGCTAGCACCGAACGAAACGCAAGGCCAAGGAATTAGTTCGGACACTTCGGGAAGTTCAGAGAGATAGTGAGCCGTGCCAAGCATCGATCCCATCCAGCAAATGATGCGGATGTTGGAGGCAAACTAACAAAGGGACGAGGCTCGCTATGAACGGGCCAAGAAGTGGGCGGAGGAGAGTCATCTCAAGTTTCAAGATAATATTGAAGCTCGATTCTCAGTCCAATAGAAGCAGGTAGATGCCCTACAATAGATCGTTCAGACTTTGGCTTCCAACTATTCCGCATCAACAGCAACAACTCCGGTAGAACAACCCGTGCTTGAAGTTAAGATGCCACAAATTCCAAGGACGAGGGAAGTAATTGCCTTCGACTTTGGCCACTTCAAGAAAGTCTACAAGACTCCATTCAATGGGACTGAGGACCCAATCGTGGCTCTAGATTGGTCGGCCGAACTTAAAGACCACTTTGCTCTGCTAGTGTCACTACCACATTCCGAAAATAGGGGTATTTTTGACTTTTTACAATATTTAATATTTTATAGTTATAATTAATTAATTGCATGACTAGTATATATTTAAATTAAATAACTGTGTGATGCGTACTTTAATATATTATATTATAGACAGTGTTCATTTGTGTTTGTGATGGTAGACTTGACTTAGAAGCCCAGTAGATGAGCACCTGTCGGAATTATGGAAATTTTGTAATTAACTATTTATTTAGAATTTAATTCTTGGAGTCATAATTAATTACTGTATTTTAATTAATTATTGCGCATTGCCCTTTTGCTTCGATATTTGGAGCACTATCCAGACTTTTGTCCTCCAACAAATTTTACAATCTTGTCCTAGACATGCCCGCCTTCCATTCTGCTATTTTTGCAACTCATAATTTTGCTCCCTGTGCATTATTTCTGGCCGCACAAAAATCGTCGCGGACGTTATTTAATAAATCCCTATTTTGCATCGTTGTGCGTTCCAATCGAAAATTGGAGGCCATCTTGACCTATTTTCGTGCGACCCAAATTAGGGTAATATTCTGTTCTGAGTCTTCTTCATTATTGGTATTGATGACCTGACCTGATTTTGGCCCCATGTACTCCTAATTAATTTTAGAACACAACTTGCTTTTATTTCTAATTAAATTGAGGATACTATTTTAACTGATTCTGAAATCCAAATTTAATTCCAGTGCCCCGTAAATTGAGCCCGTACCAAACTTACAGCGCCCCTGACCCTACAAACACCGGACACCGAATCGCCCGCCAAATTTTTGTTATTTCATGCGTCTGTGCAAATACCCAAATTTAAGGGGGTTAATTTGCAAATATGCATTTTTGGTGTCAACCCCCATTGATTAAACCAATGAGGGAGCCTATTTTTTTTTTAATTAAAAACCCTCATCCCTACATGAATTATTTCCCTTCATGAACAATCCTAGCCACCCATTCAAGGGATGTAATCGCCACCCTTCATCAAACCCTCTCCCCTATATAATGTCATATGTACTATCAAGCCCTAATCCCAAAAACTTAACCTAGGAAAACCACCCCCAAGCTTTCCCAAACCGTAGCCCCATTTCTTTTCCTTTCTCCTCTTCTTTTCTTCTTCTCCTTCTTCTTCCATCTCCTTCTTCTTTGATTTTTATTTTTTGAATTCAAATAGTAGGCATAAGGGGGAACACTGTGCATTTCCCCCCACATACTGCTACTCCGGCGGCCTGTGCGCCGCAGTCCGGCGAGCACCCTCCGGCCTGAGCCCGCGACCGGAGCAGCAACAGCAGCTTCCTGCTGCTTTCCCCCTCACGCACTCCGGCGGCCGCTACTGTGCTTCCCGGCCCCGCTCTTCCCATCTGCTGCTCCGACTCCCTGCCCATCGACTCCGGCGGAGTCTGCGGCTCCTCCCTACTGTCCATCACCTCCGGCAAGCGGCCGACTCCCACCATCATCCATCATCCATCCATCCATCCATCCGCTGCTCGGCCGACTCCAGTCCGGCCCAACCCCGCTGCTCCAGGCCGACATCTCCCCGCCGGACATCCCCCACGGCGAGATCCTCCCCGGCGGTTTCCACCACCACCACCACCGGCAACTGCTCATTGCAGTTCCTTCCTTCCATCCATCTCCTCCGGCCCGCTGGCACCAACCTCGGCTTCAACTGCACTCCGGCCAGGCGACCTCGCTGGCTGCTCCTCCCTCCTGCCGTAGTCCGGCCAACCACCCCGACAACCCCACAGTAAGTTCTTCTCCCCCTCTTTCCTTCTTCATATATATATATGTATATGTAGCAAATGTAATGTGTTAATGTACATAAAATTGTATATTATTAATGGTAGATATATATATATATATATATATTTATTTGTATGTATATATATAAATAATGTATTAGTACTTATGATGTTTAATATACATGTAATTAGGTATTTAGATAATGTTTAAAATGTATATATATGTAATTAATTAATGTATAAGCGCAGTATGTATTAAATTAAATTAGTATACATGTATATCTATATAAAGTGTATTTTCAAATTAGTAGATAAGTAAATACAATGTGTATATGTTAGATAAATCGATTAATTACTTAATAATCAGTAATTAACCTCTTAATCATTTGATTAAATTCTTAATCAGTTTAATTATTTATTAATCAAATCTTAATCAGTTAATTAATTATCAATTAATTAGTTTAGTAATATACATACTATATAATTAGTTTAATTGTATGTAATTAGTTCAGTAATTTCATATAATTAGTTTAGAAATTTCATATAACTAGTTTAGCGATTTCATGTAATTAGTTCATTTTACGTATTAAATATAAGGGTTGATTATGTAAAATATAATATTGGGGTTTATATTATTAATTAAAAATATAGTTTCTAGCTATTTGGACTGCTCCGGACCCATTGGAACTAACTGCTGCTTTATTTGGGATCACCTTGAGAAGTATGGCATTATATACATTCTTTGATTAGTTATATATATATAAAATGTTTGATTATTATATATATATACAAATGTGAATTTTTGGTATAAAAAGTACATATGTATATACATCTACTAGTGTATATACACAAATACGTATTTTGTACAAATTACTAATAGACACTTATATATATATTATATACGCTTTATTGGTATACTAAGTATTAATGAATGTTTCAGTATTTAAATATAAATAAATGTATATTGTTATATATAAACCATATTTTGGTATATATGTATATAGTATATATATAAATATATATAAACTGTATTGATATATATGTACTTGTAAAACATATTTTTGGTATATTACCTGTATATAGTATAAGTATTATTTTGGTATGTAGGTATATATATAATATAAGTTAATATGTATTTTGGTACATGTATACTAGTCTATATGTATGAGTGATGTATAATTTTTCACATAAATAAAATATAATCCCACTTATGTACATACAGTTATACCTATTCTGTATACTTTGGAACAACTATATATATGTATTAAATTATTTATTGATAATATGATTAATTGGTAAATTACTAGGTGACTCTAGTTGACTAGTGCCATACCTGGCAGAGCCCTGAGTTCATGTATTTGTGATGTGTTAGTGTAGCACCTGATGCAAATGTTGTATTTGATATATTTTAGGACTGTTGGTTCCTCCAGACGATACTCTGGGACAGGACATTGGTTTTACCAGCTAAGGACCCAAGGCGAGTACATTCTCTGATTAGTTTCTAATTTATGATATCTCCTATGTTCACTGTATCTAGTGTAAATATCCATGTTCCCGACACGTTGGTTACACGGATTGGTATACACGGATCTCGTCATGAGATGTTATTCCTTATTCATGGGTAACTTGTACAAGACTTGTTTCCTTGATATCTTGTGCATGTACAGACACTGATTTCCGGGGAGATTTGCTACCTTCCTAGGGAATCCCGTGCCATAGCGTACCATGATTGGATCTACTATACCAGTCGGGGGTTTGGGGAGTACTTTAGTGTAGATATGTGATCATACCCAACTTTATATGCACCATAGCTCACCCCACATCTCACGTCGGGTGCGGCCTGACCATTTACATGTCTCCTCACTGTTACATCGGTTAGCCCTACTAACCCATGTAATGAGTTTACATGCCTCCTCACTGTTACATCGGTTAGCCCTACTAACCCATGTAATGAGTTTACTAGTCCCAAGCCGATCACATGTTAAAGCTAGTACTCACACACTTAGTCATAGGTTTCTTGCTCATTGACATATTGTTTTTTCTTCCTGCATTTACTTACAGTATTTCCAGTATATTTCTTTTCTTGTACATTCTCGTATCTATACATGCATCTGGTATATTTCCATCTAGAACTGCTACATAGCTTATGTCATTTATATAGAATTGCTATTTAGAGATGTACTTTGCTCCTTCCTGACTGGAAAATATTTTTCCAGACTGTGACCTTAGTAGACTGGTTCCGACACACTTGGGGATTGGAAGTTAATGATTGCAGGTATGATTATGTTGTCTTTAGACTTGTGTTGTTTTCTTTTACTTCTTCAAATTCCTATCGTGCTGTAGTTGTGATTGAGTATGTTGTTGAGAATTTATAGTATCATCCGAGTCTCCTTATGGAGTTGGATACTAGCGTGAGATTGTTAGATAGTACTCGACCTAGACAGCGTTCTACCGCCGATGCTGCGGCGTAGGCTGGACGTACCCACGCATTCGTGCCCCTAAACCGGGTGCGGGTCGTGACACGTTTTAGTGGTGGCCCATGCAGGTCATACTTCGCATTTAGAGCGATGTCGTAGTAGTGTGGCATCTTTGTTACACTATTGCGTGCCTGCTATAGGACATAGGACATAGGATACTAGGATGAGAGAGGTTACTCAATCACAAATTCTTGAAAGATTTCCTGGGATGACCCCATGAGAATCTTATTTTCAACTTAAATCTTTTCCTTGTTTCCGTCCGCTCTCGCTTGTTGTTACTGAACTTGATTCTGGTTGAGCGGTTATTAAATTAAATTCTTGGCATCATTGTTGAGTGGATTCTTGTTGACCAGTTGTTAACTTAAATTCTTGGTATCGTTGTTGAGTTGATTTCAATTGAGATGAATTTTTACGGACTGAAATTTATGGTATCATCTGATGACATATATTGATGAGGACAGTGAGGAAGGTAAAACGTCTACTTTGGTTATGGAACCTAGAATTTATCGCAGCCATATTAGCTGTCGTGACGAGAACGTAGGAACCTAACTTGGATGTACATACTTTAGTTATGAGATTTAGAGTTCTCGCAGCCATACCGGTTGGCGTGGCGAGTATTCTAGATGACATGATTATAGGGTTGTATACCTTAGTTACGGAACCTGTCGTTTATCGCATCTATGCTTACTGGCGTGGCGAGGATTCCGAGTGTCATGATTTCGGATAGACGTGTATGATTATCAGGTTGTATCTTAAATTGGTTCTTAAAATATCATCTCAAGACTTATCTATTTCTGTTATTCCAGGACTTTGTTCCACCGCTTCTTTCTTTACTAGCAGTAAAGATACCTTCTGTCCTCAATTCAGTCTTTGAGCTCCTATTCCTTGAGGATTTCTTGTTAAGTATGGTAATTAGTGGCTTGTAATTTTGTTTGTGTCTTGTATTAGTATTGACTGTGTTGCTAGTGATTTGTAAGTGTTTCTTAGTTGGGCATGTGAGCAGTAGGCTTTAATCTAGAGTTAGCCCTTAGCATATTACCTTGTACCAATGATTCTAGGAGTAGTGTCATTAGAGACTGAGAGTTAAGGAGAGTATAGAGTATCAGTGATAGTTCTCAGAATTAGTATCAGAGCCAATTACCCGTCCTGGGTAATCATGATTATGTAATTGAGTGATCTATGTAAACGATTAAATATCCGGGAATTGTGTTAAGGATTTATGGAGCATGATGTCCAATTTGATGATTGATATCGGAAATGTTAAAGGTAAAGAAATGTATATGTATAAAGGGTTTAATGAGATGTCATAAGTAGAGAAATATCAGGATTAGTAATGGAAGTTGTGAAGCGTATCACGGATTAGTTTAATAGGCTTTAAAGGATTGAAGGAAATACATATACAACCATCGAGATGAGGAACCATACACATACCCATGAGAGTAAAGAAACATGAGTGTTATAGAGGATACAGGTGATCATGAGTCTAATGAGCTTGATGAGATAATCCATTAATGCAGCTAGTGATATAATACCAAGAGTGCTAATGATTCTATATCGAGGATTAGTCAAGGATGACGTTAATAACAGTAAGCACTCTGTGTGTTGATAATTAGATGATATACCAATTGACATAAAATGAAATCATGAAAGAAAACATAGTTGATGATAACTTTGATCATTGGAGGTAATAGTGCAAGTGATTCGGGCAGTACAAATTTAGTACACAGTTCTAGACGATAGAGGTATTGAGTGCACCTTGAGTATCAGAGACCGTGAGCACTAATATGTACATTGAGGAGTTATAAATTAAAAGGTGGAAATGAATTTTAAATTTTCAGAATTTTTAAGGAGTTGAGATTTTATGTTGTTAAAATATTGAGGATTTAAATTTGATTCACTAAACATAGTTAAGGCTACAAAGATTTTAGAAGTGATTAAATTTTATTTCGATGTGAAGTATCTAATTTTGAGGAAGTATATGCATTTTATTTTAAGTTGATCGGGAAGTTAAACCTTGACGATTATTTTGAGGATTAATTTTTGGTAGATGAGAGATATGAATATTAATATATGAGTAGATAAAATACATGTGTAAGGATCTGGTGATTGAGCATGATTGAGATGGCACCGCAGACTGACTTGGGTGTCCATCTAAAGTTGTATTGGAAAGAGCAGTATTTAGTATGGTGTTGCACTTGACGTATATATGAGTGATAAGAACGACTAGTATGAACAATTGTAGTAGGAACGAGAACTGACAGAGGGTATGGTACTAAAGAGATAGAGGTATCAACTTGGATGCATTATTGAATCACGGTTATATTAGAGATTCATGGCATCAGATTTTGGTATTAATAAACAGGTGTGTGCAATACAGATGTATTCATGGATTTTGTGGATTAATGAGTAGTTGATATGGGTACCAGTGTACATGAATAGGAATTAGTTAGTGAATGTGCTAGAGTTAAGTGTTTGTTAGAGATAGTAGATACTACAAGTAATATGTTAGCAGGTTCTTTTTCTAATGTTCTCGTCTCTTGATTGACTGATACCTTAGTACTGTAGCTTGTATGCATGATTTTCTTGTTATAATGTAGTTAGTAGTACGCCCTAGCAGAGACTGCAATACCATAACAAATAAGACCATAACCATGTATGTTCCCTAGATTGTATGTGGTATAACTATAGGTAGAATTTTCTTAGACCGTGATTATTGGTGTTTACTGTAGTGAAGATTCATGAAGGGGTTATGACTTGACAAGAGAGACAAGATGATTAATTCGAGGATACACATCGATTTAAATAGAGGATTAAGAAATTAACATGGCATAACGGATGATTTATTAATTCCAGAAAGATTATGACATGATTAAATTGGTTATTAAAATTTGAAAATTTTGGGAGATTATCATTATATTATTTGGTTGCAAGTTATGAAATTTAGAATTTTATATTTGGATGTCGTATTTGGAGAATCCTTAAGTATCGTATTGTCGAGTATTTTGAGGAAGGGGAAATCGAGAAATAAAAATTTTGATGGACTAATGTTTGAATTCAAAACTTGTGGGACGAGATTACAATTATATATGTGTATTGATTAAATCAAATTTGAGGAGTGGATATTAAATTCCGAGTATTGAATTATTAACTAAAATTTCGGGAATTTTTTTATAAATTTAGACTTTGGTTCTATTTCGAGGATTTTTCAGGTTATGCAATAATTTTAGTATTTTTGACAAATTATGAAAAGACATGGTGGATTATAACCTGATTTCATGGATGATGAATTTAAATTTTGAGGGAAATAATAATGTGTATGATTAAACACTAATATGAGGATTTTAAATTTCGAGGACGAAATTCTTTTAAGGTGGGTAGACTTGTCACTACCACATTCCGAAAACAGGGGTATTTTTGACTTTTTACAATATTTAATATTTTGTAGTTATAATTAATTAATTGTATGACTAGTATATATTTAAATTAAATAACTGTGTGATGCGTACTTTAATATATTATATTATAGACAGTGTTCATTTGTGTTTGTGATGGTAGACTTGACTTAGAAGCCCAGTAGATGAGCACCTGTCGGAATTATGGAAATTTTGTAATTAACTATTTATTTAGAATTTAATTCTTGGAGTCGTAATTAATTACTGTATTTTAATTAATTATTGCGCATTGCCCTTTTGCTTCGATATTTGGAGCACTATCCAGACTTTTGTCCTCCAACAAATTTCACAATCTTGTCCTAGACATGCCCGCCTTCCATTCTGCTATTTTTGCAACTCATAATTTTGCTCCCTGTGCATTATTTCTGGCCGCACAAAAATCGTCGCGGACGTTATTTAATAAATCCCTATTTTGCATCGTTGTGCGTTCCAATCGAAAATTGGAGGCCATCTTGACCTATTTTCGTGCGACCCAAATTAGGGTAATATTCTGTTCTGAGTCTTCTTCATTATTGGTATTGATGACCTGACCTGATTTTGGTCCCATGTACTCCTAATTAATTTTAGAACACAACTTGCTTTTATTTCTAATTAAATTGAGGATACTATTTTAACTGATTCTGAAATCCAAATTTAATTCCAGTGCCCCGTAAATTGAGCCCGTACCAAACTTACAGCGCCCCTGACCCTACAAACACCGGACACCGAATCGCCCGCCAAATTTTCGTCATTTCATGCGTCTGTGCAAATACCTAAATTTAAGGGGGTTAATTTGCAAATATGCATTTTTGATGTCAACCCCCATTGATTAAACCAATGAGGGAGCCTATTTTTTTTTTAATTAAAAACCCTCATCCCTACATGAATTATTTTCCTTCATGAACAATCCTAGCCACCCATTCAAGGGATGTAATCGCCACCCTTCATCAAACCCTCTCCCCTATATAATGTCATATGTACTATCAAGCCCTAATCCCAAAAACTTAACCTAGGAAAACCACCCCCAAGCTTTCCCAAACCGTAGCCCCATTTCTTTTCCTTTCTCCTCTTCTTTTCTTCTTCTCCTTCTTCTTCCATCTCCTTCTTCTTTGATTTTTATTTTTTGAATTCAAATAGTAGGCATAAGGGGGGAACACTGTGCATTTCCCCCCACATACTGCTACTCCGGCGGCCTGCGCGCCGCAGTCCGGCGAGCACCCTCCGGCCTGAGCCCGCGACCGGAGCAGCAACAGCAGCTTCCTGCTGCTTTCCCCCTCACGCACTCCGGCGGCCGCTACTGTGCTTCCCGGCCCCGCTCTTCCCATCTGCTGCTCCGACTCCCTGCCCATCGACTCCGGCGGAGTCTGCGGCTCCTCCCTACTGTCCATCACCTCCGGCAAGCGGCCGACTCCTACCATCATCCATCATCCATCCATCCATCCATCCGCTGCTTGGCCGACTCCAGTCCGGCCCAACCCCGCTGCTCCAGGCCGACATCTCCCCGCCGGACATCCCCCACGGCGAGATCCTCCCCGGCGGTTTCCACCACCACCACCACCGGCAACTGCTCACTGCAGTTCCTTCCTTCCATCCATCTCCTCCGGCCCGCTGGCACCAACCCCGGCTTCAACTGCACTCCGGCCAGGCGACCTCGCTGGCTGCTCCTCCCTCCTGCCGTAGTCCGGCCAACCACCCCGACAACCCCACAGTAAGTTCTTCTCCCCCTCTTTCCTTCTTCATATATATATATGTATATGTAGCAAATGTAATGTGTTAATGTACATAAAATTGTATATTATTAATGGTAGATATATATATATATATATATATATATATGTATTTGTATGTATATATATAAATAATGTATTAGTACTTATGATGTTTAATATACATGTAATTAGGTATTTAGATAATGTTTTATAGTGTTTAAAATGTATATATATGTAATTAATTAATGTATAAGCGCAGTATGTATTAAATCAAATTAGTATACATGTATATCTATATAAAGTGTATTTTCAAATTAGTAGATAAGTAAATACAATGTGTATATGTTAGATAAATCGATTAATTACTTAATAATCAGTAATTAACCTCTTAATCATTTGATTAAATTCTTAATCAGTTTAATTATTTATTAATCAAATCTTAATCAGTTAATTAATTATCAATTAATTAGTTTAGTAATATACATACTATATAATTAGTTTAATTGTATGTAATTAGTTCAGTAATTTCATATAATTAGTTTAGAAATTTCATATAACTAGTTTAGCGATTTCATGTAATTAGTTCATTTTACGTATTAAATATAAGGGTTGATTATGTAAAATATAATATTGGGGTTTATATTATTAATTAAAAATATAGTTTCTAGCTATTTGGACTGCTCCGGACCCATTGGAACTAACTGCTGCTTCATTTGGGATCACCTTGAGAAGTATGGCATTATATACATTCTTTGATTAGTTATATATATATAAAATGTTTGATTATTATATATATATACAAATGTGAATTTTTGGTATAAAAAGTACATATGTATATACATCTACTAGTGTATATACACAAATACGTATTTTGTACAAATTACTAATAGACACTTATATATATATTATATACGCTTTATTGGTATACTAAGTATTAATGAATGTTTTAGTATTTAAATATAAATAAATGTATATTGTTATATATAAACCATATTTTGGTATATATGTATATAGTATATATATAAATATATATAAACTGTATTGATATATATGTACTTGTAAAACATATTTTTGGTATATTACCTGTATATAGTATAAGTATTATTTTGGTATGTAGGTATATATATACTATAAGTTAATATGTATTTTGGTACATGTATACTAGTCTATATGTATGAGTGATGTATAATTTTTCACATAAATAAAATATAATCCCACTTATGTACATACAGTTATACCTATTCTGTATACTTTGGAACAACTATATATATGTATTAAATTATTTATTGATAATATGATTAATTGGTAAATTACTAGGTGACTCTAGTTGACTAGTGCCATACCTGGCAGAGCCCTGAGTTCATGTATTTGTGATGTGTTAGTGTAGCACCTGATGCAAATGTTGTATTTGATATATTTTAGGACTGTTGGTTCCTCCAGACGATACTCTGGGACAGGACATTGGTTTTACCAGCTAAGGACCCAAGGCGAGTACATTCTCTGATTAGTTTCTAATTTATGATATCTCCTATGTTCACTGTATCTAGTGTAAATATCCATGTTCCTGACACGTTGGTTACACGGATTGGTATACACGGATCTCGTCATGAGATGTTATTCCTTATTCATGGGTAACTTGTACAAGACTTGTTTCCTTGATATCTTGTGCATGTACAGACACTGATTCCCGGGGAGATTTGCTACCTTCCTAGGGAATCCCGTACCATAGCGTACCATGATTGGATCTACTATACCAGTCGGGGGTTTGGGGAGTACTTTAGTGTAGATATGTGATCATACCCAACTTTATATGCACCATAGCTCACCCCACATCTCACGTCGGGTGCGGCCTGACCATTTACATGTCTCCTCACTGTTACATCGGTTAGCCCTACTAACCCATGTAATGAGTTTACATGCCTCCTCACTGTTACATCGGTTAGCCCTACTAACCCATGTAATGAGTTTACTAGTCCCAAGCCGATCACATGTTAAAGCTAGTACTCACACACTTAGTCATAGGTTTCTTGCTCATTGACATATTGTTTTTTCTTCCTGCATTTACTTACAGTATTTCCAGTATATTTCTTTTCTTGTACATTCTCGTACCTATACATGCATCTGGTATATTTCCATCTAGAACTGCTACATAGCTTATGTCATTTATATAGAACTGCTATTTAGAGATGTACTTTGCTCCTTCCTGACTGGAAAATATTTTTCCAGACTGTGACCTTAGTAGACTGGTTCCGACACACTTGGGGATTGGAAGTTAATGATTGCAGGTATGATTATGTTGTCTTTAGACTTGTGTTGTTTTCTTTTACTTCTTCAAATTCCTATCGTGCTGTAGTTGTGATTGAGTATGTTGTTGAGAATTTATAGTATCATCCGAGTCTCCTTATGGAGTTGGATACTAGCGTGAGATTGTTAGATAGTACTCGACCTAGACAGCGTTCTACCGCCGATGCTGCGGCGTAGGCTGGACGTACCCACGCATTCGTGCCCCTAAACCGGGTGCGGGTCGTGACAGCTAGAGGTCCCCGAAGAGAAGTGCGTCGTATGCGCGCAACTGCAGCTCCGCCTCAACGCGCACGATTGGTGGGATGTGCATCGACGATCTCTTCAATTTGATCATGGAGAGGTGGCGATCTCGTGGTAAACTTTTTGTGCCTCGTTCGAAGTGGAGTTTATACCCCTTCCAGTACGACGTCAGTTGGAGAACGAGTTTGTGCAACTGAGGCAAGGCAGCATGACAGTCAAACAGTACTCCATCGAATTCAATTGACTCTCCAAATTCGCTAGCGCCTATTTACCTGATGTAGCAAATTGAGCTAGAAGTTTTGAAGGTGGTCTATGCCCTGCCATCCATGCGTACGTAGTCGTTCCACAGTACGAGACAATGCGGGAAGTCATGAATAATGCCTTATCACTTGAACCACAGTATCCTCATATTTTTACCGGCGCTGTGCATACCTACAATCACAAACGCCAAAGCAACGATAGAGGAAACACCGCTGTAAAGTGCCCTAACAACGCTGGTTCCCAAAGAGGAAACCCAAGGCAACCGTGTTCCTATTGTAAGAAGATGAGGCACACGGTAGACAACTGTCAAAGAAAGTTCAAATTATGCCTCATTTGTGGGGATCCCGACCATATCGTTCCTGCCTGCCCATTGAGCCACCTCAATAATCCCTAACAGTAGGTTTTATTCCTAAGTTTTGTGGACGAAACTTTAAATTAGTTGGGTAGGATTTGGTACCCCGTTTCCCCTATTCGGGAAGCGCGGCTAAGAAATACAGATGGTATCGTTCGATCGGAATAGATTGAAACAAGAACTCGTCCTCAATATAGATTTGTTTCTTCGGAATCGATTCCCATATTCAGTGGACCGTGCCACCGGGATCGACTTAGCGGCAGAATCAGGAGGGACCTCTACGTTGTTATCTTTGTTGCCTCGAATTTCGATATCGCTTGTTACTTTCGTGCTTTGAGTTGGTTTTCGGATTTTGCTTGTTTTCCTTGAACGATTTTGATGGATTTCATTATTTTCGTTTATTGAACTGCACTTCAATTCTGAGATTGGAAAGAGTGGAAGAGGTATTGATCAAGCTGTTCATGAAGCAGGTGAACGAGTAGTAGGCGGCTTACGAGCGGAGTCTTCAAGCGCCTCTTTCCTTCTCCCTTCCAACCAACTAAGTGAGTGGCTACCATCCCGATTAGCTAGCCCTGCTTCCAAGCTTCACACCTAAAAATCTTGTATTCTTGTTGCCCCGATCAAACGATACCAAGTAATAACTAAAAGACTACAAGATAAAAAGGGAATAGACATGGATATTATGCTTGTCAATCAAACATGTGAACTGTTATCTTATTGTATGCTAGTTTATTTGTAAATGTTCTATAAATCATGCTAAGTATGGAATATATCTTGTAGGTGAATAATTGTTCAGGGAGGTATGCAACTGAATCATAAAATACTGCTTGTCTTGTACTCATGTTGCCTTAACTGCATGAACTGTTAACTTAATAAATATACCGTTCGATCACGGACAACTTGTGCACAAGGTCACTGGTTCCTGCGGATGGTCGCTGGGGCACTGGCACCGATCCGATACGCACGGAACTTCACGATAGTCTACTACATCTGGATGGGATGGTCTGTAGCCACTAATGAATCTTTGCTACATTCCATCCTCGTTCAAGACTAAATTATCCTTTTGGCATACGCCAGTGATCATCTTGTATATTTAAACCTGTTGCAAACTAACTTGTGTCTTCGTGGTAGGGAAGGCATGGTAAGTATTGTGCAGGTGGTTTGTACGTGCAGGTAAAAGCTACCGAACAGTGGCAAGTTTATTTCAGTATTTTATATATATACTGCTGCTTGTAAAATGAACTAAGACAAGATAAAAAGACCATAATAAATATGCATGCTTCCTGAAAACAACATATTGATTGGTATAGTTGGGTTTAGCTCGCCTTCACCAGTATGTTTCGATATACTGACCCTCGTTGAAACAGGTTCCCCGCACTAAGGCGAACCGAGCGAGGAATCGAAGTCGTCTTCCCGATCCAGTCCACCTGTAGGCGCATCCTGACCGCGCCACATTTTGAAGTACTTGAAGAAAGGAGATATAACCTAAGCAAGAATGCAGCTCCGTGGCAAAGCCGTCCTCCAGCCCGGAGGTCTTTATCATTTTGAAGTTTAGTAAAGGGATGTAATGTACAGGACTGCTATCTCATTTTGTATCAACACTTTTGTAAGCCTGTGCGACAAATTAGCTGACTCGTTCAAGAGTTTGTAATAGATGTTCATTATCAATAAAGAGAACTTTTCCATGTTTCAATATGTGCTTTAATTTATCTGCGTACTCTGAATATTTGCTCGTTATGCAAAATACTTTAGCCTTGTGCGGGCACAACCCCAGGCCCGTACGGTGGTCACGATTCGGAGGATGCCCCAACGATTCCATAAAATCGGGTCGTGACACAATCAGAACTGATGGACCGGGTCAGAGCCAGACAGTATGAGGATGAGTCTCTGAGGAGCATCAGAGCACAGGTCCAGATCGGGTTGGCATAGGACTTGATCGTCACATATTATGGATCATTGCGACAGGAAACCAGATTGTGTGTACCGAGAGGAGCATTGCGCGAGGAGATTCTACAGGAGGCGCATCGTTCTCGGTACTCTATGCATCCAGGTGCCAATAAGATATATAGAGACATGAGAGAGCATGTATGATGGTATGGCATAAAGCAGGAGGGAGCTAGCTTCGTATCCATATGCTTAGTTTGCCAGTAGGTCAAGGCGGAGAGACAGAGGCCAGGTGGATTATTTCAGCCTTTACCCATTTCGGAGTAAAAATGGGAGTAAGTGACCATGAATTTTGTATCATGACTTCTGCGTTCTCCAGGAGAAAAAGATGCGATTTGGGTCATCGTGGACAGGTTGACCAAATCAGCCCACTTTCTGACATTCAAAGTGGGTACATCTATGGAGAAGCTCACGGAAATATATGTGCGTCAGATTTTCAGAATATACTGTGTTCCAGTGAGCATATTCTCAGTTCGAGATAGTCGCTTCATGTCCCACTTTTGGAGGATTTTGCAGGCCAGCTTGGGCAGTTAGCTCAAGTTCAGTACCGCATATCACCCTCAGACTGAAGGACAGTCGGAGAGAAGTATTCAGACTCTTGAGGATATGGTACGCACCTATGTTTTGTATCTTTGTGGTTCCTGGGAGGATCACCTTCACTTGGTAGAGTTTTCATACAACAACAGCTACCAAGCCAGCATTAAGATATCACCATTCGAGGCATTGTATGGACAGAGGTGTCATACTCCGTTATCTTGGGATGTTGTTGGTGACAGAGCTTTATTGGGACTAGAGATGGTAGTGGATGCAGCCGAGAAGGTAAAGCTTATCCGGGACAAACTTCAAGTGACGCAGGACAGGCAACGACATTGGGCCGATAGCCACCGGAGACTTTAGAGTTTGAGGTATAGATTTTTATTTTGTATTGCTTGTGATTGATTATTGTTTGTTAGAGTGCTAAGGTTTTATTTCGTGCTAGGTTGGCGGTCTGATTTTCTTGAGGATTTCTCCGACACATGGCACAATTTATTTCGGTGGAGAAGGAAAGCTTAGCTCGCGATTCATCGGACCTTTCAATATTATTAAGAGGGTCGATGCAGTTGCATACAGAATAGACTTACCACCTGCATTAGAGGGAGTGCACAACATGTTTTACGTGTCGCAGCTGAAACGGTAATGGAAGATCCCAATCATGTATTGGATAAATCAAAGATAGAGGTGGGCCCTACTCTTAGCTATCCAAAGCAGCTAATTAAGATTCTGGATCAGAGAGAGAAGGAGCTGAGGAACCAGACGATTCCTTTGGTGCACGTCGCATGGAGGCATCACTCACCACAAAAGAGTACCAAGGAGTGTGAGGCCAAGATGCGCGAGCGATATCCATATCTGTTCAAGCCATGAGGTATAATTCTTTCTTGTATTGTATTGTTTGCTTTTGGTAGTTAGTTTCTTCCTTAATTTCGAGGACAAAATTTTTCTAAGGTGGGTAGGATTGTCACCCTCATATTTTCATTTAAGGGTAGTTTGGTAATTGACATGGATATTTTAAAATTTGGATTTATTTATATTTAAATATTATGCATGCATGATTATTTAATTATTGTATTATTTGATTATTGTTAGTTGTAGATTTATTTTAGACTTGTGTAGTGGACCTAACCTATTTAATTAGTTGCATAAACCAACATTTCCTATGAGTTTAGATTGAGCCCAAAAAATAGGCCCATGGATTAGGAGGTTGTATTAATTAGTGAAACCATTAGACTAGAACCTTCCTCCATAATTAATTTCTTCATGAGAGGCCCCAAGGGGTAATTAGGATATTTTATATAGCATAGAGAGAGGTTATATGGCCGACCATAGAGGGAGGAGAGAGAGAGTGTCACCCTCATTTCAATTCCCAATTCCTTTAGATCTACATTTTCCCTCTTTCAATTTCCTTCTAACCATCACCATTCCTCCACCAATTTCTTCACAAATTCCTTTCCTATTCTTCGTTGGAGGCTTCTACATCAAGGATCTACAAGAAGGAAGCAAGGAGCAACAAAGAGGAGGCCAATATCTACAAGGAGAGGAGCTACTTTCCATTTGGAGATTTTTTATTGGGAATCCATCTTCTAATATGTATATTTCAGTTTTTATCTTCTAGTAGACTCTAAATATGAGATTTAACCATGAGAAATCAACCCACATGTGTAGGCAACCCATAGGAATTGGTTTTAGGTTCATCGGAGACCTACGGTGGAAGTTTTGTGCAATTTGGTGTCAATTTTGGGGGAATTCCGAGATTGGCATATGTAGTATTTGTCATTTGGTCAAATAGATTAATATAACATATATTTAATCATTTGTGACTAGTGTCGTATCCACAATTGGGTACGTGTATGCCATATCTCGTCAATTTGACGAAATATATTGATTTTAGGGGATTTTTCTCCGACACGGGGCCTTGTGCATATCATATTATGAGTCGGACACGTAGTTAATCTAATTACTATACATATTGCTCATAATTAGTGTATTAGAGTTGCTCGTATCCTCCGGAATGTATTTGGTTGTGTGGTGGAGCCGTATCATAAGCGTATCATAGAGTTAGTGTGATACGGGTACGGTGCACTCTTCGTGTTTGGTATTTTGCCCTTGATTCTATACGTACATGCGTGTGTGCGTGTGTGTGTGTGTATATATATATATATATATATATATATATATATATATATATATATATATAGATGATATTTATGTAATATATATGCATATAATAGTGTATATAGTGATATATATCTATATGTATATACATATGTGATTGTATATATATTGTGTACTAAGAGCTTATATGTATATATGCATTGTGTATGTTTTATACATATATGTATGGTATATATATATATATATATATATATATATATATATATATATATATATATATATATATATGTGTGTGTGTGTGTGTGTGTGTGTGTGTGTGTGTGTGAGTGTGTATGTGTGTGTGTGTGTGTGTAGAGTGTTATTCATAGAGGGATAGATGTTTATGTGTTACTGTGGTGTGTGAGTGAGCATTGTGGCAGCAAGAAGGGGGGGGGGAGACTGTGCAGTATCCTACTGCACAGTGTATCAGGAAACACACAGTGCTCATGCATCTTGATAAGGCCACAACAAGTAGTTCAGTCAACTAAAGGTATCAGGCTTCCACATGTGCAAATTTCCTCAAGCACAGCAAGGCTCAGTTCGGTCAGCAAGTTCAGGGAGGCTCAACATTCAACAGTTCAGTGCACTGTGCATGCACAGTGCAGAGGTGCAGTCCCTGAGGTTCAGTAGCAGCTAAGGGGGAGCTCGTGCACTAGGCATCGAGCATTCACTAATGTACAGTTGTGGTACAGCAATGCACATCCAGTGTATTGGCACGTGCAGCCAACAGCAAGGAAGAGCAGGGTATCAGCAACCGCAAGGCAGTGATCATCAGGCAGGAATCAGTGCAAAACATCGATCTCCCTAGCATCAAGTCAGGATATGGGGCTCGGGCTTGCACATCAATTGCATCAAGTGCAGTTCAGCACTGTACAACTGCACTCGGGCAGCAACAACAGGAGAGGAGTTTATCACCAGGGAGTTCACAACAGGTTTCAGTATCAACTACTGGGATGTATCAGTGCATAGCCAATATTGTCGCAGCTAGTTGCACTATGTAGGCAGCAATGTAATTGCATTGTGCCGCTGCACTGAGCACAGCCAAGCCATGGAGAGGCTCGGGCCATGCACTAAAGGTATGCAGCAAAGGTAGTTTCTACACAGTGCAAACCAAGGAGAGTGCACAGGTATCAGGTATTTGGTTAAGTATAGTTTCAGTCTGGTATCAGGGAGCTTAGGTTTATCAAGGTATTGATATTTTGGGTAGCAATGAGTTAAGTGTTGTTTAATTGGGTTAGTTATTTATCAAGGTAATTGGTTATAGTTAGTATTTCAGTAAGGTTAGTATGTTATTGATTGGTAGTCTAGTGTTAAGTTAGTGTAGCTAGATAACTAAATATATACTTATTTAGTAAATAGTTTGCTACATACACACACACACACACATACACACACACACACACACACACACACATATATATATATATATATATATATATATATATATATATATATATATATATATATATATATATATGATGACTGGTAGTCTAGTTAGTTGTGGTTTTGTAATTATTGTAGTTAGTAGGTAGTATATTATTCATCAACCTTATGTTAGTAGTTTAGATACCTTATATAGTTAGTACTTGGGGTATTATATTTATGTATTAGCTATATGTTAAGAGGTTTTGGATTACCTCGGGATACCAAGGTAATACCAAGGTTTTGGATCGATATCTAAGGTATTGAGTGGGGTATCGAGATAAGAGTGATACGCATTGGTGCAAGGCCAAGGTATCCTAATTTTATTACTTTGTTATAGTACTATGTATATTGACTTTTATATATATATATATATATATATATATATATATATATATATATATAACACTATTTTCATATATGAAAACTTGCGTATCTTAAGATACGCCTTTTTGAGTGTTTTATAGTATCTTAGATTAGCTTGTATAGTTTAGTTTCATAGTGTATCGACTTAGTAACCTAGTGTTAGACTCTTGCAACATAGATTTAATCAGTTTGACCTAGAAATGGCTTATTGACCTAGAATTGTATCATATTAATTTATTTTCATTCTTGAACCTTGTATTGATGCAATATACCATATATAGGTCTGTGTGACACCAGCTTGGGCATCGAGAGACACACCTTGCTCGGGACTTCACGCGAGTACATTTCTTTGATAGTTTTTAATTTATAATATTATATATATGCATGTTCTAGAATTGTATACTTGATTCCGACACAGTGATTTTACGGACTTGTATTACATAGATCCCGTTAGGAGATGTTATCTCCTACCGTGTTCAGCGGGTACTCGTGTACATGTATTTCATCGTGTATATTGGGTATTGATTTATATTTTGTGTTCACACACTTCTCGTGTTTAGTGTGCTTGTTCGTGTACACCCACCGCTCATGTTCGGTGCTTATGATATTCGTGTACACCCACTGCTCGTGTTCAGTGATTATATTTTGTGTTCATAGCATATCATGATTGGATTCATCGGTATTAGTTGGGGGTGGGAGAGTAGGAGTTGATTATGTGATCAAAGCCCCATTTTTATATCGTATATATTATGGTTACATACCTCACTTATAATCGTCTTACCTGATCATGTTCATCCAGACCGATCACATAATGAACTTGTATTCTGGGGCAAATTAGCTAGTTTATAGTTATTTTATTATATTGCTGTTATTCATATTGTTGATCTATATTCTCGTATATTACCTGTATACCTATTGTTTATTCATTCATATGTTTAGTGAACTTGTATTTTATTTCTATTATCTATTTTATATTCTCGATTATGTTATTGAAACTGCTTTCAGAGGTATGTACTTCACTCCAATTCTTACTAGATATATTTTTCTAGATGACTGGCTTATAGAGCAGTGTCCCACATTTTGCGGGCCGCAGGATGGCGTACCTTTAGAGGATACTCCTATAGACTAGGAGAACTTAGTTGCAGAGTCTGAGGAGATCTAGTTTATTTGTGTTGGCATATATTAGACTATTATTCTTTCTTAGTTTATTTTATGGTTGAGATTAGATATACTTGTGAGATACCATATTGTTCCTCTGTTTGGAGTTAAAATGATTGACAGGTACCATATTATATTATTGAGATATTAGATAGTTAGAAATAACCCAGACAGCATTTTACCACCGATTCTGTGGCGTAGGCTAGGCGTAACAACCAACTCATGCCCGACTATTCGGGTGCGGGTTGTGACAAAAGAATAGACTGATTCCTCAACATATTCACTCAACAATCAAGAATCTCCATGGGCTATTCTTTGTAAGACAAGCTCAGTCCAATGGTGATCTCGGATTGATCGAGAACATGACTGCTATATGCCAAATATCTTCTCACTTGCGAAACGTGGAATACGTCATACACTCCCTCAAGCAAAGGTGGTAGTGCCAGTCGATACACAACTTCTCCAACTCGCTCCGGTACGTCAAATGGTCTAATATACCTTAGACTCAACTTGCCTAGTCTTCCAAATCGAATAGTGCCCCTAGTTGGCGATATCTTCAAGAAATATTATCTTTTTCCTTAAATCCAAGGTATGCAATGAAGATCTACCCAGTACTTCTGTCTGTCTTGCGCTGCTCGCAAGTGGCCTTCTATCATCTTCAAATTCTCCACGGTGCTGACAACTAACTTTTGTCCTAAACTCTGACATTCATCCATCTCACTCCAATACATGAGAGACCTATATTTCCTACCATATAATGCTTCAAACAGAGCCATTTGGATGCTATCTTGATAGCTATTGTATAAAAAACTCCACAAGATGTAGGTGATCTTCATGATCCTCCAAAGTCTAGCATGCATGATCTCAATATATATCCTCCAACATCTAAATAGTACGTTTCGACTGCCCATCTTTCTACGGATGATAGGAGGTACTGAACTTCAGACGAGTTCCAAGACTTTCTTGCGTGCTCCTCCAAAAGTGAGATATGAAACGTGAGTCCCGGTCTGACACGATGCTAACTGGAATACCGTATAATCTCGAGATCTACCTCATATATAAGTCATCCAAAGATTCTATCGACTGGACTACTCGGAAAGGCAAAAATGAGTGGACTTAGTAAGTTGATCTACTATCACACATACAATATCTCGCCCACTTAGACTCTTCAAAAAATCTGTGATGAAGTCCATAGTGATATAATCCCACATCCATTCAGGAATCAAAAGCGGTTGTAGTAACCCTGTTGTCCTCTAGTGGTCAGCCTTGATCTGCTGATACACCAAGCATTTGTCTACGAAGAAAGCTATCTCCTTCTTAATCCTAAGACACTAAAAGTGCTCTCATAAGTTGCGGTATATCTTATTGCCTCCAGGATGAATAGAATATATCGAGCTATGAGCCTCTGCCATCAGCTCTGTCGAAGCTCTACGTTGGGACATATAGGTAATCACCATATCTCAGTGTCCCATCATTATGAATACGCAATCCTGTCTGCTCACCTTCTTCGGTCCTCTCCCTCAATCTTCAAAATCTAGCATCCGTAGGTACAGCTATTCTGATCCACTCTACTAGTGATAATTGTACCTACAAGTTGGCTAGCATACCCTCTACTCCACGTAATAAAACCTTAATGCCAAGCTCTTACAAGTCCTGTAATATCTTTCTCTGAGTTTTCAAGAAAAGTGCCATATGCTTGGGGTTCAATGCATCTGCTACTACATTAGCCTTGCATGGATGATAATGCAGCTCAATCACGAAGTCCTTCATCAACTCTAGCCATCGTCTTTACCTCATATTCAGCTCATTCTGTGTAAAGACATACTTGAGATTTTCCCCATACAAGTGATGTCTCCATATCTTTAAGGCAAAGATAACTGCTGTGAGCTCTGTGAGACTCGTTTTACGGTATTTATATTTTATGCGGATACGTATTTTTGTGCTAATTATTACATTTTATTGGATCTCGAAGAAGCTCAAAAATTCTCAAAAATTCAAACTTTACTATCTGACCAGTATACCGACGATATACTACAGTATACTGACAATATAATTTCCAGCAGATATTAGTTTCACTTTCGAGATATTTTTGAGATATTTCTCTATAAATAGTACTCGAGATATTTTATTTCTTTCTTTCTCTTTCTTTCTTCTTTATTTTTCTCTTGAGCTTGGAAGTGTGGTCTTGAGACCTGGAGTACGGTTTCTGAACCCCTTCGTGGTGGAGGATTAGAAGGTTTAGGCTGGGAGATCATGCTAGGCAAGTACACCTTACCGATTTTGTGAACTTCTTTTACTTTCTGTCATTTTACTTTCCTGGAGATTTGGTTATTGCTTTTTAGCATGGACTTGCTTTACTATTAGTATTCATATTATGATTTCTAGCCTAGTGACTATCTCGATTTTGATCTCTGGTAGAATCTTATTTTGTCCCTTTTTTGTAACTCGGTAACGAAGTGGTACCAGAGTTGTGACCGTGAGATTTAGTCTATATTGTGATATGAGACTTACCCTAGACTTGAATTCTTGTTAGACTTGGTTTTGTTAATTTTGGGATTTGATTTGGGTCCCAAAAATTAGACTTGATTTAACCAAGTTTATTCTTGGAAACCGGCATACCGACGGTATACTACTATATACTGACGATATACCAATTTCGACCGACTCAATTTCTAGATATTTTTCTTTGAACCCTATCGGTATACCGATGATGTACTATAGTATACCAATGGTAGACCAATTTTGCCGTCATTGTTAGATATTTGTCTTTGCCGACATACAGATGGTGTACTGGACTGTGCAGACGGTATACCATTTTGTGGAACTTTATTTTTCAGTAACTTTTTGCCTACTTAAAATGACATATCTATGGTATACTATATGTATACCGAAGGTATACCAATTTATTGGAATCTAGAACTTGTTGTATTTTTTATTTCTTTGGGCCGGTGTACCGACGGTGTACTGGACTGTACCGACGGTATACCGATCGTGCTTTTTTTTTAGGAATTCTTGGTTTTTCGTGATTTTATGTTGAAACTTATGGATTTTGCTTGGACACGCGATGACTTGACCAGATTTGGATATAAACTTACATGGCTTCAGATGACTTGACTTGACTTGGCTTTACTCGATTTTACCCAGCTTTGCCCGGCTACACGTGATGAAATAATTGACTGGACTTGACTTGGCATGACTTTATATGGCTTCATTGGACATGGTTTGACTTGGTTTTACTTGTTTTCATCTGGTTGGACATGGCTTCATATTATTGTACATGGCTTTAGGTAATTTTCATATGGCTTTACCTGGCTTTACCTGGATTGACATGGCTTCAGGTGGCTTTACCTGGCTTCACTTGGTAAAATGTGGCTTGGTTATTATCGTAGCTTAAATGAGTCTGTATGTGCAATATATATTAAACTAGTTTATATTACTATTATAACTTATTTTATTGCATCATATCTAGGATAGATTCTACGGAATACCATACCCGAATTCATACAAGAAACTACTTGGGGTTTATAACTAGAGATTCACTTTGTACATGGCTAGGGATTTTCCTAGATTGTATGCAGTCTCGATTATTCATACAATTATCTTAAGGAGTATCCAGTGGTTTATATTATGGACTATCTTGAGGAGTATCCAGAGATGATTTGTGCGTATGGATATCCTGGACGGACTGCGGGGGCATACGATCAGAAGGAACTCTAGCATCATGTTGCATTATAATTGTTAGTAATTAGAATTATAAAAAATCTAGTTAGCTAAAGTATCAAGTCGTACTTGTATAATTTGCCATAATTTTTGGATGATGTACAGTCAAGGCTTTATATGATCACAATTTTATTTTTTGCACTTGTTACTCTATTAATTATCAGCTCATGATATATCTCATTGTAGGTTTACAATAATTTTTTACTACCCTGAGATATTTTACATTCAGTCTTTACTTTCAGTATTTGTATTGCTCGTATTATTGGTTTAAGTTCCTAGATTGGCTTTCTTTGTGGTACTTGCTATTTGGAGGTCCGACCCCACTGGTTTTGCATGGCCAGATCCAGTCGCAGCACTGGAGGATCTTTCGTATTTTTCTGAGGATGGTGGCCACCAGGATCACCAGACTGCTTGAGTGGATTTTTTTTACTTTCCTACTCTAATTTACATTCTATTTTGTGGGCGTTTATCCACTGAGCACATATTTAGCTCATGTTTTGGTTTAATCAAATAGCCTACAGGCATTAGCATGATTGGCATATCCTAGGGTTGATCATGTATGACTCAGATTCTGGCTAGTTTATTCATTATGTGTTTACTAGCATCATGATCATCTGTGTATTATAGTTTGTGATGCTTTACTATTATATCTTACATCTTGTTATTATTTATTTTGTTCATGTTAGTGAGACACTAGCGTTTGTTGGACCTAGGCTTGACTGATGGTTTATAGTAGTGACCCCTCATGTCGTACAGCTTTACCGTATATACAGAGTACCAGAGTGCTCTAAGTATACGTAGTTGCCTTGTCAGCTCTGCTCTTCAGTATTCTGGTTTTGGGGCATGACAACCTCTAGGTCATGTGTCAGATAATTCTTCTCAAGTACTCTCAACTGCCTAGATACATACCAAATTACCTTGCCGTACTGCATCAACACGCATCCCAATTATTTTCTCGATGCGTCATTGTAGATAACGTAGCCTCCTGATCCTGATAGGATGGTCAATATTGGTGCTTTTGTTAGTCGCTTTTTCTACTCCTCAAAAGTGGCTTGACACTCATCTGTTCATATGAACTCCCAGTCCTTACAAGTCAACCGATTCATAGGCTCTGCTAACGTTGAGAAATTTTCCACGAACCGTCAGTAATATCCCATAAGCCAAGGAAACATCTAACCTCCGATGTTGATATAGGGACGGGCCTTATCTCTACCGCCGAGATTTTCTCTGAATCTAATGAAATACCATCTCCAGTGACGATATGCCCAAGAAATGAGACATTCTCCAAGAAAAACTCACACTTTCTAAGCTTGGCATATAACCGCTCTCTCCTTAGTGTCTCTAAGATAATTCGTAAGTGCTTTTCATGCTCCGCATGGCTCTTTGAATAAATAAGAATGTCATCAATGAAGATGACCATGAACTAGTCCAAATACAGGTAAAAAAATCATATTCATTAAGTCCATAAATACTGTCACGCCTTAGTCCCAAAATACGTAGGGACAGGTATACGTACACATGCCAACTGTACGAACAAGTATAGAAATCCAATTTAATGGACTAAACCAGTCGTAATACGTTATAGAATATAACTAAGTCACAATATCACATGCTGGTAATAATCTAGTCTCATCCACAAATATCACCGAATATGAAACTGAATGAACAAATAAAGTCTTAGAATCCACTATAAAATAAAGTCTAGTGGAGAACAATCCACAAAAATATAAGTATGAAAGAATACTGAAAGAAAATACAACTAGACAATAATGAAATAGTCTGGGTGCCAGCTAACTAAATAAGGACACCTAAGACACTAAGCAACTATCATCCACAACGCTTAGGAAAACTCATGTGGCTCAACCTCAAGGTCCTCGTCAGCAAAATCTCTAACTCCGTAGTCTGTAGGGTACAAGTGCTCGTCTAGATCTAAAAAAGGTGTCGGGTTCTCAGAAGGACATATCAAGTATTCAAGAAATCAACATGCATAAAAGTAAAGCATTAAACAATAAATAGGGTAACTAAACTGTCTCGCCTCAATCCTAAAATATATGGGACCAGATACGTGGTAATGGCTAGCTGGTACGACTCTGTAGGGCTTTCCTTGTTAATGGACCCAACGAAGTGCACTAACACTGTCCACGGTCAAGTGATCCAGTTAATAATCTAATTTTAACATGCAACAACTAAACTAAATCTCAATCTATGATAAATAATCTCAAGAAAGAACGATACACAACATCAGTCTGCAGCCCAATAATACATTCGTTATAATAGACCAAAAGAACAACATAGGCCTATAAACACTAGGCTATAAAAGCAGAATCAAAATGGAAAGTAGTACAAGACTGTAATAGCTTGAAATGTAAAGATACCTGCAATGACGTTCACACTCCACTAGATCAAATATCCTGCAAAGTGCACAAATAACCTGGAAGGAAACCAGGTCCTCAGAGGGATGTAACAAGATACAAAAATACATGCCATAAAGTAAATACTGTGACAACTCATGGGTAAACTAACTAGCTAAGTGAAATGCAATTTGAGGACAACTTAGTACGTATGGAAGTATAGGCTAGACATATGCTGACGTAATTTACCAATCGCTGTGACTGGCTAGTACATGCCACATATGCCCCCCATCTTAGGGCAATCTATAATATAATAACGTCCAGCTCCGAAGAGCGTAGTATCTGTACATGTAACGTCCATCATTCCGAAGAACAAGATATCTGCAATATATATATATATATATATATATATACGTCCTTATCGCTCCACGGAGTGCGATATCTGTATAAAGGATGGTAGCGGTGTTTGCTGATGGTGGTCGGCTATGGATGGGTGCGGGGGATGGTGATGATGGGGTTGGTGATGGCGGTGTTAGGGATGGTAGGTATATTTGCTGATGGTGGTGTGTTAGAGGTGGAGATGGCAACGGGGACAACGGTGGCGGAGATAGTGATGCTTGCGGTAGTAGGGATGGTGAAAAGGGTGGCCGGGGATGGTCGCGAGGAAGGGGAGTCGGGTTATGCTGGTGGTGCGGGTTGGTGATGGTGGTGGTGATGATGCTGAGGTGAACGAAGGAGGAGGAGGAGAGTGGCTGACGTGGAGGAAGGCGGCGGGTTAACGTCGAGGGAGGGGACAGGTGGAGGAGGAAGTCGTGCTGGTGGCGGTGGAGTTGTGCAAAGGTGGTTGGGTAAAGGGGAGGCGGGGAGTCGGGTCGAGGGAAAGAAGAGTCGAGTGATGATGATGATGGTGTTGATGATGAACGGAGGAGGAGGCGACTGGCGGTGCTGTGGCGCTATGGTGGTGGTTGGCCGAGGCCGGGGTCAAGGTTGTGGTGGTCAGGCAGTGGAGGAAGTCGTGGCTGAGCAGGCGGTAGAGGAAAGCGGTCGGAGGGAAGGGGGTGGCCGGGTGAAGTGTGCTGCGGGTGAAGGGGAATGAGTTAGGGTTTCGGCTCGGGTTCGATATAATGGCCGTGGTATAAGGTTTTTGGGAGAGAGAGAGAGTAGTATATGTAGGAGAGAGAGAGTGGGCTCTCCTTGGGATTAGGGCCGGCTGAGATATTTTTTAGGGGATGAGGGAAACCTCTACATGATGAAGGAATGGCTAGAATGGAAAAATAAAGTTATATGAGGTATAACAAATGGGGGGGTTTGGTGGTGGACCGGTCAAAGAGGGTGGAATAAATTTCTTCATGTGTTGGGTCCAATGAGGGATGGACACCTCATTGCATATTTGCATAAAAGTCCCTAACAATTGGAAAATTGTTTAGTATGAACCTTGAGGGTGTGAGTGGGGGTTTGGATTGGAGTTGAGTCTAGTTTTGGGTGAGGTTGGGTCCTTACACCAATTTAATTAAAATTAGTGTAATTGGTGCTCTTTAAGTAATTGAAAATACATAGGGTTAAAATTGGATGGGACACAAGTGTCATGGACGTAGTAGACTCAGAATAAAATATTTTTATAAATTGGGTTGCATAAAATGGGTCGAGGTTGTGTCTCCAATTTTGATTGGAACGGATAAATATGCAAAGTTAGATTTGTTTGAATTCAAGAATGGACGTTTATAACGAATATTGTACGACTAAAAACCAACACAAGGGAGGGTATTTATGAGTTACACAAAGGTCAGAATGGAAGGTTGGCACGTCTAGAAAAAGTGTATGTAATTTGTTTGAAGGCAAATGCTAATGTAGTGCTCCAAATATCGAAATAACGGTAAGGTGCACTAAGTGATACGAATATTGTGTACATTAATCTAAAATACTATGTTCAAATTCTAAATGGCTTCAAACTAACCCTAGTCTCTCTATCTAAGCCAGGTAGACCTAAATTTGGTCGAGAGAGTTTACATAAACCATCTATGTGAAATACATTCGAGACATCTCTAGTGACACATGAGGGGGGAGAATAGAAGAATCCATCATCCCACCAGGCATTCGATAGAACTCGGGGGTACACCATTTACACCAGAAGAAACAGAAGTCCCAAACGCTCACTAGTAGATTCTTTCCACCCAATTTACTATCCGAACCGTATACACGGTGCAGGCATAATGCAACGATGTCAATAAAATCTTGAAAACTAGCCCAAACACTAACTACTAACACAAGACGCGAACTCTCGTATCGATGATCAGTCAACACGCTAGGCCATGCACTCCCTCACTCATTTAACGTGTTGAACAAGTGTCAGGTCAGAAGATACCATGTACCTTCACAATATACTAGGTAAGTCGGCTACTCTAAGATGCGTGCACACAACTAAACAAATAAAACTAGGCATAATGTAAACTGAACAACACAATCACGCAAGTTATACTTTCCTTCCAAGCCAAACTGCGAGTACAACAAGTCCGGTCCGGAGCTCTCCATAGAAACATCTGGAACATCTACAAATTAATTATTATACTAATTAAACTCTAATATTCTAGTTAAATTAAGTTATTATCTAGTTTTTAATTCTATATTGGGTTGCACATACAAGTAGATACACACCAGAATATTACTAGTTATTGCCAAAACTATTTTAAATCATTAATTATTAAAATCTATTAATTTTGGAATTTTATTGGAAATAGGGTTTTTAGTGATAGAGTCATTTCTTATCAATTTTTATGAGTCCAAAACCAACTAGAAACCAAAACTAGGTCATAACAGTTTACCTAATAGTCAACAAAATAATTTTTTTTTGACAAATAAGAAAATCTGGAATAATACTAAAAAAAATAGTATTAAATATAATAAATAAACTTTTTTATTTTATACAAAATTAAATAAAATTTTACCATCTACAAGTTGATACTATTAGGGTAGACAACAAGTTTTGCTAGCATGCATGTCAAGGGATGATACATGGGTGTTGTGACATCATAGACATCAAAGTAATAATTATTTAATATAAATTGCAGAATATATAATTTATGGAAAATAGTAATTCATTGAAAAAATCTACGATTAAGTCCTAACAAGGTCCAAGGATTTTTAATATGCATACATCAAGATTAGGTTATAACTACACATAGGCATGCTCAAAACCGTCATTTAATTCCCATTAATAATTCTAAAATTATTAATAAAAACTGAATTTAATCTATTTTAATAACATCTTTATAAGTTCATTAACAAGATTTAAAGAAGGTTTTAAAGGATCTTTCATGCATGCGCAGAAGTTTTGGGTTGAATCTCAAAACTTGGGTTTATGGGTTCTTCAAGATAAAATAATTGAGTTTGATCATCAATAAACACACACACACACACACATACATACATATACATATATATATATATATATATATATATATATATATATATATATATATATATATATATATATATATATATATATATATATATATATATATATAAGAGATTGGAGAAAGAAGAAAAGAAAGATTAAAGAAAGAACATACTAGAAGTAGAAGGAGGATGATGACTATGGATCTTACTATGGATCTTGTATGGAGGAGGTGTCCTCGGAGTGGCTGACGTCAGCGTCGGGCTATGGGGGGTCGGCGGCTAGAAGGAGATGGGGGATTAGGGTGTAGAGAAGATATATATATATATATATATATATATATATATATATATATATATATATATATAGAGAGAGAGAGAGAGAGAGAGAGAGAGAGAGAGAGAGAGAGAGAAAGAAAGAGAAAGAAAGATAAGGGGAAGAGAATCGGCCTATGGGGGGTAGGCACGGGTATAGGGAGCCGCTGGTATGAGGTAGGGTATAAATATGTTTCCTAATTTGGAGGTTTCCTAATTTGGTTGTTAGTTAATAAATAGTAAATAACTAACCCATTAGATTATTAATGATTAATATTTGATTTGGGATTCTAAAGGAATGAGATAATGGTAAATAATTTGCAAAACTTACAAAAAAAGAAGTGGCCTAATTTGGCATGGAGATATTATGGGTTGCTAATTGTAGAAAGTTGGATTGAAAAATAACCATAAATAAATTATATATATAAAATCTTTAAATATTAAATACAAGAAACTACGGTTGTTGCATTAGTGCCATACTAATACTAGATGATCAAATTTTTGTGTCACGCGAAGATCCTACGAGTAGTGTCTCCCGTGTAGGTTACTTCTTACGAAGGATGATATAGATTTTGTGGTCGTCCTATATCATTAATGTCCAAACTATGGTGAAGTATCCAAATACAATATTTAGATTTTTTATTAATTTTAAAAATAGCTAAAATAATGCAATAAATATAAACACCCACAAAATACCTATTTTTAGGTGAGGGAGTTTACAACCTAGCCACCTTAAAAAAATTTGTCCTCGAAATTAGAATCATGGCACGATATAGAAAAATAAGAACACGATCTTGAAAAAACAAGAATACACACAAAATACCTGAAGATTCACGTATGTGAGGGAAACGCTCTAAGATTGAATCCTCCCGCTCCCAAGTCGATTCACGCGGTGAATGATGCTTCAAAGCAACACGGATTAGTCAAATGGTCTCCCCCTTTAGCACATTCTCTTTGTGGTTGAAAATCTCAACCGACTGCTCCTCATAAGACAAACTCGGTCCCACGGTGATCTCTGAATGATCCAGTACATGGCTAGGATCCGCCATATATCTCCTCAATTGTGAAATATGGAATAAATCATGAAAACCCTCCAAGGTCTACGTTAATGCTAGTCGTTAAGCAACCTCGTCCACACGCTCCAATATGTCGAACGGTCCGATATACCTCAGACTAAACTTCCCTCTACCTCCAAGTTTGATGGTTCCTCTAGTAGGGGAGATCCTTAAGAACACATGATCTCCTGACTTGATCTCTAGGGGTCGATAGTGAGTATCTGCCCATTGCTTATGTCTATCCTGCGTTGCTCGAAGGTGACCTTGAATCTTCTTGACCTTCTCTACTGTGCAAGTCACCAACTCCGGTCCAACTATCTATCTCTTTCCTACATCACTCTAATATACTGGCGATCGACACTTTTTTTCGTATAATACTTCAAAAGTAGCCATCTGAATGCTTGCTTGGTAGTTATTATTGTAAGAGAACTCCACCAAGTACAAGTGATTCTCCCAAGATCCTCCAAAGTCAAGCATGCATGTTCTCAATATGTCCTCCAACGTCTGATTAGTGCGCTCTAATTGTCCGTCTGTTTGTGGGTGATAGGAAGTGCTAAATTTAATCTAGTTCCTAGGCTCTCCTGCATGCTTCTCCAAAAGTGTGATGTGAACCTCGAATCTCTGTCTGAAACTATGCTGACTGGTACTCCATGTAGGCGTACAATCTCCTTCATGTACATCTCTTCCAGAACTTTTGTAGATTGGCCAAATATAAAGGGTAAGAAGTGTGCCGCCTTAGTCAATATGTCCACAATCACCCAAACTGTATCTCTGTCAGTTGGACTCCTCGAAAAACCTATAACGAAGTCCATAATGATGTGCTCCTATTTTCCCTCTGGGATTGGAAGTGGTTGAAGTAGTGCTGCTGATCTCTGATGTTCAGCCTTAACTTGCTGACACACCAAGCATTTTTCCATAAACTATGCTATCTCTCGCTTCATCCCGTACCACCAGTGATGTTGTCTCTCGTCTCTATACATCTTCATACCTCTCAGATGAATATAGTATATTAAACTGTGAGCCTCCATTATTATTTCCTGCCTAAGCTCTCCATTAGGAACATAAAGGCGATTACCACACCTCAAAGTTCTATCTTCATGTATTCTCAGCCCAGTCTGCAATTCAGCCTCAGTCCTCTGTCGAAGTTGCCAAAATCTTGCATCAGTTGGCAAAGCTGCCTTGATATGCTCCACCAATGATGATTGTACTTGAAGGTTCATCAACTTTGCGACTTCTCCTAGCATAACTACCTCTATACCCAATTACTCCAAATTATATAAAAATTTCTTCTATCTTGTCAAGAAGCATACCATCGGTCTCCAACTAAATGCATCCGCAACTGCATTAGCCTTACCCGGATGGTACTGTAACTCAATATCAAAATCTGCGATCAACTCGAGCCATCATCTTTGTCTAAGGTTCAGATCCTTCTGAGTATAGACATACTTTAGGCTCTTATGATCTGTATAAATCTCTACAGTCTCTCCGTATAAATAATGCCTCCAAAGCTTCAAAGCAAAGATTACTGCTGTAAGTACCAAGTCATGAGTAGGATAGTTCTTTTTATGGATCCTCAACTATCGAGGACCATATGCTACCACCTTACCATTCTGTATCAAGATGCAACCCAATCCCTTTCCAGAAGTATCATAATAAATAACAAATCCACCCGGTCTAGTAGGTATGGTCAAGATCGGCGCTGTAGTCAGGAGCTTCTTTAACTCATCAAACACCATTTGGTACTCCTCTGTGTCACTATGATATTTTCTAGGAAAGGGTATTTAGTAATTTTATAATTAATTAAATATTGTACATGATAATAATTAATTGTTATATTATTTAATTGTTATTAGGTGTTAGTTATTTATTTTGTACTTGTGTTAGTCGTCCTAACTAGTTTAGTTTAGACGCATGGACCAACATATAATAATTGTTAGATTTGAGCCCAATTAGAAAGCCCATTGATTAGGAGATGGATTAAAATTAACTAAACCATTAGACTAGAAGCTTCTCTCCTTAATTATTTCTTCATGAGAGGCCCCAAGGGGTATAATGGATATTGCATAGTGACTTGAGAAAGGGCAAAGGAGGGCAGGCCTATTAAAGAGGGGGAATTGAATTTTCTTTCCTCTTTTTATTTCAAAACTAGATATAGAATTTCTCTCAACCAAATTCCTTCATTCCTAATTTATTTCCTACCAAATTTTATCCTAATTCTTTCCCAAATCACCATTAAAGACTAGGGGAGCAAGGATCTAGAAGAAGGAAGCAAGTATCTACAAAGAGGAGCAAGGATCTACAAGTTGGAGGCCAATTTTATCATATTTGGAGGTTTCATTGGGAATCCATATCCTAATAGGTAAAATTTAGTTTTTTCTCTTAAAAATCAACCCATATACATAGGCTACCCATAGAATTTGGTTTTGTGTTCATTGGAGGCCTATTGTGAAAGTTATGGTGCTTTTTTTTTATTAATTTTGGAGAAATTCCGAGAATGAAATTTCTTGTGTGTGTCAATTGGTCCTATATATCAATTTAGCATATGCTTGTGTGTTTAGGAAGTGTCGTATACATAATTGGATACTTATAGGTCGTATCCCAACAATTTGGTGATACGTGTTGATTTGGGGTTTTTTTCTCCGATACGGGACTTTGAGCATGTCATATTTTGATACAGATATGTAGAATTGTATTTAATTTTTCGTATTATTCATAAATAATATATATGACTTGTTCATGTCATTCGGGGTATGTTTGGATATGTGGTGGACTCGTATCACATGCGTATCCTAGATCTAGTGGGATACGGGGTGATACGTTCCATGTGTGTGCAATTTAATTGTATATATAATTCTCTTGTATTTTTTTCATGGAAAAGTATAATATTATATATATATATATATATATATATATATATATATATATATATATATATATATATATATATATATATATATATATATATAATGTTGTATATATATTTATCTAATATTGTGTCATAGATCTATGTATCTATGTATATACTATAGGTGTATATATTGTATGTAACTCTGCTTCTACATGTATATATATTTATATAGGGTACTATATATATATATATGTATATGTTAAATGGATATTTATATGTTGTTATTTTTATATTTATATAATGTATGTTGTATATTATGTATGTATTTATATATACGTATACGTATATGTGTTGTTATAAATATGTTAATATGTATGTGTATATTACTATATAGATATTATGTACATATATATGTATGGGTGCATGTATATTTATTAGTAGTATTATATGCATATTGTATATATATATATTATGTTGTTTATATATACATTATATATATATATATATATATATATATATATATATATATATATATATACATATTGTAATGGAGGGAGGGGCAGGAGCTATAGCGACAGAAGCATGCGTCGCAGAAGCAACAACAACAGCCGCTATAGCGACAGCAGGAAGCGTCGCAGCCGCAGCAGCAATATTCAGCAGCAGCAGCAAGAGCATCGGTGACAAACTGTAGGAATCCGTCACCATAACAGTTGTATCAACAGCCGTATCAGGGGCTATAACGACGGTTTTTGGCGACATCTGCAAAGGTTCATCACTAAAACATCAGAGTATCAGCAGCAATAGTGGTTTCAGCGACAACAGGCAGGGGCCATTAGCGACAGTTTGGTAGTTTTATATATATTAGGTATATATATATATATATATATATATATATATATATATGTATATGGTAATTAATATATATGTAAATTTGTTCCTAATTTCTATTGTATTATAGTATACTATATATAGATATTTTTAGTGTAGCATATATTATTTTAAAGGGTATTTAGCATAAGTAAAATAGTGGGTATTACCTTGAGATACCAAGGTAAGTACCAAGGTAATTGGGGATGCCCAAGGTATTGGGTTCGGGATAAATATTATGGTTTAGTATTGTGATACCAAGTTGGTTCAAAATCAAGGCATCTATTTAATGTTTGTAATTAGAATTTATTAATAAATAATTTTTTGATATTAATACGTGTTGTTTTCTTTTATTTTATGTATCCAGAGATATGGTATCCTAGTATCCTAAGATATAGTTTTATGACCTAGACTTTAGTGTTTGAACCCAATATCCTTGTGTTAGACTTTTGTAACCTATAAATAGGTAGTTGACCATAGTTGACCATAGTTTGACCATAGTTGACCTTAGAGTTGACCTAGTTGACTTTGACTTAAAGTTGACTTGTTGACTAGTTTATTTTATTTACTTTCCGAAACCTTGTATTGATGTTGTATTCTATATCTGGGTCTCCGAGGCACCGTATCAGACATCTATGAGACTATTTATTGGACTTCAGGTGAGTACATTCTCTGATAGTTTCTCATTTATGATATCCTTTATGTTCATTGTATCTAGTATAGATATCTTCTTGACACGATGGTTACACGGATTGGTATATCCGGATCTCGTCATGAGTTGTTATTCCTTGTATATGGTATATCGTGTGCAAGTCTTGTTTCATTGGTTATCTTATGCATGTACAGATACTGATTCTTGGGGAGATTTGCTACCTTCCTAGAGAATCCTGTGCCATAGCATACCATGGTTGGATCTATTATACCAGTCGAGGAAGGAGAGTATTTTAGTATTGATATGTAATCATACCCTTCTTGTGTATGTCTTATTCCTTGTGAGTGTTGATCATAAACCGCACGTATGATCAGCCAGACCATTATACTCTTATGCAAGTTCCCAAGCCGATCACATGTTAAAGCTAGTACTCACACACTTAGACATTAATATTCTTGTTCCTTGACATATTGTTCATTTTTGTATTTATTCTAGTATTTTCTTATTGTGCATCTCTTGTATCTATTGTTCATCTTATATATTCATATCTATTTAATGTTATATAGTTTTTATCATTGATTAGAACTGCTGTTAGAGATGTACTCTGCTCCTTTCCTGACTGGATATATTTTTCTCAGATGACACTAAGGACTGGTACCCTACACATTATGGACCTCAGGATGTTGTGGGTTTAGAGTCAGAGACCCTGGTTCAGGAGGGACTTATCCCAACTGAGAGAGATGACACGAGTTTAGTAGCTTCTTAGTATTCTTGGTACTAATTTGTCTTCAGCTTATTTGTTAGTATTTCTTTCAAACTCATTGACGTATTATTTTAGTCTCATGAGTTGTATGTGACTATTTAATTCTTTATCATATTCATGATTGTTCCATCTTAGATCTATGATTGAGTATATTTTTATTGTTGGTGGTTCATTATATTGCTAGATAGATTTCCCAGACAATATTCTACCGCCGATTCTGCGGCGTAGGCTGGGGGTTGTTTTTGACTTGTACCCTTACACCGGGTGTGGGTCATGACACTTTGTCCAATTAAACTCCTGGTCCTTACCGGTCAACCTTGTTATAGGCTCTGTGACCCTCACAAAATTCTCTATGAACCTCCGGTAATATTCGACAAGTCCTAGGAAACTTTGTACCTTTGAGACGTTGGTTGGGTTCGACCACATCTCCACTGCTGATATCTTAGCTGGATCTACTGATATGCCTTCTCCTGGGATAACATGCCAAATAAAAGAGACATGATCTAGGAGAATCTCACGCTAGCTTAGCTTAGCATATAACTTCTGATGTCTTAATATTTCTAGTACCTTCCTCAAATATTCCTCGTACTCCTCATGGCTCATCGAGTACACCAAAATGTCATCGATGAATATGACCACAAACTTTTCCAAGTACTGATAGAATACTCGGTTCATTAAATTCATAAATATGGCTAGCGTATTAGTCAAACCAAAGGGCATTACTAGGAACTCATAGTCATCATAACGAGTCCTGAAAGTCGTCTTCTGAATATCCTTGCACCTCACCTTCACTTGATGGTATCCCGATCTCAGATCAATCTTAGAAAACACCCGTACTCCAGTCAGTTGATCAAATAATTTGTCAATCCGGGACAGAGGGTACTTATTCTTGATAGTTACTGCATTAAGGGCTCTGTAGTTAATACACATGCAGACTGTTCCATCTTTTTTTTGGTACGAACAAAATTGGGGCTTCCTAAGGCGATTCACTTGGCCTAATAAATCCCTTGTCCGGCAACTCTTGCAAATGCTCGTTCAGCTCATCTAGCTCCTTCTTTGCTAGTCGATACACATTAGAAGTTATCAACACTGCTCCCGACACTAACTCAATAATGAACTTGACTTCTCTATCTGGTGGCAGACCTGGTAACTAGTTTGGAAAGATATATACAAACTTCTCAATGATCGGTGGTGGCACAACTTTCTTTGCCATGCAAGCTCCACCCTACTGGCCTACTCTTGTCTTCATAGTTTCTCTTATAAACTCAAACTCTGGTTGGTCTAGCGGCTTAAAGATAGCATAACCTTTATGGCAATCTAATATTGCATGTTATTGACTAAGACAATAAATCCCCAATACTACGTCAAAATTTGGTATTAGAAATACCAAAATTCGAGCTCTCATCTCCCGACCACAAACAATAACTGAACAAATCCTACAGGGACTAGTTACATGCACTATTCCTCCTCCGGTAAGAATTATCCAACTCTTAGGTAAGGGTGATGTAGCTATTCTATGCATTGCTACAAATCTAGATAAAATGAATGAAAAAGTTGCCCTTGAATCAAATAAAATAGTAGCAGGTACAAATCCAACTAGAATAATACCTGTAATAGCCTCTCATTCTGTCTTTTCTTCTCCCTAAGTTAGTAAAAATACATGTCCTTGCCTCTGCACTCCTGCCTGCTGTCTGGCCCTCTCGAAATATACTTCTTACGGTGCCAATGGAGGTCATCTCTGATGGCCTCCTGGTGTTGGTAAATGAGGTAAGCCTCCTACTTGGTTAGTTGCTCCCGGTGCCGGTACTGCTGACTTCTGAACTCCAACTAGAATAATAGATCTACGTTGTGGACAATCCTGGGCCTGATGATAAGTAGATCCGTAAGCCAAGTAAGCTCCCAGTTTCTTCCAGCACTTCCTTTGCATGTGTCCCTTCTTGCCATAAAAATAACAAATCGGAGGTTCTTTGAGCTGGTAGGGTCCTATCCTCTGTTGCTGCTGCTGCTGCTGTCTTGTTGATCGTCTGATAGGCCCTCCTTGTTGTGTCTTTAATTGTCCTGTTTGCCATTAAATGCAAAAGTTCAAAAAAAAACTTGATTTAATTAGACAAACTAAAGAGAGTATAAAGAGGGGTCCTAAACAGACAATCTAAGTAATAATTTTATGTTCTGGGGGTGATGATGGAGGGTTAGGAGTGTATCAACTCTGTTTACTTTATGGACAATTCGATGCAGAAGCTCTTCTATCTTGCTCGAGTATAGATTTGTAGATAGCCAACCAGCCTTTTATTCGGGTGTGGTACCCTTCTATTTATAGCCATACTTGTGGTCACATATATTTTGGGCCGCATGGATGGTGGGAGTCTTCCACGTGTCCTCTCTTAACGTAAATCCAGGCTCGGCTGTTATGAGGACATTTGTTGGAATTTTAATGTTTGTTGAGTATCTGGGCGGTTCTCAACTATTATAGGCACAATTTGGTCAAATGGACGCGTGGCCGCTATTTGGTTTGAGAGAATCATTTCAGTTGTAACAGCATAATTTGGTTTGCATGGCATTTGGGACAGATGGAATGCATGGAGTTTGGGATGCATGCAGTCATAAATGCATGAGAAGCATGAAATCTAGGACGCATGGACTGCATGGCATCCAGAGATGCACTGGAGGAATAGAATCTGGGAAGCATGGGCCATAGAAGCATGGAACTCCAGTAGTCATGGACATACGTAGCTAGAGACGCATGGAATCTGGGACGTATGGACTGCATGGCGGCCTGAGACACATGGGATACATGAAGTCTGGAATGCATGGGCCAGAGCCGCATAGAATCTTTTGTTGTGTTGTATACGTGGTGTTGCATACTCCGTAAGACTTCTGTCTTTTAGTGAGGTTTCATCTTTTGAGGCATTCAAAGAATCCTTTCTGTCAGGATTCTATGTCAAACTTGATCTTGCCGTTAGGACTCATGTCAGGTCCATCTGCCGCCAAGGTTTTCTTCGGCTATTTGGACCGTATGAATATAGGTTTTCTGGACTGCATGGTGACTATGTGGTCTAATTTTTGTTGAGCTTTATCGTGGGGCGCCTGGTTGTTGGCCGCATAGATCCATATTTTTTATGCTTCTATAAGTCCCCCTTTAAAGTTTTCAAACTAATAAGTTTGAAATACTTTTAATAAGAAGCATGGACGGGTTACATTTAGGCTGCATGGATATTTAGGTCGCATGGACGTTGTACTGCATCGATGTATGTTGCTAGGCTGTTAAGTCATTCATTGCTAGATTTGCTCTGACCCTTAAGTAGATTCTGTTTGGATTTTGAGCTGCCTCTTAATGCGGACCCCAAGCTGACGGCTGTATGGGATAAGGCCACCCCAAAATTCTACCGTCAGCCGCTGTCATTTGATAACAAAGGAGCGCGATAATTTTGAGGAGTTTTGTCTTTTAGTAGCCTATAAATAGGGGTCTGGAGGAGGAGAGAGAACTTTTTGTTTTTGCTGAGATTTTTTTTCCCTTTGTCTCCGCTACTTTCTCTGTTTTCGACCATCTTCTCCGACTACTCATCATGCCCCTAAAGCTCCATCTTCCTCGTCAGAGGCCAAGAAAGCTGTTGACAAGGGGAAGCATCCTGCTTCTTCATCTATAGCTGAGGATGAGGCATCGACCTTTCGTTTATACGTTCAAGTGCCTATCAAAGATAAGGGTTAGAGGAGAATTCTAGACACACGGATACTTTGCACGCGGTCCGCTATGCGGATCCTTCCACATGACCATGCCATATGCTTTATGTACATGTCTCTTTTGGCCTCGTGCGCAGGTCTTGACTCAGCCGTATGCACCCTTTGTGACTTGGTCGCATGGAACCTCCATGATTTGGCCTTATGGAGGTCTTGACTTGGCCACATGTACCCTTTATGACTTGGTCGCATGCACCCTTCATAAATTGGTCGTATGGTATATAACCGTCTTTTTGCCTCTGATTTTATAATAACTTTACCCGTGGCTCCGTCAGAAGAGGTGCTGGTTGGGCGTGTCTAGGCTGCCCAGGATGTTAAGCTTGATTTTATAGTGGCCAATGTCTATGAACAAATGAACAAAAAATCAGTCTAAGGCAAGGCTGAAGTTAATAGCGAGTCAGCCCTTGTTCTATTTTCTTAGCCAATTGAACTTCGGGACGATCGAAGACGACAAAGGCGAAACTTATTTGAAGCTGATCTTCCTTTTTGGGGATGCTCTCGTTGTTTCGGACCCCCAGGTAGTGAAGATTAAGGTGAGCTAGGACTTATTTTCCAACGGGACGAAGGTGCATATACCTATGATGTAGCGCCATCTGCCCTTGTCTGCTATCAATATGGTGCCACTTTAGGGGAAGATATTTGGTAACCCGACTCTAAACCAAAAGGAAACCAAGTCGGCCGTATCAGTTTTAACTCTGAGCTGAAGAGAGCAGCGGCAACCAAGGAATCGTTTTCTTATTCCATTCGCGGGTTAAAACCTGGCACCTTCGAGAGTGAGATGGGGCTGAATGTCCTTTTTTATGAATATGGCACTTTTTTAAACTAGCTTGCAACCAAGGGGTCCTATCCCCAGGGAAGAGTGAGCCTGCTCAACTGGGTGTATCATTCACCTTCTTGGATTGGCCTAACAACGTGGATGTTAGGGAAGTATTAGCAGACCTTGAAGGCGGCCAACCTCTATTACGCTATAAGGGGTTCCTGTTAAGGTTTGGAGAAGAACTCGAAGTTATTCGTGGCCTTGGTCAGGATGTACAACTGCCATACCGGGACCTTCTTTACTCCTGGCAGGAAGATGGGGCTCGCCCTTCATGGGATGTACGATGTCTCGCGGTTGCCCTGGGGTGAGGAACCGTATGAGGAGTATACCTCGTCTAACGAGGAATTTGAGGAATTGGAGCAGCAACATTCGAGATTTCTCATCATGTACCGAGAAGTGTTGTGCGACCATAGTACTTGCCAGCAGATTTCAAAAAAGAAGGACAAGAGCTCAGAGGGGAGTTTACCCCATATCAAGGCCTATATTATTTACCTTTTTAGTATTGAAGCTTTGGGTCAGGTCACCGTTCAGAGCCCCGAAACTCACAGGGAAGTTGACGACCAAGTGCGTGGCACCAAGAGAACTTTCACAACTGGTAAAGGGTTTGGTAGTTCTGATGACACCTTCAATTATTTCTACCAAGGCACCCAACCATTGTCTGGCAAAGCTGCCTTGGTTGGGTTCTTGATGATATTGCTACGAACTTGCGTAGTCTCGGGAGGCTCTGGGACATCGAAAGGGTTAGCCGTAACCTCATCCTCCCTGCTGTAAAGTTGATATTCAAACATAAGCTTGCTTTGCTCCAAGCGATGGTCTGTAGCATCTATCGTGGGCTTTGTACTTTCACCAGCAAGGTAATTTCCTGAGATCCCTCCAGAGATTTCAACCGGGTCGAGATGCCTTACCACTCTCTAATGGGTTGGATGTTGATGCATTATCCATCTTTGTTGCGACCCGGTGCCAAGGGGACGACGACGGAGGAGGACGCCTTTATTCATGGATATTATGGGATGCCTTGGGCTCATACTAAGGTTCCCACTTATCGGCATACGCTCGCTCGCGTGGCAGACTATTCGTTCTTTGTTTCAATCCCAAAGTTCATAGAGGATGAGGTAAATGGGGTTCAGTATGATGGTGGCGTCGATCGTCTGGTTTTGTCTCCGACGCTCTTCCACTGGATGCTTTCCATTCGGCCTTCCTACTTGGTGTATCAAAATTGGAACCTCGTCTTCTTGGAACCCTATCTGCCGAGTAGGTTCGCCCGGTAGTTTGGTTATGGCTAGCTCTTTTTAAGCAACCCAAGCTCGTATCTTGGTTTTGAGGGTAGCGTCCTTGATGAAGCCTGAGCCCAGAATTATTATTTTGTGACCAGTACTCAGGTCCAGTTTTCTCTGCCAGATGGTAAAGTTCGCGGGTATATCCCACATGTAGCGACTGTTTTTCATGTGGCCGTGAACCCTCCTCCACCTGGCTTTGATCGGGATACCATCTTTATTATGGACACTAAGCTGAATTACCGACAAAGTTGGGGGAAAGGCAAGGGAAAGGTCATTGTTGTTGACTTCGACTTAGTGATGGAGGAAGGGGATACTTCTGATAACCCTTCTCTTCCTACAAATTTTTGGACGAAGCGCAGGGCTTCCCCGATACGGAGCCCTCCGTCGAAAAGGAGAAGACAAGAACCCTAGATAGCCACGAGGCCTCGTTATAGAAAGCAGGTTGCTGTCAAGGCCCTTGCGCAGGCTGGCGAATAAGAAGAAGGAGGTAAAGAAGAGGAAGAAGTTGAGGCGAGGGTAGGACCCCTCATGGTGGACGATTCTGAAGTAGCCCCTGCTTTGGGTGCTGAGGTAATATTTACAGACCCTCTCAGCTTAATTCTTTCTAGTCCCTTGTATAAATATCTTGGTTTTAATCTATTTGAGAATTTATAGACGCAAGGGAAGAAGGACCGTCCCCGGCGAGTGGCCGCCTCGGTGGTCTCTTACAAAGAACCATAGGGGGAGACTTCCCCAGAGTCTGACATGGGTGCCTCAGAGCCTGTACCTGAGATTTTTGGATTTCAAAAGATAGGTGCAGGCGTGTCAGAGCCAACTTTTGAAACTTCGGAGGCCCATGAGACGGGTGCCGGCGTATCAGAGCCCTGTACCCCATTTGAATACGTCTCTATAGATGATATAAAAGCCATGGGGAATGCTTTGACTATGCTAGGTGGACCGCAACCCTTGTCGTCTTCTCTAATATATTATCCTATATACTTACCAATGAAGAGATATTCTGGCTTCAACTTCTCATTCTTCGGGCGAAGCTTTCTACTGGTTGTTCTGGCCGTGCATGCACTGCCTCCCCCTTGAGGACCATGGATTTGGCCGCTTTAGAGGACTAGACGGAGGGTCAGGACTGGATGCTTATTTAAAGGAGGGCTCATTTTCTCTCTAGCCCTTCTAGAGGTAAGGAGCACCCTGTAGGGTCTGCTGTGGGTTCCTTTGGTTCGGAGGCACTTTTCCCTCCTGTCGTTGAGGTCCCTTTAGATGGTTGGGTAGCAAGCCATCCTGAGAAGGATGTTCCCAATGTTCGTGACACCATGGTGGTTGGATTATCATCTGAGGTTACTATGACACCATTTGTGATTGGTACGTAGGCGGGAGCCGAAGTAGTGGGGCGCCCTGGTACTCCTTTCCTGGGTCGCACCACCAGTATTGCTCAGCTGTCGGGTGTCCGGGCCTTTAAAATGGCTATGAGGGATTGGAATGAGAACCAAGTCCTAGGTCCCTCCTCCGCTACTGCCTTCCCTTTAAGGTCATTAGGCGTTAATGTATAATATGCTCTACCCGTGACTTCTTTCACATACCAGCCGCCTTTGACTTCGGCAACGTTGGAGAAGATTCATAAAAATGTCCAGATCTCCCTTCAGAGCTTCTACATGTTTCTGAGGCAGGGGGTCCAGAGTGTGTTAGAGTGGAATTGGCCCTTCGACTGGGCGAAGCGCTTTGCCGTGATTCAGGTAAATTCTCTGAGGAGCATCCCTGGCTTAGAAAAGACGACGGACCTCCTGTACCAAAAGTTGACGGAGGTAGAGCAATGCCTGATGGAGCTACGACGGCATCAACATGCCAATATGGGTATACTCATATCCCGTGAATATAAGAAGTTCTCAGCTAGACTGGATACAGAGAATTCCCTCTTTTCTTTCTCCAAGGAAAGCTTGCATCATGACCTCCAGAAGTTGCAGGAGGAGCATGATCGACTGGGTACCCTTAGGGTAAAATGCCTCACTAGGAAAAAGGACTTGACCAAGGATATTCAATAATTTCAAGCCAAGCACGATGTGTTGGGGAATAACCTCCGGGAGGCCTAGCATGAAGAAGAGGCTATTCGAACCGAGGCGAGTTGGGTGGCGTATAACACGACTACTGTTGCTATTATATTGCTGAAGGTGGATGACCGATATGAGTCCTATGTTCGCTACGAGGATCCCGAGGTCATGGCAAAAGAGGTTGAACATCGAGTTAAAGTGCGCCTAGATGGCCACGTTGCTCGTCTCCGTGGGCGGATAGCGGAGTTGTGCTCCAATGATGAGCAACCGTAGTTTGCATTTTATTTTCTGAGACCATCCCCCCCCCTTTTTTTTTTTGAAGTTTGTTTTTGGTTGGGGTGCTAGTAGCCCTTTCAGTGTAGTTTGCTCTTTTTATTTTAGTAAAATGAAATAAAAGCTTTCCTTTTTGTTGCGATTGTTCGTTTGGCTTGATTTGTATCCTGAGAGAGAAATGACCACTTCTTGTGCTTTAAGTGTTGATGTGCACCTGACGTATTCACACCGCTGTGTCAGTCCGGGGCTCTGAGCCAAATCCTGGCAATCACATATTTGGTTGTGTAGGAGCAAATCATCGCATCTTGCGGAGTAAATAGTTATGACTCATGAAGTAAGCCGTCGATTCCCCGCTTATAAGTAGCAGATGATCTCAAAACTCCTTATACAAATTCATCTTTAGTGCGATGACTTCTGCATATGCTCCAAAGTAAACCAATACATCTATTTTTACGGCATCAGTTATCCCTGATCCACGCTCCAGTGAGCCCGAGTTACTTCCTGTTGTGAGAATGGGAGAAACGTCCACTGTTCGAGTGCGCAAGGCGGACATCTTCAAAGAAATCATGGAAACCACTACTGATTTGGGGGAGCAAGGTATTGGAGACGCTCCACGTCAATTGCTCGCATCCTCAGATTCTTGTATTTTTATTTTCTTGCTATATACATCAGTAATTCGGAAGATTCTAATTCCTCTTCTTTATCTTGATGTTTGGGGTATTTATACTAGAGGTAACATGGGCGTAGTACAATAACTATGGTTAATAAGGATATCCTACTGGAGAATTTTGGTAGACCTATTATCCTTTTGCGCACTAGAGGTACAAGTAATAGGTTTAGAACAAGTCCTGCCAGAGGTAATATGGACGTAGCAGTTTTTATGGACCTAACATCGCTGGTGTACCTTGGTGAGTACGAGTGATAAGTGGGAATGACAATCGATATCAGAGGTAATACGGACGTGATGATCGATAGCCAAGACCTGGGAGGTTTGCTCAAAGGTAATGTGGACATGGCAAACTCAGTTGGGAAGAAATATTAGGACAACAGTTCAGAGATAAAATAGACGTGAACCTATGTTCGAGTAACTCGCTGAGGAGTAATTTATTAAGTGTGGTCTATTCGAACCTAAAAATAGACCTGAGGATTGCTTCGCAAGAAAGATTGGTGGGATGATAGCTCAGAGGCAATATGAACATGGCTAGCGTCCAAAGAGATTGGAGTGAGTGGTTACTACGGGAGTGTGCAGGTGGACCTGAGGACTGCTCCGCTGGGGAAATATTGAGGATCCATCATCCGTTGTGTATCCAGGACTCCTGGATACCGATGATGGCTTTTATAAGAATTTAGAAAAAAAAGAAAAAGCGTTGCACATAGGCTCTTCCTGGGGATGAAGAACCAAGAGTGTAGAGATGTACATCTGGGTTGCCCCGCTGGTGATGAGGGGAGTATAAGTATAGCTTAGACATAGTATTTTTTTAGAAACTTGTCGTTAATAGGCATCATGAGCAAGTTGCTGTTGGGTTTCGCTAACCGGTAAGCACCGTTGGAGAATAATGATTCTACGATGAACGAAACTTCCTATTTGGGTTACAATTTGCCGGTCGTCTTGTGTGTCATAACCATCAGCCTCCTTATAGTCAGGATGAGATCACCCACTTGGTAGGTCATCTTCTTCACCCATTTGTTGATGTCTCCAGAGAGACATCCACTGTTCGAGTGCGCAAGGGGATATCCTCCAAGAGCTTTTAAAAACCCCTGCTGATTCGGGGGAGCAAGGTATTGGAGACGCTCTACGTCAATTGTTCGCTTCCTCAGACATTTGTATTTTTTATTTTCTTGCTATGTACCTCAGTAATTCAAAAGATTTTGATTCCTCTTCTTCTTGATGTTTGTAATATCTCCTTCCAACTTTTTGGTTTATTGAAAAAAGAAATTACTTACTTTGGACATCATAATATTTAGGGTGCTTGTACGAGAGGTAATATGGATATAATATAACAATAATGGTTAATAAGGATATCCTACTGGAGAATTTTAGTAGACCTATTACCATTTTGCGCACCAGGGGTACAAGTAATAGATTTAGAACAAGCCCTGCCAGAGGTAATATGGACGTGGCAGTTTTTATAGACCTAACACCGCTAGTATAATTTGGTGAGTACGGGTGATAAGTGGGGATGATAATCGATATCAGAGGTAATAGGGACATGATGATCGATAGCCAAGACCCAGAAGATTTTCTCAGAGGTAATATGGACATGGAAAACTCAGCTGGAGATAAATGTTAGGACAATATCTCAGAGGTAAAATGGACGTAGTACAACAAATATGGTTAATAAGGACATCCCATAGAGAAATTTGGTGGACCTATTACCCTTTTGTGTACCAGGGGTGCAAGTAATAGATTGGAAACAAAGCCTAACAAAGGTGATATGGACGTGATAGGTTTTGTCGACCCATTACTTTCTGCGTATATTAGTGAAAGTAATAGGTTTAAGACAATCCCTGCCAGAGGTAATATAGACGTGGCAGATTTTGTGGACTTAACACCACTGGTGTACCTTGGTGAGTACGAGTGATAAGTGGGAATGACAACCGATATCAGAGGTAATATGGACGTGATGATCGATAGCCAAAACTCGAACGGTTTGCTCAGAGGTAATTTGGATATGGCAAACTCAGCCGAGAAGAAATATTAGGACGATAGTTCAGAGATAGTATAAACGTGAACCAAAGTCCCAAGGACTCGCTAGGGAGTAGTTTGCTGAGTGTGGTCTATCCGAAAATGAAGATAGACCTAAGGACTGCTCTACTAGGAGATTGGTGGGATGATAGCTTATAGGCAATATGAACATGGCTAGCGTCTAATGAGATTGGTTTTTGAGTGGTCAAAACGGGAGTGTGCGAGTGGACCTAAGGACTGGTCCGCTGGGAAGACTTTGGGGATCCATCATCCATTGGGTATCCAGGACTCCTGGATACAAATGATGGATTTTACAGGAATTTGCAAAGAGAAATGCATACTGTGCAAAATGTAGGTACGGTATATTCTGCATTTGCTGGAGAATTTTGCCCCTGATTAGCAAATCTTCTTTAGGCTCTGCGAGAAGGTTGGATCGAGGAAATACCATCCTTGATGTCTTTGATAGAAGGTTGGATCGAGAAAACATTGTCCTCGATGTACATCTTGTCAACCATGTCATAAAGTTTATGATTTTGGCACTCTAGTCCTACAGGTTATCGTCTTGTCGGAGTGATATCGCGTACTAGCATATCCATATCCTAGCCCTCTACGAGTATTGTTGTTGTAATAGCTGTCGGATTAAAAAGGAATACGTCATCCATTACCAAAGTTTAGACCTTCAAGTTTTTGGAGGTAATAGCCTATCTTTGACATAAGACAGAGTGATTATTTACTGTAATGATAGAATTATGGCATCTTATTATTTGTTGCATTGAATACTATTGATAAGTTAGCTTGTGCAGAATATGAGGCTCTGTGCACGGGAATACTGCCACGTATATACGAGAGAGTTGACTGAGTTATACGCGTAGGATAACTGTCGTGTGCGCATAATTGTCTACCACGCCGAGGACCACCGCTTGCCACACTTTTTTTATATCGCGTAGGAGAACACTACTTGTTGCCTATAAGGATTTATTACGAAGAGAAGTACAATAGTATGCATATGAAGTGTGATATGACCTTGCGTTAAAGACTTGCTCGGATGCTATAATAGAACGCTGCCTATCATGCAACATTACTGATGAGCCATGCGAGACTTGGCTTTTGTGCACAGGGAGACTTGTTAAGCAGCATTTAGCATCCGAAGTCTATAATTTGTGTTTTCTGAGGAAAGGATCATACGGCCCGGCCCGTATTTTTTTCCCTTTGACCTGGTCGTTGAAGATGGTTTGATGTCGGGTGCCTGGGAATCCTGCTGGTAGGCAAGGCCCGACCTGGTTGCCCCTGCCTAGTCCTCCTTAGTGGTGGAATAAACCATGTGGTAGGACTTAGCTTTTCGTGTTTTAGGGTTGACGGCGGAAGGTTCTGCTTGCTGCCTCAAGTCTTGGACAAGATCCGGGTGGACCCACATAATTTTTCCCCGAGGTATAGTAAGAGGTGTCGTCTCGGCTGCTTGGTCTCGAGCTCATGGAAGATTGACTACCTCCATTGTTGCCCTAGGGATCGGTATGACTCCGTCCTGGGCTTTCGTCGTGGAAAAGTTACCGAACTAGAGGGACACCATGTTGGCAGCAACTGTCTTGTCATCGAAGTCCAAGGTAAGGGCCTTGGTGTCAATCAAAAGTTGGATTTACTGCTATAAGATGTAGCATTCCTGTGTCGGGTGGTGAACGTATCGGTAAAAGTGACAGTACTTTGGGTTGTTCATCTCCTTCGCTTCAGGCTGACGTTTGACGTCGGGAAGGCAAATTTTACCTTCCTGCATCAACAAGTCAAATATGGACTTAACATCACCATCTTCGAAAGAATATGTCTGATTTGATTTTGGAGCCTCTGCCTACTTTTGGTTAGGTTTCTTGGTCACAATAGCGACCATGGCTTGCTTCCCTTTTGTATCGCGGTTATTATTACCGTTATTACTGTTGTTGTTGTTGCTGGGGTGCTTGCCCTTTTCCTCAATAGTAGGGATATGGATTTCCATGTGCCAGGCGTCTTTGAGCTTCTTTTCTGCGTTGACAACGCTTATAATGAACGTCGTCCAGTCTTTGAACTTGTTGTCGTGCATCTAGAGGCTAACTGTCGGAAGAATATTTCTTTGGAACATCTCCGTTAGTGTGGCCTCGGGATTGCCAGGGGACAACCTTAGCACTGTTTGTTGAATCATCCATCAGAGAGGACATCGTCATATTATTTTCTGCCTCATAGAATCTGTTGAGGAACAGAAGCTTGAGGTCATCGAATGATGAGATACAATTATCTTTGAGACTACAAAACTAGTCAAAAGCTACCCCCGCTAATGCTGTCATGACCCGCACGTGGTGTAAGGATACAAGTCGGGAACAACGCCTAGCCTACCTCGCATAATCGGCGATAGAACGCTGTCTGGGTAAACTATCTAGCAATATAAAGAACCACTAACAATAATAATATACTCAATCACAGATCTAAGATGGAAAGAGCACGAATATGATAAAAATAGAATAGTCACATATAGCTCATGAGTCTAAAATAATACATCAATAAGTCTGAAAGAATACTAATAAAATATGTTGGAGACAAATCCAGTACATGAAATACTAGGAAGCCACTACACTGGGGTCAATTTGCCTCAATCGGGATAAGTCCCTCCTGAACCAGGGTCTCAGACTCTAAACCTACAATATCTTGAGGTCCATAATGTGTAGGGTACCAGTCCTCAGTGTCATCTGGGAAAAATATATCCAGTCAGGAAAGGAGAAGAGTATATCTCTAACAACAGTTCTAATAAATGATAAAAACTATGTAACAGTAAATATATATGAATATACAAGATGCACAATAGATATAAGAGATACACAATAAGGAAATACTAGAATAAATACAAGAATGAAAAATATGACAATGAACAAGAATACTAATGTCTAAGTGTGTGAATACTAGCTTTAACATGTGATCGGCTTGAAAACTTACACAAGAGTATAATGGCCTGGCTGATCATACGTGCGTTGTATGATCAACATTCACAAGGAATAAGACATGAACAAGGAGGGTATGATCACATATCTACAATAAAATACTCCCCACCCAGACTGGTATAGTAGATCCAACCATGGTATTCTATGGCATAGGATTCTCTAGAAAGGTAGCAAATCTCCCCGAGAATCAGTGTCTGTACATGCATAAGATAATCAATAAAACAAGACTTGAACAAGATACACCATATATAAGAAATAACATCTTATGACGAGATCCGTATATACCAATCCATATAACCATCGTGTCAAGAAACATGGATATCTACACTAGATACAATGAACATAGAGGATATCATAAATAAAAAACTATCCGAGAATGTACTCGCCTAAAATCTAATAAATAGCCTCACAGATATCTGATACGGTGCCTTGAAGACCTAAATATGGAATACAACATCAATACAAGGTTCTAGAAAGAAAATAAGTTAAACTAGTCAACTTCTAGGTCAACAAGTCAATTCTAAGTCACAAGTCAAACTAAGTCAACTCTTAGGTCAACTATGGTCAACTATAGTCAAACTATGGTCAACTGCCTAATTCTAGGTTGTAAAAGTTGACACAAGGATATCGGGTTTAAATACTAAAGTCTAAGTCATAAAAACCCATATCTTAAATACTAGGATACCGTATCTCCGGATACGTAAATCCATAGGTAAAATATCACATACAAATGCCAAAACAATTATTATTAAATAAAATCTTAAAGACAAAATATCAAATAGGTACCTCGGTTTTGAGCCAACTTGGTATCATGACATAAACCGTAATCTTGATACCCCAAACCCAATACCTTGGGTATTCCCAATTACCTTGGTATTTACCTTGGTATCTAAAGGTAATACCCCAAACCCGTTTATACTAACTACCCATAATATATATATGCTATACTAATTATACTTATACTACAAGGAATTAGCAATTTAAGAATATATTTACTTATATATTAAATACCAATATATACATATATATATCTAATTTATATCTATATAAGTATTTTTATAGAAATCTGCCAACTGTCACTAAAAACAGTCTCTGAAATTCTGATACTCTGATACGCTATCCCTTTAGTGACGGTTCTGTCCATTGCAAAATCTGTTGTCGCTGCTGCTGATTGTTTCCGCTGCTGCTGCTGCTTTTGGTGATGGGTTACGGCCGTCGTTAAACTGCAGTCGCCGCTCCTGCTGACTGTTCCCGCTGCTGCTATTGCTTTTGGTGACGGTTGTGGCTGCTGTCACCTTTGTTGCTGTTGCTGCTACAGCGGGTGCTACTGCTTGTTGTGACGCTGCTGCTGTCACCTTTGATGCTGTCGCTAAACGACCATTATATATATATATATATTTATATATATATACACACTATATATACATACCACTATATAATATATATTTGCATCTAAATTTACATAACAATATATATATATATATATATATATATATATATATATATATATATAATTTTACATCACAATGACAAGCGAACTAGATCTATAATTTAAATTACATAACTACATGGATCGTATCATCCCGTATCCCACTAGATCTAGGATACGCTTGTGACACGTCCTCCACACATCCAAACGTACCCCGAAAGACACGAACAAGTCATATATATCATTTATGAATAATACGAAGAGTCAAATACAAATCTACGTGTCCGTGTCAAAATATGACATGTACAAAGTCCCTTGTCGGAGAAAAATCTTCAAATCAACACGTATCCCCAAATTATTGGGATATAACCTACATGTACCCAATTATGGATATGACACTAGCCCCAAACATACAAGCACATGCCAAATAGATCTTTAGGACCATTTGACACACACAACAAATGTCAATCTCGGAATTCCACCAAAATTAACACAAAAAATATCATAACTTTCTCAAAACCAAATCCTATGGGTAGCCTATGCATATGGGTTGATTTTTCATGGTTAAATCTCAGATTTAGAATCTAATTTAAGAAAAAAAATAAATTGTACCTATTGGGAGATGGATTCCCAATAAAACCTCCAAATGTGATGAAATTGACCTCCAACTTGTAGATCCTTGCTCCTCTTTGTAGATCCTTGCTTCCTCCTTCTAGATTCTTGCTCTACTAGCCTCCAATGGTGATTTGGAAAGGAATTAGGATGAAATTTGGTAGACAAATAAAGTGGGAATGAAAGAATTTGGTTGAGGGAAATTCTAGATCTAGTTTTGAAATGAAAAGAGGAAAGAGAAATTATTTCCCCCTCTCTATATAGGCCGACCCTCTTTCCCCTTCCTCAAGCTACCATGTAATGTCCAATATACCCGTTGGGGCTTCTCATGAAGAAATAATCAAGGAAGGAAGCTTCTAGTCTAATGGTTTAATTAATTTAATCCATCTCCTTAGCAATGGGCTTTTCTAATGGGCTCAAATCATAACAATTAATTCATGTTGGTCCATGGGTCTAAACTAAACTAGTTAGGTCTACTAACACAAGTCTAAAATAAATAACTAACATCTAACAATAATTAAATAATACAACAAATAATTATTATCATGCACAATATTTAAATAAATTATGAAATTACTAAAATATCCCTTTCCTAGAAAATATGGTAGTGACAAGTCTACCCTCCTTAAAATAATTTCGTCCTCAAAATTCAAGGATGAAAACTACCCCCAAAAATTAATAGATCATAATCAAAGAATAAAACTAAAGAACATAACTAACTATAAAAGAATATAATAATGAACAGAACATATCTAGGAATAACATACCTCAAGGCACAAATAAATATGGATAACACTCTCGCATTTCATCCTCTCTCTCCCAGGTAGCCTCCTCCAGAGAGTCATGCCTTCATGCGATGTGTATCGAAGGATTAGTCTGGTTTCTCAGCACCTTCTCTCTCCGATCCATAATCTCAACTCGCTGCTCTAGATAGATAAGAGTAGGGCCTACCTCTATCTCCGAGTGATCCAATACATGACTAAGATCTGCCACGAATCATCTCAACTATGACACGTGAACACGTTGTGCACTTCCTCCAATGCAGGTGGTAAGTCTAGTCTAAAAGCAACTACACCGACCCTCTCTAGAAAAGTGAAAGGTACGATAAATTACGGACTAAGCTTTCCGCCTCCACCAAAGCGAATCGTGCCTCGTGTCGGAGAAATCCTCAAAAACATCAAACCACCCACCTAGAATAAAATACCACCTTAAAAACTTAATCTATAACCACAACCATAACAAGCCTAAAATAAAATCTAAAACTATACCTCAAACTCCAAAGGTCTTCGGTTGCTATCGATCCAATGCCGCTGTCAGTCCTGCGCCACACGGAGTCTGTCTTTGATCAACTGAACCTTCTCCGCTGCATCTACAACCATCTCTGGCCCAAGCAAAACTCTCTCTCCAATATTGTCCCACGACAAGGGAGTACGACACCTCCGACCGTACATAGATTCAAAAGGTGATATCTCTATACTAGCCTGATAACTGTTGTTATAAGTAAACTCTACCAAATAAAGATGCTCCTTCCAAGAACCCCCAAAATCTAGTACACAAGTGTGCAACATATCCTCGATAGTCTTAATAGTCCTCTCTGACTGCCCATCTGTCTGGGGATGATATGGAGTACTGAACTTGAGCTGAGTGTCCAAATTCTCCTGCAAACTCCTCCAGAAATGAGAAGTAAAATGACTATCCCGATCCAAAACTATGCTGTCGGGAACTCCATGTATCCTAATAATCTGCCTCACATACATCTCTGCCAGCTTCTCCGTAGACAAACCCACCTTGAAAGACAAAAAATAGGCCGACTTGGTCAACCTGTCAACGATGACCCAAATTGCGTCTTTCCCTCCTAGAGATCGTGGAAGTCCTGATACAAAATCCATGGTAATGTGTTCCCACTTTCACTCTGAAATAGGTAATGGCTGAAGTAAACCTCCTGTCCTCTGCCTCTCAGCTTTCACCTGCTGTTACAGTAAGCATCTGGATACAAACTGTACCACTTTTCTCTTCATGCTATACCACCACAAACTCTCTCGCATATCCCGATACATCTTGTTGGCACCTGGATGTATGGAATATTGAGAGCGATGCGCTTCCTGCAACACCTTCTCACGTAGCTCCCCAATAGGCACACACAATCTAACTCCATGACTTAAAGATCCATCCTCAGCAATGGTGAAATCATCCTCCAAACCTTCTCTCACCTAAGCTCTGATACTCCTCAGAGATGCATCCTCATACTGTACTGCCTTGATCCTGTCCATCAAATCTGAATATATCTGTAATCCCCATATCTGTATAACACCACCAGGAACTATCACCTCGATGCCCAATCTCTCCAAGTCCTCCAACAAATATCGATCCTGCGTCAAGAACATAGCTACCGGATACCTACTCAAAGCATCGGCAACTACATTAGCTTTCCCAGAATGATACTGCAAAGATATATCAAAATCCTTCATCATCTCCAACCACCGATGCTGCCTCATATTCAACTCCTTCTGCATGAAAACGTACTTCAAGCTTTTATGGTCTGTGAAGATCTCCACACGCTCTCCGTACAAATAATGTTTCCACAACTTCAGAGCGAAGATGACTGCTACCAACTCTAAATCATGGGTAGGATAGTTCTTTTCATGATGATGCAATTTCCTGGATGCATAGGCAATCACTTTTCTATTCCGCGGAAAAACACAACCCAAACCTTTCCCCGATACATCACTATAAATAGTGAAACCTCCAGACCCTGATGACAACGTCAAAATAGGAGCAGACGTTAACCTCTTCTTCAATTCAACGAAAGCAACCTGGAAATCCTCTGTCCAAACAAACTCTACATCCTTCCTGGTGTGTCCGGTCATCGGCTCAGTAATTCTCAAAAAATCTTGCACAAACTTCCTGTAGTAGCCTGCCAATCCCAAGAAACTCCTGATCTCTGCTACTGAATTCGGGGTCTTCCAAGATTCTACTGCTGCGGTCTTCTTCGGATCCAATGAAATACCATCACCAGTCACAACATGCCCCAAGAATTCTACCTTGTCCAGGAAGAACTCACACTTGGACAACTTCCCATACAGCTTCTCCTTCCTCAGCATATCTAAAAAATCATCAAATGCTCCTCATGCTCCTTCGACGGCTTCGAGTATATGAGTATGTCGTTGATGAACACCACCATAAACTTTTTAAGATACTGATGGAATACCATGTTCATCAAGTTCAAAAATACCGTCAGTGCATAAGTCAAACCAAACAGTATCACCATAAACTCGTGTAGAAGCATAAAAAATATGCTGCAGAGTTATACGCAGTATTTCAGTATTATGTGGCGTAAGACATGACTTCAGAGCCATCGGCGTACAAACAAAGCTTTCTCGCTAGTACAACATAAAATATATCTCCAGAATAGCCCGCGTAATGCAGTATTTTTAGACTGCTTCGGCGTAAAAAGGTTGTTACATCGCCCCTTCGGAGTAAAACCTACTCGCTTTTAATACGGCGGGAAGTTGTATGGGAAACTCTTCGTATTCCAAGAATGAACCTGTCAGATCATGCAGTGAACTTGACTACTGACAAAGAGTACAGCACAACTATCCAGACGACGGCTCTAATGATAATTCGGCACAGAGACCCAGACCGTCGTTTAGTGACACTTCCTTGATACAAATTGCTTTTACACGTTCAAGGGAATACGCTACCTAGTTTTACACAGGCATATGTGAGCTTTTGTTATGCCCCAGTCCCAAAATAATGAGGGACCGAACGCGTGATAATGGCCAGCAGCACACACCGATGGACAAACCCAATTTAATGGATCCATCGGGGCATACTTAAGCTGTAATACAACAATAATGGTCTAAATATACTAATCCCATCCACAGAATAAATACTACAATATCAGAACGACAAAGCAAGATCATATCTCAATAAAATATAAACTCGGGAAATAACACAACAATGAGTATAATACATCTGTCAAGTTACAAGAATAAAGATAACTACAGCCAATACTGAGTATGGAACAGTATATACCCAGAGGATAACCTTGGTGATCACTCGACTACTGAATCTGGTACTGCTCCAGTAACTGCTCCTGTTCCTACTTCTGCTCCTGCTAATGCTCCTGTACTGTATAACTCTGGGTGGATCTCGTCTGCAAATCCTGGAGACATAATCTATATCCAGATCCTCAGGGGACATAGCAAGGCACAGATAATACAAGCCATAATAATGCAGTAAAATAGTCAATAAAATAAACAGGGTAAATATATAACCATCTATGTGAAATGCAGGTGAGAACATCATCAGTACTCAGGCTGAGACTACTACAAGCTCTTTGAAGGGGAGCCGGTAGCAGTGATATCATGTAGTTGTCTAGCTCGGCGAGAGACTGAGACGCCGACATAATAAAGTCAACCTGTAGCTTGTGTGTCTCTCCAGCAATAAATGAATCAATAGGGAAGCACTAAATAACCAGCTAAGTGATATGCAGGATGAGAGTAGCACTAGAACTCAGGCTGAAACCACTACAAGCTCTGTATCGGGGAGCCGGTAGCAGTGATATCATGTGGTCGTCTAGCTCAGCGAAAGACTGAGACGCCGACATAATATAAAATCAACCTACAGCCTGTGTGTCTCTCCCCACCCAATGTAATCATACGTCTCATGTCCATGTGGCCCCATGTCCATGTCACGTAAGATCATATCTAATGCAGCAAGTCATATAATATCTAGGAATATAATGTCTATATCATAAAACCTGTATCCTATACAGAATCACCATGAATATCTCAGGAAGATTCTGTCTCATGAATAGTTTCAAGTATCCTGGGTTATGATGTACTTGATAGGACAAGTACGAGAAATATGGGGTCTCGGCATCCATGTCTAGATAATAATACACAATGCCACGTACGTTGTTGGCATCCGACTATGAATCGGACGCTAAGTAAAGTCACACGGTCCTAGGTCAAGCATGAACCACCATATATATATATATAAGCCAAGGAAATAAGTAACAAAGACTGCAAGTTTTGGCAAGGTACACTTGCTTGGGGTTCTGGCTCCAACTGTAGCTCCGATCTCAGTGTGATTTGTAGGTACTACTCCAGTTGCTGAAATAAACATCACTATTAGATTCAGAAAATATCAAATAGCTAGAAACGCCTGTCCTTGAGTCCAATTTGGACACAGGGGCAAAAATGATATTTTCGGGCCAAAGCGGGGTCCACATGTGGGCCACTTTGCACCGAAAAGTGTGTCAGGGTCAAAGGTCTTAAAATTTCTTAAACTCAGTATCTACAAGTCAGGAACGATGATACGAACCCAACGGAACTTCCAGAATTGGATTTTGATGAGCCGATCATAAAATCGCCTGTCAAGTGGAGCCGGTGGGGCCCACGATACACGATTTTGTCAACGTCCTCAGATTCAAACCAAATTTGGGTCACAGGACCAGCGTATTGCTATGAGCCCGATGGCTCAAGTTTTGTCTCGATCCGACGTGTGTACACGAAGTTACAACGTGTTCCAGAATGGACGAATACGGGGCGTTGTCGGTGGATACGCGTTGATTCCGGTGTGCACGCACATCCGAATCAACTTTTGTGAAATCCCACACGTCCGTATCAATGACGGGCACATTTCGGTAAAGATCGCGGGCGACCAAGTCGTCCCGTTTGGCGGGGCACACTCAGTTCCGGGGTGAAACAGGGCGTTGGTTTTCCTGTTTTCGGATCGCGGTTCACGATCACCACAGGACGCGATGCACCGAGCGGGTTGCATGGGCATCGAGAGGGTTATACAGTCTATGCGTCACAACTGACGAAATTGAAAAAAGAATTACGAGGTGAGAGGAAACGTTACCTGAACAGGGCTCCAGAAAATTGAGTTTTCTGTGTCCGACACGAAACAAAGGATACTGTGTCCAGGATCGTGTTTGAACTAGGGTTTGGCTCCTGTTAGCCGGAGGCAGCGGCTCGGGGCTGGTCGTAGGGAGGCCGGGGGAGCGAAGGTGGCCGAGGTCGGTGCGGTGGCGCGCTGGGAGGCAGCGCAGGCGGCCGGGCGGAGCGGGGCGACCGAAGGACGCTGCGGGCTGTGCTGGGTCGGGGGAGGAAGGAGGAGGAAGGAGGAGGAGAGAGCGCGGCGTCGCGGCGCTAGGCGGGTGAGGGAGGCGGTGGCGCGGCGGGGCAGAGCCAGGGGAGAAAGGAGGCGGGGATTCGTCGACGGGTTGAGCGGAGGGGGCCGAGGTCAGGCGGTGGTGATGATCGGGGACGGGGGTTCTCAGTGGCGGGGAGATGGCTATGGAGGCGGCGGAGAGGAGAGAAAAGGTGACGGGCGGAGGCTAGGGGCGCCGAAGTTGACGCGGCTTGGCAGAAGCGGCACCGAAGACTCGCCGGAAGGGGTCAGGGAAGGGTGGCGGCCAGGGTTAGGGTTAGTTTTAGGATTTAGGGATTTTTATTAATTTGTTTTCTTCTTCTTTTTATTTGTGGAGAAAAACTAGGAAACATGTATTTATACATGCAGAAATTGGACTAGGGTTTGACCTAGGATTTGGGCTGGGTCAGCGCTCCTTGGGCTTGGCTTCGGCTCCCATGGGGATGTTGGGCGTTTGGCACGAGTTTAATTCGGTTTAATTCTACATCGGTTTTCAGGACTTTAAAAATGATTTCGGGGTCCAATAAATTCACAAAAAATTACCCTATGTCCGGTTTTCCATTTTACACCATAAAGTATTATTTCCATAATATTTTAATATTAATTAACAATAATTAAAAATCATTTAATTACCAAATGCCTAGGTTTTAATTACCGAAAAATCTCGGAAAATTTCTGAAAATTGTGAAAAATCCAAATTAAAAATTTTTGAAAATCAGGGGGCTTATAATCTACCTCCCTTAAGAGGATTGCGTCCTCACAATCAAAGAATAACCGGTCAACAGAGATGACACGGCTGTAACATTATTCGAAGCATAACATGATCGAGGGGAATCAAGGTTGAGGGTGTAAGAATAATACAAGGGAAAATCATTTCTCTAAGCATTAGAAGTTATACAATCTCCCGTATGAAGGAGATCTAGAAGACTACAATTTTTAGAAAAACTAGGTTATCACATATAAAACATACTAGGTTTTTGATTATTAGCGAGTTCAAAATTACTAGGTTAAGGCTGAGGTCACAAACCAACGGGCACGAACTAAAGCGAATCTAGAAGCTGATAACTATAAAAACTTACGCGCATTTGCTACTCCTTAAATCTGTGCGTTCTCCAAGGTTATCGCCAGGGCTTGTCCACATCCTTGTCGTTGATTCCTCTGCTGCTGTTGAGCTTGCTAGAAGAGTGCTGCTTATGGTATCAAAGGTGGCCTAGGCTGATACCCTCCTGGTGCTGGTGGTAGGACTTCTTCAACTTCCGTTTGTGGTGCTCCCAATACCGGATAGGCTGGCCTCGGTTCTGGTAATGCTTGTTGTTTAACCATTGGTGCTCTTTCTCGACGCTCAGGACATTCCCTCAATGGATGCTGACTGGATCCGTAAGCTAAACATACTTTCCTTTTTCGTCTGCACTCGTTCTCAATATGGCCTCTCTTACGACAATATTGACAAATAGGTAGCGCCTGTAGAGATGTTTCTGATGGCTGGTGCATGTGAGGTCTCTTTGTAGCTTCTTCCTGTGGTGCTCCGGCGGGTACTGATGTGGATGATCGCTTCAGACTGGTCTCTCTCCTGATGACGCGCTCCATGCGTCTGGCTGCAGCAAGGACGTCAGGGTAAGATGTAGGTGCAACGGATCCAATTAGTTTCTGTAGCTCAATGTTTAATCCATCGAAGAACTTCTCAGCCTTCTCTTCTTCTATCGAAATCAAGGTTGGGGCAAAGTGACTCAAACGAATAAATTCTGCGTTGTACTCTTCTACTGTCATACTGTCTTGAGTGAGGCGTTTAAACTTGTTCCGAAGTTCTGATCGAGCGATAGCTGGAATGTACATCTCCTGGAAGAGTCTAGAGAACTCTTCCCAAGTGACTCGGTCTGGTCCGAGCCGTGTCTCCTCAGATAGCCACCAGTGATGTGCATTATCCGTTAACTACATTCTAACAGCAGTCATCCAACGTTCCCTTGGAAGCTCGGCTGCTAATAATTGATGTTGTGTGTTGGTGAGCCACTCATGAACTTCGGTGGGCTCCTCTTTGCCTGAGAAGGTACGGGGCTTCAGCTGGCAAAAATCAGAAATAGAGCCTGTCATTGGCCGTCGTGCTGGTAAATCTGCCTGCTCTAGTGCGATTACTAGGCTGTGACTCAAAGTCTTTTGTTGAGCTTGCATTATTGCATAGATCATTTGAAACATCTACTGCCCGTCCATGGCCTGCCCTTGTAGAAATACGGGCATTTGTGGAGTAAAGTGCGTCGATGGTAGAACGTCATCTTGCTGAATTCTCGAGGCATGATTTGCTTAATTGCGTGGTTGAGCTGCTTGACCTTCATCAACTGGTGTTACTTCATCTTCGTTGGTTACCACAGTATCTCGTGGTGATCTTGCAGGAGTCTCATTATTTGATCGTGAATTCATAACACTGCAACCAAAATAAACAATAAAAGGCATACATGAATCAAGGTAGGATACAATTCAAGAATTTAATTCGAATCCGATATAAATGTCAAGAACGATTCAAGCAAGTGGATGAGATCCTAAAAACTTATCCTATTCTTATTGCAGGCTTGCTCGATCCCTAAGTTGAAACTGAACAATTTAGTCGTTGAGCTGCATGGGCCACCACAAAAACCATGTCATGCCCCAGTCCCAAAATAATGAGGGACCGGACGCGTGATAATGGCCAGCAGCACACACCTATGGATAAACCCAATTTAATAGATCCATCGAGGCATACTTAAGCTGTAATACAACAATAATGGTCTAAATATACTAATCCCATCCACAGAATAAATACTATAATATCAGAACCATAAAGCAAGATCATATCTCAATAAAATATAAACTCGGGAAATAACCCGACAATGAGTCTGATACATCTGTCAAGGTACAAGAATAAAGATAACTACAGCCAATACTGAGTATGGAACAGTATATACCCAGAGGATAACCTTGGTGATCACTCGACTACTGAATCTGGTACTGCTCCAGTAACTGCTCCTGTTCCTGCTTCTGCTCCTGTACTGTATAACTCTAGGTGGATCTCGTCTGCAAATTCTGGGGACATAATCCATATCCAGGTCCTCAAAGGACATAGCAAGGTACAGATAATACAAGCCATAATAATGCAGTAAAATAGTCAATAAAATAAACAGGGTAAATATATAACCATCTATGTGAAATACAGGTGAGAACATCACCAGTACTCAGGCTGAGACTACTACAAGCTCTGTGTAGGGGAGCCGGTAGCAGTGATATCATATAGTTGTTAAGCTCGGTGAGAGACTGAGACGCCGGCATAATATAGTCAACCTGTAGCCTGTGTGTCTCTCCAGCAATAAATAAATCAATAGGGAAGCACTAAATAACCAGCTAAGTGATATGTAAGATGAGAGCAGCACTAGAACTCAGGCTGAAACCATTACAAGCTCTGTGTCGGGGAGCCGATAGCAGTGATATCATGTGGTCGTCTAGCTCAGCGAAAGACTTAGATGCTGACATAATATAAAATCAACCTGTAGCCTGCGTGTCTCTCCCCAACCAATGTAATCATACGTCTCATGTCCATGTGGCCCCATGTCTATGTCACGTAAGATCATATCTAATGCATCAAGTCATATAATGTCTAGGAATATAATGTCTATGTCATAAAACCTGCATCCTATACAGAATCACCATGAATATCTCAGAAAGATTTTGTCTTATGAATAGTGTCAAGTGTCCTGGGTTATGATGTACTTGATAGGACAAGTACGAGAAATATGGGGTCTCGGCATTCATGTCTAGATGATAATACACAACGCCGCGTACGGTGTTGGCACCGGACTATGAATCGGACGCTAAGTAAAGTCACACGGTCCTAGGTCAAGCATAAACCATAATATATATATATATATATAAGCCGAGAAAATAAGTAACAAAGACTGCAAGTTTTGGCAAGGTATACTTGCCTAGGTTCTGGCTCCAACTGTAGCTCTGATCTCAGTATGATTTGCAGGTACTACTCCGGTTGCTGAAATAAATATCACCATTAGATTCAGAAAATGTCAAATAGCTAGAAATGCCTGTCCTTGAGTCCAATTTGGACACAGGGGCAAAAATAATATTTTCGGGCCAAAGCGGGGTCCACACGTGGGCCACTTTGCACCGAAAAGCATGTCAGGGTCAAAGGTCTCCAAATTCCTTAAACTATTGTAGGCATGACTTGGTAAAATGGACGCATGAACGCTATTTGTTTTGAGAGAATCACTTCAGTTGAAATAGCAAGATTTGGTTTGCATGGCATTTAGGACACCTGGAACGCATGGAGTCTGGGACGCATACGACAAAAAATACATGGGACATATAGAATCTGGGATGAATTGACTGCATGGCGGCCAGAGATGCATGGGAGGCATAAAATCTGGGATTCATGGGCTAGAGACGCTTGGAACTTATGGAGTTAGGGACATACGTGGCTAGAGATACATGGGATTCCTGGAATCTAGGACACATGGACTGCATGGCCGCCAGAGATGCATGGAATGCATGGAGTCTAGAACGTATGGACCAGAGCTGCATGAAATCTTTTATCGTGTTGTACATATGGTGTTGCACACTCCTTGAGACTTCTTTCTTTTAGGGTTGTTTCATCTTTTGAGGCGTTCAGAGAATCCTTTCTGTCAGGATTTTGTGTCCGATTTGATCTAGCCGTCAGGACGTTATGTTAGGTCCATCTGCGGCCAAGGTTTGCTTTGGCTTGTTGGACCGCATGAATGTAGATTTTTTGGGTCGTATGTTGACTATGCGGTCTAATTTCTACTAAGCCTTATCGTGGGGTACATGGTTGTTGGCCGTATGGATCTGTATTTTCTATTCTTCTACAGGTCCTGGCTGAATTCTCTATTGATTCCCTTTTTCTTTGTTGATGGACTCTTGAATCCTGGCCTTTGCCAATACTTCAGCATAAGAGATCCGGGATTGTAAGCTGATATAGTGCTGAAGCTCCTGAGTCAGTCCATGATTTAATCTCTTTGCTTTCTCCAAGTCATTGGGTATCAGAACGGTGCCATATCTGCTGATGCAGCTGAACTCCGAATTATACTCATCGACTGTCTTGTTTCCCGGCTCTAGATGGAGGAACTAGTTGTACAGTGCATCCTTTATAGTGGCCGAAAAGTATTTTTTCTCAAAGTACTCAAAGAACTGCTCCCAAGTTTGGCCTGCACCCAATTGGCGCTCTATTGATTTCCACCAGTGATGACCGTTTCCTTCTAGCTGGGTCCTCACACCTTTCATTCATAAATTTATAGGCAGCTGTGACCCCTCTAATAGCTTCTTGTTGCTGGTTATCCAGGTTGTGGTATCCTCTGGCCTCTCATTGCCTTTATATGGCTTGAGGTTCATTTGTACAAAATCTTTTTCTGAACCAACACGAGGTTGCGGTACTGGACATGCATGTAAAGGGATAATACATGGGGGTTATGACATCATAGACATCAAAATAATATTTATTTAATACAAATTTTAGAATATATGATTTTTGGAAAATAGTAATTCAATAAAAAAATAGATTTTTCTATCTACGATTAAATCCTAACTTGGTCCAAGGGTTTCCAACTTGCAAACATCATGACTAGGTCACAGCTACACATAACATGCTCAAAATCCTCATATAATTCCAAATAATAATTTTGGAATTTTTATTAAAACTATTTTAATAATATCTTTATAAGTTCATTAACAAGATTTGAAGAAGGTTTTAAAGGAGGTTTCATGCATGCATAAAATTTTTGGGTTGAATCTCAAAACTAGGGTTTATGGGTTGCATGAGTTCTTCAAGATAAAATTATGGAGTTTGATCATCAACACACACACACACACACACACACACACACACACACACACACACACACACACACACATATATATATATATAGAGAGAGAGAGAGAGAAAGAGAGAGAGAGAAGAGATTGGAGGAAGAAGGAGAGAAGGATTAAAGAAAGAACTTACTAGAAGTGGAAGGAGGATGGTGACTATGTATCTTATATGGAGGAGGTGGGCTCGGGGTGGCTGACGTCGACGTCGGGCTAGGGGGGGTCGGTTACTAGAAGGAGATGATATATATATATATAAGGGGGAGAGAATCAACCTATGCGGGGTGCGCACGGGTATGGGGAGCCGCGGGTATAAGTTGGGGTAGGAATAGGATTAGGATTGGCAGTTTTCTAATTTTGAGGTTTCCTAATTTGGATAGTCAATAACTAATCCAATAGCTTATTAATGATTAAGATTTGATTTAGGATTCTAAAGGATTGAGATAATAGTAAATAATTTGCAAAACTTACATAAAGAGAAGTGGCCTAATTTGGCATTTGGGAATTATAGGTTGCTAATTGTAGAAAGTTGGATTGGAAAATAACCATAAATAAATTATGTATATAAAATCTCTAAATATTAAATACAAGAAACTACGGTTGTTACTCTAGTGCCACACTAATGCTAAGTGATTAAATTTTTATGTCACGTGAAGATCGTACGAGTAGTGTCTCCCGTGTAGGCTACTTCCTAGGAAGGGCGATGTAGATTTTGGGGTCGTCCTATATCATTAATGTCCAAACTACGGTGAAGTATCCTAAAGCAACAATTAGATTTTTTTTATTAATTTTAAAAATAGCTAAAATAATGTAATAAATATAAAAGCACTCAAAATACCTATTTTTTGGTGAAGGGATTTACAAATACAACTATAGTTGGTCAATCCGAATGGTATGACCAGAAACTTGTAGTGTCCATATCTTGTCCTGAAAGTCGTCTTCAAAATATCCTGCTTTCGTACCTTCACCTGGTGGTATCTAGATCTCAAGTCTATCTTCGAAAATACCTTGGCTTCACTCTGCTGATCAAATAAATCATCAATTTCCTAGGTTGGGTACTTGTTCTTCACTATCACGACATTCAAGGTTCTGTAGTCAATGCACATGCACACTGACCCATCCTTCTTTAGTATAAACAATACTGGAGCTCTCCAAGGTGATGCACTTGTTCGGATGAAGCATTTTTTCCTCCAATTCCTCCAATTGTGACTTCAATTCATCTATATCCTTCTTCGTCAGTCTTTAAACATGCGATGCTATAGGTGCTTCTCCCGGAATCAACTAGATCGAGAATTGTACCTCTTTATCCGGAGGTAGCCCTAACAAATCTTCTAGATATACGCCTTGGAACTCTTGAATAATAGGGTGATAAGTGACGTCTTCCATTGCAAAGGCAAAACCCCCTGCTGACTTGGCATGCACCCCGGTGAACCCTCGAGTTGTCACTACCATATTTTCTAGAAAAGGGTATTTTGGTAATTTTATAATTAATTAACTATTGTGCATATTGTGTAATTATTTATTATATTATTTATTTATTGTTAGATGTTAGTTTATTATTTTAGACTTGTGTTAGTGGACCTAACTAGTTTAGCTTAGATCCATGGACCAACATTTATTTTTAGTTAGAGTTGATCCCAATTAGAAGCCCATTCATTAGGAGAATGATTAATTTAATTAAACCTTTAGACTAGAACCTTTCCTCCTTAATTATTTTTTCATAAGAGGCCCCAAGGGGTATAATGGACAATATATAGTAGCTTGAGGGAGGGGCCAAGGGGGGCCTGCCATATAAAAGAGGGGGAAAAGTTTCTCTCTCATCTTTTTATTTCAAAACTCGATCTAGAATATTTTTTAACCAAATTCCTTCATTCCCACATCAATTCTCTACCAAAATTCTTTCCAATTCCTTACCAAATCGCCATTGGAGGCTAGTAGATCAAGGATCTAGAAGAAGAAAGAAATAATCTACAAAGAGGAGCAAGGATCTACAAGTTGGAGGCTCTTTTCATCAAATTTAGAGATTGCATTGGGAATCCATCTCCCAATAGGTACAATTCAATTTTTTCCCTTGAATTAGGTTCTAAATATGAGATTTAACTAAGAGAAACCACCCCACATACATAGGCTACTCATAGGAATTGGAATTAGGTTCATAGGAGGCCTATGGAGAAGGTTATGAGGCTTTTTGTGTCAATTTTGGGAGAATATCGAGATTGACACTTGTTGTATTTGTCAATTGGTCATATAAACCAAATTAACATGTGTTTGTTTGTTTGTGGCTAGTATCGTATCCACAGTTTGATACGTGTAGGTCGTATCGCAATAATTTGGTGATACGTGTTGATTTGAGAACTTTTCCTCCGACACGGGACTTTGTGCATTCATTTTTTGAGACAGACACGTAGTTGTGTAATTTACTCTTCGTATTATTCATAAATAGTAATTTAGACTTGCTTTTGTCCTTCGGAGTACGTTGGATTGTGCGGTGGACTTGTATCGCAAGCGTATCATAGATCTAGTGTAATACGGGTGCGATGCACTCCACGTGTTTGTTGTGTTGTATTTCTAGATCCAATTTTCATTATTCTTGGCTATTTGTAATAGATGTATTTATATGTATATATATTGTTATGAATATATATGTAGTTATATGTACTAGTGTATCAAGTATCTATATGCATATATGTTTATATATATATATATAGATATACATCTATATATATAGCTATTTGAATAGATATGTTATATGTATATAAGCATGTTATATATATGTTTTATGAGTGTGATGCTACTATATCTATATGTATATATGTGAGGGAGTGATATATCTACCTATGTGTATATGTGCATCTATAAGTATAATGTAAGTGTGTATGTTGGATATACATATGTATATATGTAGGGGTACTATATCTACATATGTATGTATGTATGTTTGTATATATATACATATATATAGATGAGAGAATGGTTATACATATACTTGTATGTAGTCATATATATATATAGGTGTTGTTTGTGTGTGATGAGGGAAAGGGATCAGACAGTGAGTATTCGGCACAGAACTGTGCAGTGACCGAGTGGCAGCAATAACGTTTTAGCATAGCTGCAGCAATAGCAGTTTCAACCGAGTAGCAGTAGCAGCGTTTCAGCATAGCTACAGCGACAATAGTTTTAATCGAGTAGCAGCAACAGCGTAGCAGTTTCAACGCGAGCAATAGCAACTAACAGCAAACCCAGCACAGTACAGCAGCAGCTACGCGATCACAGGTTGCAGCAACTTCGCATTATGCGTAATCAGCACAGTGATAGTAAACAGGGGGTTTAACTAGCATTTCGTAGTTTAGCTAGTCTAAATAGTTACCTAGTTTAGTTAGAAACTATAGTATGTACTTGTGATTGATTAGTAAGATAGATCTATACATATATACTTATGTATCTCTAGTTTATCTATATGTATGTATATATATATCAGTGGTATTAGTAGTTAGTGATTTGTTAGTAATTTAGTATTCATATATATATGCTAGTCATTAGATTAGGTAGCTACTATATGCTAGAGTGACATTACCTTGAGATATCAAGGTAAGTGTCGAGGTATTGGGTTGATACTCAAGGTATTTGAGTCGGGTATCGAGATGGGTGTTTAGTGGTGCGATACCGAGTTTGTTCAAAGCCAAGGTATCCACTTAATATTTGTAATTAGGATTTATATATTTAGTATTGATTGAATAATGCATATATGCTATCCCGTATCTCTTGTTTGTGTATCTTGCGATACGGTATCTTATTATCCTAGTTTAGCTTGTATGGCCTAGATTCTTAGTGTATGAACCCAATATCCTAGAGATAGACACATGCAACCTAAAAATAGGTAGTTTGACCAAGTTTGACCAGTTTGACTTTGAGTTGACCTAATTTGACTTTTTTGACTTAGAAATAACTTTTTGACCTAGATGTTGACTAGTTTAACTTATTTTTTATTCCGAAACCTTGTATTGATATTATATTCCCTATCTAGGTCTTTGAGGCACCGTACCAGACATCTGTGATACTATTCATCAGACTTTGGGCGGGTACATTCTCTGATAGTTTCTCATTTATGATATCCTCTATGTTCATTGTATCTAGTATAGATATTCTTGATTTCTTAACATAATGGTTACACGGATTGGGATATCCGGATCTCGTCATTAGATGTTATTACTTATTATATATGGTGTATCTTGTGCAAGCCTTATTTCCTTGTTTCTTGTAAATATACAGATACTGATACTCAGAGAGACTTGCTACCTTTTGAGAGAATCCCGTGCCATAATGTACCATGGTTGGATCCACTATACCAGTCGGGGGTGGGAAGTATTTTAGTGTAGATATGTGATCATACCCTCATTGTTCATGTCTTGTTCCTTGTGAATATTGGTCATATACTGCACGTATGACTAGTCAGGCCCTTATCATTGTGTAAGTTCCTTGTGCAAGTTCCTAAGTCGATCACATGTTAAAGCTAGTACTCACTCACTTAGTCATTAGTATTCATGTTCCTTGCCATATTATTCATTCTTTTATTTATTTCTAGTATTTTCTTAATTGTATATCTCTTATATCTATATGTTGTATCTTGTATATTCAAATCTATTTACTGCTACATAGTTTATATCATTGATTAGAACTGTTGTTAAAAATGTACTCTGCTCCTTTCCTGACTGGATTTTTTTTTCAGATGACACTGAGGAGTGGTAACCTACTCATTACGGGCCTCAGGATGTTATGGGCTAAGAGCCAGAGAATAATCAATCACATCTAGGAAATACTCTTTTGATTCAATTGAATTATTCTTCCTTGATATTAATATTTGATCTTTAAACTGTCCTTCCTTTGAGTGTCTTACATCATGTGCCATATTGATTCTTTCTTTTACTTTGTCTCAGGATGCCGTCTAAGACTAGACCACTGTATGGGAGGCAGATTCTAAGAGGTCTACGATTTCCCGAGGGGCTGCATTAGTCACTTCTCCGATGATTGGCATATCAGCTGCTTTTGGAGGGCCACCTCCTACTTAGAGGACTGTGCCAGCTGTATTTGAGGGACTTCTACCTCCACCTTCCATGTCGGCAGATGCGACATAGATGTTCACACTATTTTGTGAGATATTGGAGGCGCAGAGGGCTTAGTCTGAGGCATAGCAGAGACAGACCAACTTCTTGCGACAGGGCATCGAGAGTGCTCATCAGCTTGCCCATGTCATAGTAGAGAGAGGAGTTCTACTCCAACAACAGGTTGCTTCTCAGGTTGCTCAGCTTCGGCCAGGCAACATTCAGGACTTTAAGAAGCTGGAGCCTAGGGTCTTCAAGGGGACAGAGGGAATCATCTATGCTGATGATTGGCTCTAGGATATTGAGAGTCTCATGAGGGTGACTCATCTTTTTGAGAATCTGAAGGTTGAGGCGGTAGGACTTCAGCTGTTCGACGTTGCTCGCACTTGGTTCAGGAATGAGACAATTTTTGCTGACGCAGTGTCACGCCCCAGTCCCAAAATACGTAGGACTAGGATACGTAAGCATGCCAGCCGCATGTATACGACAACTCTAATATATGGAAAC